>OZ037781.1:0-385000 GCA_964035525.1 Porites cylindrica
ATCGTATATTTCAGTGAAAATTTTTAAATGAGATTATATGTATTGTCCTCAGTTTTTGGGAAAATTATTTCCCTTCAGAACGATTTTGTCTGCTCAATCGTTGACGCTTAGTTTAAGGTCCTAGATCGTGCTCCAACTGTGGTCGGAATGCAATTTCTTACCATGCACTTCCTCGATAAGAGAAAAGGGAAATTACTACTTACTATACAATGCTTTCAGATTGAAATCGATCCATTTACCACATTCAACCATGGCTTCAAATTCTAACATTATCTACCTTAAGACACAAAAAATGGTAATGTAAGAATCCTTTGTCGCAAATAGAAGGTCGTTAAAATCAAGAAAGAAAACTAGCATTGTACAGAGTTCAGGCTTACTTTGGGACCTAAAGTCACCTTAAATTGCCTTAAGTCGTCTTAAGTCGCTTTAAATCATTATAATCTCTAAGAGGCTGAAATTGTCTCACAGCAATTACTTTTCTAGTTTTCTATTTGAATTTCCAGAATGCATGATTTCTCATAAAGTGTGTAATGAGCCATGTTAATGAGTAATATCAGGCACAGTAAGTTCTACCCTATCTCACCCCATCCAACAAAAAAAAAATCCCACAGTGACTCAAGACTCATTAATTCCTTCTCCAGCCTTATAATTGAGACATTGCATTACTTTAGGCAATTTAATACACAAAATAAGTAGTCAGTGCAAGCAATCCAAGAGTACTTATTCCTGTATTGCTTACGCAAAAATGAAAACAAAAGTATACTTCATCTACTCACTTGTACAGGTATTTTACTTATTTTACTTACTTTATCCTATAATAAGTTATTTCTGTAGCACACAACCTCTGATCTGTATTGACCGTCGAATTATATTCATATATAAGTCGTATACACAATCACTCTTATATACTTTAACACTTAGCTTATATTGTCGTCCCTCTAGTTCTTCCCTTCCAGACAGATAAAGACTCAAACTTTGTCTCCAAGTGTGAGGCACATCGAAGGCACGTAAAGATCGCTTTGTTATTTTGTCGTGATTGCTCTCTTCCAAAAGATTTAATGTAATCGACCATTAAACTTAACTAACAACGTAGAAAGGCGAAATGAAGCATCTCTTTCCTCTACCTCAATGTACTTCTAACACAAAGCACATGGCGGCCTGAAAGTATGTGGTCACATGACAAGCTGGTCTGTGGGCGGGGAGAGGGCGGGGACGAAGGAAACGACACTCTGGGAAATTCAAAATGGCGGCTTGATGTTATGTTTTGAGGATCTCCTTTAAATGGAAATTTCTGAGATTATAATGGAAACGTTTACACTTGGCACTGCCATGAATGCTTCTTTTTATGCCGACAGTGTAAAGGCTGCCGCATGGAACAAGGCCAGGCTGTTTTTTTGAGTTGTTTTGTTTTTGCTGGAATCAAACCAGACTGGAAAGTTTCCAAAGAGACCATGGTATTTATGGAAAGCGAGTACGGTAGTGTTGTTTTTTTCACTGAGACAGTAAGGCAGCAATATATGGCGAGAAAGACCAACTTTAAGATTCTATCTTGAATGTAACTGGAAAAAAACCTTCTTTGCCAAACGTATGACTGCATGAGGACAAACATTGGTAGAGCAGTTGCCACGAGATACAATGGGGATTGTCATTTCCATAATTTGCAATATCGATAAGTGATTTTGAATTAACTACTTTAAGGTTTATTGTCAATTAATTTATGAAGAAAGACACGTTAATATAAACTTATTGGATTTTCACCTTTCTGTTGCATTGGAATGATGTACTAAGGCACATACAATCTCCCATCTTTTATGTGACATTGCACTATTAACTTTTGCATGAATATTAAAAAAACCCCGAAGTTTGATGATTGTTTTTATAGCATTATGTCACCCTTGGTGAACTGAAATTGCAAAATTACAGGGGGTGTTATTTTTTTGGGAAAAGAAATGCAGGCAGGAACCATTTTTTTATCCCTCACATTGTAAAATAATGCATTTAAAGGCCAAGAGAAACTTTACCCTTTTTGGTATCTTCTAGTTTAGATTTTGTCTCTGCTTATTTACTGCTAAACCAACACCTTGATTTTAGCCGGCACCACAGATGGAACTTAACTCTGGATTATTCGATTAACCTCCTGGGCTTTTATGAAACTGATTTTTGGACCTAATAGGGGTGGGTGGTTATTACATTTTCACCACTTTTGTTGTTGCTGTCATTGTTATTTTTGCATCAAAACAATACACATGATAATAACAAAACGGAAGACGTTATTACAGTTAAGGGGGGAGGGCTGGGGTGGTAACAGGTACTTATTTACTTCTTCTGCCTTTAGGATGGGCACTTATTCGAGGTTGGGTGTTTATTCGAACTAATACAGTGGAGTCGGTTTTACTTTCCAGATTTGGTCCAAGATATTTCCTCTTAAAATCTTCAGGGCAGGGTCAACATAACCCAGGGTTAGTGCGAAATGTGAACTCAGATATGAGAGCTTAAAAAGCAAATTCAGTTTAATTCTCTTTGCATTCAATTGATAAAAAGAATAGAGAAAACTATCCTAGAGAGTACTTTTTATAAAAAGAAAATGAAAGCCAGGTTTAAATTTAACCCCTGGTTAGCACTAACCAGCATTTGAACAACTGGGCCCAGGTAGATATTTTGTTTTGTATTTTTTTCCTTTGCAGGGGCGGAACCACAATACGGTTTGAAAAGGGGGGTGTAAACTGTGCAGGACCTTTAAGCAACGAGGACAGAGATGGCAGTGAAAACTTTTCTTGAAGTGTAATTTCACTGATTTAAACTAACACATCTATTCCGATGTGCCCAATTTGCAAACGAAGGACACATTTTCCTGAAATTGTAGGCTTAAGGACAGTATCGAAGTTAAAAATGAGAAAGGAAACTTCCTTGTTGGGAGTTTTAATTATGTCCTTCATGAAACTTTGTATCAGTCGCCATCGCGGTCTCTGTTGCTTCCCTAATTACTACATAAACCCTTGCTATCACGATATAAAAAAGTCAACCACATGTCTTACAGCAAAAAAAAACTTTTATTGTGAACTAAAGAAAACCAACGTTTAACATTGACGTTAACAATTATATTTTTTTCCTTACTCTCAAGGTTATTTCAACAACGAACTTTGCCAACTAGCAGTTGAACTTGAAAAATAATTGATATAACATAAACTATTTTTATATTTGGTCTTCATTTGGTGCGTAATTAATTCATCTTTTTATCTCTGTTGAAGGGCATTTGTTTTTTAGTGAAGCCGCGGTTTTACTTTCAACCCTCTTTACCTCCTGAACAAAGTCGGCTAAACTATGGTGACACAGCTCTCATATGTTAATTACTGAGAATATGTGCAACTAACATCCCTGGATTTCGTTGTTTCTTAGCTTAACAAAAACTTCTAACAATGCAAGAATGGTGTTTTTATATTTTATATTGGGTTATTTCCTCATTTTCTCCAGACTACTTTTCAGCAAACGGAATACTCTTAACCTATAACGATATGCGCAGTCACAAAGTCAACCACATCTTACAGCAAAAGATAACTTCTATTGTGAACTAAAGAAAACCAACATTTAACAATAACAGTAACAATCGTATATTTTTTTCTTTACTCTCAAGGTTATTTCAACAACGAACTTTGCCAACTAGCAGTTGAACTGGAAAAATAATTGATATAACATAAACTATTTATTTGGTCTTAATTTGGTGCGTAATTAATTCATCTTTTCATGATCATTCCACAAAGTGGATAAGTGTTAAGTGAGTACTTGGAGCTGTGGCACGTAGTTTAGCCTAATTCAGCCATTACAAAATGGAATCATGGATAATAATGGCAAAATCTGAGGGAAAAAGACAGATAGGCAAGACTAAAAACAGATTGCAATATATATTTTTTTCAACAATCGCTGTCCAAACTAAGAGTTTTTAAACTGAGTTTATCTCTGTTGGAGGGCATTTGTTTTTTAGTGAAGCCGCGGTTTTACTTTCAACCCTCTTTACCCCCTGAACAAAGTCGACTAAACTATGGTGACACAGCTCTCATATGTTAATTACTGAGAATATGTGCAACTAACATCCCTGGATTTCGTTGTTTCTTAGCTTAACAAAAACTTCTAACAATGCAAGAATGGTGTTTTTATATTTTATATTGGGTTATTTCCTCATTTTCTCCAGACTACTTTTCAGCAAACGGAATACTCTTAACTGCCTTTAGGACAGATACATCACTAAGGAGTTGAGAGTACTCTGCTTAATAGACCTTTCAGCACGCCTAATGCTGCTATCGAACTTAGGACAGTTGAAACGACATCGCTTAGCTCGAAGAACAGCACCAAGCACTTATGTTAAATATGATAACCACTCCCTTTCTGGATATTCATCAATGGCAAAATCTATCGGAGGCGCGTAATGGTGGTACCAAAAAGAACCTGTCCTGACTCTAGAAAAGTTAATCATAGCCAAGGGATAGCTATAAGGATAACTGGGTGCCAAATGTCTAAAACGTTTATATCTGCATCTGCGAACCTTACGTTTCACTATGTGATAACTGTCGTTCTGTTGCAAAAGGTCATAAAAGCAGGGATGGTCTACACCTTGCGAAAAATACCAGGCGCTATCAAGGAAACCATTCCAGTATAGCTCGTAAACGAACACTACATTTTTTGGGGACCTGCGAACTTCCCTAAGAGAAAGCAAGTTAAATAGAAAAGCGTGTACAATAGTTGGCTTTATAAGTAAGTATCCACAGAGCTTAATAACTGACACCAGATCGTCTTCAAAAGACAGGTAACTACGCTTCAACTCAAACATGTCAAAAAGTACATCGATAGCCTCGGTCTCGAACATGTCTGGTAGGCACAGGTGATTGAGGCAATGGTATTCTAAGCAAAGATAGCACTTGCGCGATGAAATGCCATTGCGAAGTAACGCACAGTAAAATTCACTCGTGTTTGAGAGAAGATTGAATGAAATTGAACGAGAAAAGTTTCTCGAAGGCAACGAGACGACCGTCCTTTCATTACTCACAAGGAATGCTTCGTACAGTTGGGGCAACCAATCTATTTCCCTCATCACTTGATACAAATTATTATCAGCCAATAAGGACATCATTCCAGTCATGCTTTTCTCCGGGCGAGTAGATTATCTAATGACTCGAAGAAAGAAAAAACAAACAAACAAACAAACAACTTTAGGCAGCGGTTGGGTTGGATTTAAAAAGTGGTTTAACTCGGACTGTGCATCTCTAAGAAAAGAGCTGAATTCACTTTGTAATAAAATGCATAGAAATCCACTTGATTCAAACCTCAAAAAAAATTTTAAGAAACTAAATCAAACTGACGACCTTGCCCGGAGCAAAGACAACCAAAAATTCAGGGCTTTCCCTTCAAATAATTAAGATATTCCAGTTGACAATCTTTTTGAGCATTTTAAACAATTACACTCACACTCAGACACCTATTCCCTACCGTTAGACCAAATCTCCTTCAAGCAAAATCTTTCTAATTTAGAACAAACAAATGAATCCACAACATTCTAGATAGCCCTATTTCAGTTTCTGAAATAGGAAATATGGCGAAATGACTTAAACCTAAAAAGGCACCTGGAGCTGACAAAATCTACAATGAAATGTTAAAAACTGGTATAAAGTTTTTGAACGTTGCCCTTTTCAAGTTATTCAACCTAATACTTCAAAGTGGTTCCTTCACTAGCTCTTGGTGTAACCGCATAATAAACCCAATTTTTAAATCTGGCAACAAACGATCCATTTACAAAACCTGCCAGATGATAATATAGCACAACAGTGTTTACAACTTTCTAAAGATATGGATGACAAAAATCAGCCAAGCATAACACAAAAGATTTTAAAAAACAATATGTGATGACTATAGTTCACGCTCCATGATTTTTTTATGAAAACAATGGTAAAACTCTTATCTCCAGTGTCAACCAAAATTTGTCTAAAGTTTTAATCAACCACCAACTCATTATGGAGACTCCTGAACACTTAAAACTACGTTCCTTCTGTCAAGCTAATGAAGTTGAAAATGAATGTCATGTTATGTTTTCTTGCTCTGTATGATACGCTTCGTAACAAATTTTTTGATGAAATTATCAAAAAATACAACATTTTTAACGACTTTGAAGAAAAATAAAAAAATTTGTTCGTATTTAGCATATTGATCCATTTATTTGTAAATCAGTTGTTGCTTTTATTTTTGAGATTATGAATTGTAGACAGTATCATGTAATTTCAAAATTGACTTCACCAACTAATTAATTTTTTACTTTTTTCAATCGAAATGGAATGACAGAAGTACAATACAACGTTTTTAGTGTAAAGAATTACTTTTTATGGACCTGATGATGAACGTCTATTTTTGGAGTCCTAAGTTCGTAAACGCCATTCGTGTGCAAATAAACGATATCTACTGGATAAATCAACGCATTAACTGCCTCCTTATAAGATTTCCCTGCGTTCAATTTATATTTTCCGGGTTCTGTTTCTTCAAACTCTGCAAGATAGGCAGTTTTTCGATCTTCAGAAAGCCTCAATACTTTAGCGACAAAAACTTCGGGACTAGTTTCCGTAGAATTGGCTGCTACTAAGGCGACGAACTCTCCTTGTCCAGGTAGATATTCGATATTACCCTTGTCATCCTCGTCACTGACAATTTCAACTGAATCCTCATCCAGGCTTCGAGAAGCGAACGAGCCTAACATTTCAAGCGCTCTGCTTTTCTTCTGGGCTAAAGGCCTTTCATCATAATATCGTTTCTGTGTACGCACTGAATGTTTCATAAGTGATGCAAATGATTCTCTTAGAGAATAATCACTACTTTGGGGCAATGACAAAAAATGAGTCACGACTGCTTTTCTGAGATCAGCTGTGGTTAATTTTCGAGAGAAGTGTTTCTCAAACAAGGCCGATATGTAATTGCTGTAAGATGATTGAGAAAATGCATCGCCTCTTGGATTGACAAAAAAATAATCGTGTTCTTTTCCACTGAGCAAACGAGGCCTCATTTTAGAATAGTATAGTTTCAAATAGTACGTTAAAAAGGTTAGTGGAGTGAGATCTGTGCGATTAGGCCCGTAGGTAGATCTTGTCTTATAAGAATCTTCCAACAAAATCACAGTGCCGTCCTCGTTAAAACATATAAAATTTTGATCCTTCGATTCCTCACTACACTGGTTTTGGTAGATTCGGAGTGTAATATATTCTTTCGCTCGCCCAGGGTTTGCTGAGCAATACAGCAGTAGCAAACATAAATTCATGCAACTTCTTGCCTGAGAAGTACCATTCATTTCGAAGACTTCCCACTTTAATTCCCGGCATAATTCGAGTAATTCTGAATAAACGACTTTGTCGTCTTGAGGTTTCCTAGCCAAGTCATCCACTCGTTCCTTTCTAGATAAACGCTCAAGTTGTCTTTGCACGGCTCTAACTTTTTCTAGCGATTCGCTCAAATCATCTTCTTTGCGTTCGTGAGAATCCTGAGGTACTTTGCTAACATTGAGAAAGGCTGTTATGTAGCGGCTACAAGTAATCGGCTTCGTACCTCGTTTATCCATCATGTAATGTACAAACTCTTGGACAAGCTGGGCATCTCCACAATGGATCAAAGAGGGCTCTATGCCTTTTACGTTTTTTGAGAACCATAGTAATGCGCTCACTCTTTCCACCATTTTATCGATGGTAACTTTTTGCAAAGCATTTCCCTCACGGTCGCAGTTTATTTGAAGAGAATAAAATTGTCGTACTTTGCTTAATTCAGAACGCAAGCTAGGTGACATTTCTGACTCACCAAGGGTAAGACTTGTTTTTTTCTTTTTTTCAATGCCATTGTCTACAGAAACCGAAGAAGTGTCAGATGAAGGTACAACCGGGTTTGAGGGGTTTGACACGTTAGTCGCTACATTTGAACTCGATTTACCATATCCAGTGCCCTTGTTTTCATCGCTATCAGCTTGGTTTACCGAGATATCAGTGTCATTAGAACTCAACGCTTGACAACTAGCTGCAAACGGAAATTGATAGCCTGAACTAGATGTTTCTCCTTCGACCGGGCTTACAAGTTTATCATAGCTTCTATTAGTCAAAGAATCTATTTTTGAATTCGAGACGACATCTTCAATAATGCAGTCATTGTCACCAACTGAACTATCGTTCGCAAGGTGCAGTACATCATTGCTTTTAATGTGTTCTGCTTCTGTTGAGCACAATTTGTTCCTAAGCACGCCACGGTCATTAAATTTGTTATTGCTCTCAGAACATTCTCTCACCCACTCTCTCAGTCTACCTTGAAACAGACACGCCTCTGATGATACCGTCGTCGACTTAACAGCGCTGTGACTATCACCTAGCACTAACTTGGACTTCGCCTGATAACTTGACACACGCGGGAAACGAAAATCAAAATTTGCCGTTTCGCTTAAGTCTACAATTACTCTATACATGCGTAGCAAATTTTGTTCGCTAAGTAGGAGAAATGGAGCAAATTCTAAAGGGAGGTGTTGTTGAAAAAAAAAAAATTCCTCTTCCGTACAAGTAAGGAAGTTAATACCCAAAAACTGTATGGCAGTTCTGAGGCTATTATCGTTGACGCTTGAGAATAGTTTTTCTTTCGCTTCTAGAAAACAGTAGAAGAGTTCCTTACCCCGCTTTATTGCACATAGATTACCAAAGAGAAACGACATTGTTTTAAAAAATAATTAAAAACTTAAGACTAGGCAGAAACTGAATAGTAAATGATCTTTCAAAAAAGTCTTCTGATGGACTGATTTTGTCCTTAGAAAATGAGGAAATAACGCTAAATCATAGCAGCTAAGTGAAAATTATGAATAGTTGTTGCAAATTCATGCCATGTAGCGAGATCACGCTTGATTATCACAGGATATCCAGCTTACCATTCGCCTTCAAATTATTTGAATCAGTTGAGGCCAATTCCTATTGAACGTAAAATAAAACGTGCGTAACTATTGTGTAATTTCCAGTTCTGGAACAACATTAGTCATAATAATGATGATTCATTTATTATTATCAAACAATTAAAACCAGTTTTTCATTGCAGAATGGAGTAGCGAAATTATAAATTCTAGGAAGAGATTTGTGTCCCTAACCCTAACCCTAACCCTAACCCTAACCCTAACCCCTAACCCTAACCCTAACCCTAACCCTAACCCTAACCCTAACCCTAACCCTAACCCTAACCTTAGGGTTAGGGTTAGGGTTAGGGTTAGGGTTAGGGTTAGGGTTAGGGTTAGGGTTAGGGTTAGGGTTAGGGTTAGGGTTAGGGTTAGGGGTATTGTTAGGGTTGGGGTTGGAGTTGGGGTTGGGGTGCGGGTTTGGGTTAGGTTTATGGTTAGGGTTTGGGTGCGGGTTAGGGTTAGGATTAGGGTTAGGGTTTAGGGTTTACACACTATTTATTCCTCGTTCTAAGCAAAGATCCTACTTTAGCCACGCGAACGAACAAGGGCGGTACACACTATGTATGCCTCGTTTTATAAGCAACGATTCGACATAAGGCACGCGAAGGAACAAGCCCGCTGCACACTGTATGTTTTCTTTTTTTAGCAGATTCGACATAAGCCGCGCGAACGCACAAGCGCACTACATACTGCGTATGCCTGGTTCTTTAGGAAAGATCCGACATAAGTCACGGAAAAAAACAAGCGCGCTACACTTTATGTGTGCCTCTTTCTATAAGCAAAGATCCAACGTGAGGCACGCGAACGAACAAGCGTGGTACATACTATGTATGCCTCGTTCTGTATGCAAAGATCTGACATAAGGCCCGCGAAGGAAGAAGCGCGCTACACTGTGTATGCCTTCTTCTATAAACAGATACGAGAGACACGCGAAGGAACAAGGGCGCTACACTTTATGTATGCCTCGTTCTATAAGCAAAGATCCGACATAAGCCACGCGAACGAACAAGCGTGCTACACATTGTGTTTGCCTAGTTCTGTAAGCAAAGATCCGACATAATCCACGCGAACGAACAAGCGTGCCACACGCTATGTATGCCTCGTTATATAAGGAAAGATCCGACATAAGGCACGCGAACGAACAAGCGTGCTACATACTATGTATGCCTCGTTCTGTATGCAAAGATCTGACATAAGGCCCGCGAAGGAAGAAGCGCGCTACACACTGTGTCTTCTTCTATAAGCAAAGATCCAACATAAGCCACGCGAACGATTAAGCGCGCTACACACTTTGTATGCCTCGTTCTATAAGCAAAGATCCGACATAAGCCACGCAAAAGAACAAGCGCGCTACATACTGTGTATGCCTTGTTCTGTAAGCAAAGATCTGACATAAGCCACGCGAACGAACAAGCGTGCTACACACTATGTATGCCTCGTTATATAAGGAAAGATCCGACATAAGGCACGCGAACGAACAAGCGTGCTACATACTATGTATGCCTCGTTCTGTATGCAAAGATCTGACATAAGGCCCGCGAAGGAAGAAGCGCGCTACACACTGTGTCTTCTTCTATAAGCAAAGATCCAACATAAGCCACGCGAACGATTAAGCGCGCTGCACACTTTGTATGCCTCGTTCTATAAGCAAAGATCCGACATAAGCCACGCAAAAGAACAAGCGCGTTACATACTGTGTATGCCTTGTTCTGTAAGCAAAGATCCGAGATAAGCCACGCAAACGAATAAGCGTGCTACACATTGTGTTTGCCTAGTTCTATAAGCAAAGATCCGACATAAGCCACGCGAACGAACAAGTGTGCTACATACTATGCATGCCTCGTTCTGTATGCAAAGATCTGACATAAGGCCCGCGAAGGAAGAAGCGCGCTACACACTGTGTATGCCTTCTTCTATAAACAGATACGAGATAAGACACGCGAAGGAACAAGGGCGCTACACTTTATGTATGCCTCGTTCTATAAGCAAAGATCCGACATAAGCCACGCGAATGAACAAGCGTGCTACACACTATGTCTTCTTCTATAAGCAAAGATCCAACATAAGCCACGCGAACGATTAAGCGCGCTACACACTTTGTATGCCTCGTTCTATAAGCAAAGATCCGACATAAGCCACGCAAAAGAACAAGCGCGCTACATACTGTGTATGCCTTGTTCTGTAAGCAAAGATCCGACATAAGCCACACGAACGAACAAGCGTGCTACACACTATGTATGCCTCGTTCTGTAAGCAAAGATCCGACATAAGGCCCGCGAAGGAACAAGCGCTACACACTGTGTATGCCTTCTTCTATAAGCAAAGATCCGACATAAGCCATGCGAACGATTGAGCGCGCTACGCACTTTGTATGCCTCGTTCTATAAGCACAGATCCGACATAAGCCACGCGAACGAACAAGAGGGCTACATACTGTGTATGCCTCGTTCTTTAAGCAAAGATCCGACATAAGGCACGTGAACGAACAAGCGCGCTACACACTGTGTATTCATTGCGTTATAATTTTTTGGAGGCAGGGAAGCGTCTAAATTGCGAACCGAGTTTGTGGCCAAAACTGGAAGCGACCCACTTACTATATCTGTTTGTGCAGTGTGTTCGAAAGCTAGAATTAAATTTCTTACTGGAGGTGCTGATTCCCCGAACTGTATTTTATGTAGTGCACGGTAGTATACGCATTTGTAAATAACTGTGAGGCACACTTTATTATACAAGTGTCTCTACTGTTTACATAACACTCAAAAATGTAAATAAGGCACGTCACTGCACATAACAGACCTGTACTACAAAATATTATTTAATAATCATACATATCGTGGGACACGTTAAGAAAAGCTAAAAATTTCCGCTTTATTTATTTACGATGTTCCCCATTTTGCAATTAACTTCCCTACCATTTTCGGAGGGTGAGTTGGGTCATTTAATAAAATCAGGTAGCATGGAAGTGGTGGGCGCAGGAAAGAACGGGGCGCGCGAGGGACACATACTGGAGAAGTAGGTCCCTCTTCCCTTGCGAGTCTCTCTCGCGCGCTCCGCTCTTTCTAGCGATTACTTCCAAGCGCCTACTACTCAGGCTAAAGATAAGGCAATTATTGATAAAAATAGCCTCCTTAAAATTTCAGTATAAATGAAAAAATGCTTCATATATATGATTTACCGGGTTGGGAAAGCCCCTTTCGGGAGGGCCCAATAAGAACGGTAAATCTTTTTGCTGGGCCGAAACAGTCCCTATAATTAAGGAGATGCCAAAGTTTCCATAAAACATCGTAACACAGAAAGGGTTTTAAAGGCAGCTCAAAAGTAGCACCGAAGAGTTCTTACACATACAAAAAACGATTTCACATTTCAGACTGAGACGCATTTAGAAAGATCAATTGGGTTCTTGCAACATCTTCATTATGGTTGTCTAATAAGTACAGCATTAAACAAAGAAAACGCCATTTGTTGATATGCTTTGTAATATGAGAAAATCGTGAGAGCCACGAGAATAGCTGCTCGCAGACTTCTGTGATTACATCCTAAAGGGAAAACAACACAAAGTACAAAGTTAATGACTATCCAATACCGGGTAGTTTACAAATATAGTTAGTTCAGCGGGTCAGCGAGATAGATGGCGTCTACAACTGGCTGCCCTGACTCCTCTAGCGCTTATGGTAATTCCAGGCGGTTAGTACTATAATATAGTTTTAATAGATTCTTTGTTTAATATGGTCCTGGATAAAGTGACAGTACAAATAAAGATTGTTGTTGTTGTTTTCGATCCAAAATTTGCTTAGAATGAGTTTATTTACAGGAGGGCGGACGTAGTGTGTTGGGGCTGTAAGCCACAAACACTTCAAGTTCAAAAGCCATAGCGGTGAAAGCTATGTTCTCATTCCTTAAGTAACAAAGTGCTCAATTTCTCAAGTTAGCCTATCTTTTGAAAAATTTTCCTTCAATTACCTTAATATTATTTCCTTTGGTTACACAATTGTTATTTACCTCTAAATTGGCAGTCTTGTACGGATTGCAATTTTTCTTACACCATTTATCTGTGTGGTTCGCAAAGTGAAAGCAATCACACACCATGTCCATAGTGGCCATCTTTCTTGCAATATCACTGGCATCCTTTCTCACTAGATTTTGGGCATAGCGTTTCAAATGACACGCATCATCATAAAACAGAACATCTTAAAGATAGTAAAAATAATATTCTTTTAGGGAAATGTTGTTTGACAATACATGAATAGGGTATTTCCGAGTTTCAAAAAATCTCACTTTCAAAACGAGGCTAAGTGCGAAACCTTTGTGTGAAAATGAGTTTTAATTATGATGCAAATAAAACTAATTTTCACAACAAAGATTTCGCACTTAGACTCGTTTTGAAACTGAGATTTTCTGGAACTCGGAAATGGCCTATTAATACATTAAGCACTTTGTTGATACTGTTATAATAATATTCATAACTGCAAAAAATATACTTACTAGTGTCTTTAATTTTCTTTAACAAATTATGCACATGTGCGTACACTTGAGACTTGCTCTCAGCCCCAAAGAGCTCCTTCACATCAACCACTATGGAACAAGGCCTTGCAAACACGAGGATTCCTTTAGAAATAAAACACAATTTCATGTTATCGCTTGTGCTTTCTTCAATATTATTTAGCTATCATAAGATAACAATGATCCAGTTTCACAATATATAATTTGGTCAAGAAGAAAAATGTTCTTTGCAAAGCTACCTGCAGTTTTGTTGTTTTAGCTTTTGTGTTTTCCTTTTTCTGTACCACAATTCAGCATTCTGACAACAACACTTTCATCTTTTATATTCTCATCTTCTTCAAACTGGTCACCAAATTCTTATAATAAGCGAAAACTTATCTCTCCTCAAAATTTCTTACCTCATTCCGACGTTGGTGCCTTCGAAAACAAACAAACTTCCGTTTAGTAGCAAGAGTTTAAAAATTGGCCAACTCAGTCAGTGAATCCGGTTTTTTAATTTCCTTTTCCCCTATAAAATTAACCCCATAAAAGTTATAACCAATAATCCATGACTTTTACTAAATTTAAGAGCGAAATTATCTGATAATTTAATTTTGTTACTGTCCTCTAACATCAAGGTTCGTTTTTGACACCAAAGACTGACCAAGCGTAATTCTGACACAGTCCTAAGGGCGCCATTTCAAAGTGTGGTATACTCAATACTCACACAGTTGACACTGATCAAGCCACTTGTTCTTTTCTATCCCTGGACACAAGAGTTGAATAAATATAACAATTAGGAATAATCTTACATCATTACCTGAAACGTTAATGCACCAGTTGGCAACTGGTTGCAGCTGACATCATATACTAGGTTCGGAGTGCAGATGACAAGGTGGCTTGCAGGGCGTATCCATCAGTCCAAGTTGCCCTCCTTTATCCTAGGCAGTGCAAATCCCTCCTAAGAACGGATAGACTTGATAGGCTCACTCACAAAATAAAACAGAGAATGAAGTGTCTGCCAGCTACAGGGTGCAGCTCATTGCACGTAGTAACGAGTTATATAAAATCTAATGCACCTTATGCAGCAGGAATACCAGGTCAAATATTAAACGAGCTGAGTTCGCTGTTTAGGATTAAATGGGTGCCCCCACCTCAGGGCAACTAAACAATTAATTAACACTGTAAGGACTATTATAAATGTCCAATGGATAAAAGGCTAACAAACTCTTTTCAACTACATAGACTTTTAAGTCAGATGCTAAAAATTAAAAGCTCCCAAAGATTGAAATGTATCGACACTCTATAGATTCAAATAAAATCACTAAGATCCCTTTGAAAAAAACATCCTTTAAAAATAAGGGATAAATGTAGTATGATCAAAAATTACTCTCCTTCCCTGAAACTGATCCACACTGATAGGCCGGGTGTCCACTCGGCTACAAGAAACTTCTTTTCAGTAGCAAGAGTTTTAAAAATTGGCCAACTGAGTCAGTCAATCAGGTTTTTTAATTTCCATTTTTCCTATTTAATTTAACCCCATAAAAGTTATAATCAATAATCCATGATTTTTACTGAGTTTAAGAGCTGAATTATCTAATAATTTAATTTTGTTACTGTCCTCTAACATGCAGGTTCGTTTTGGACACCAAAGACTGACCAAGCATAATTCTCACACACTCCTAAAGGGCAATTTCAAAGTATGGTATACTCAATACTTATGTAGCTGACATTGAACAAGCGACTTGTTCTTTTCTATCCCTGGACACAAGAGTTGATTAAATATAACAATTAGGAATAATCTTACCTAATTACCTGGAAGGTCAATAAACCAGTTAACGACTGGTCGCAGCTAACATGATATACTAGCTTCGCAGTGCAGATGACACTTTGGCTTCCAAGGCGTATTTATCAGTCCAAGTTTCCCTCCCCCTTTATCCTGGGCAGTTCCAATCCCTCCGAAGAACGAATCGACTTGATAGGGTGACTGAAAAAATAAAACAGAGATATAAAGTGTCTGTCAGCTATAGGAAGCAGCTTATTGCACATAGTAACGAGTTACATCAAATCTGATGCACCTTATGCAGTAGGAATACCAGGTCAAATATTAAACGAGCTGAGTTACCTGTTATGGATTAAATGGGTGCCCCCACCTCAGGGCAACTAAACAATCAATTAACACTGTAAGGACTATTATAAATGTGCAATGGATAAAAGGCTAACAAACTCTTTTCAACTACATACCCTTATAAGTCAACCACTAAAAATTAAAAGCTCCCAAAGATTTAAATGTATCGACACCCTATAGATTCAAATAAAATCACTACGCTCCCTTTCAAAAAACATCCTTTAAAAATAAGAGATAAATGTAGTCTGATCAAAAATTACTCTCCTTCCCTGAAACTGATCCACACTGATAGGCCGGGTGTCCACTCGGTCACAAGAAACTTCTTTTTAGTAGCAAGAGTTTTAAAAACTGACCAACTGAGTCAGTCAATCAGGTTTTCTAATTTCCTTTTTTCCTATTTAAATTAACCCCATAAAAGTTATAATCAATAATCCATGATTCTTACTGAGTTTAAGAGCTGAATTATCTGATAATTTAATTTTGTTACTGTCCTCTAACATGCAGGTTCGTTTTGGACACCAAAGGCTGACCAAGTATAATTCTCACACACTCCTAAAGGGCAATTTCAAAGTATGGTATACTCAATACTCATGTATTTGACATTGAACAAGGGACTTGTCGTTTTCTATCCCTGGACACAAGAGTTGATTAAATATAACAATTAGGAATAATCTTACATAATTACCTGGAAGGTCAATAAATCAGTTAACGACTGGTCGGAGCTAACATGATACCCTAGGTTCGGAGTGCAGATGACACTTTGGCTTCCAAGGCGTATTTATTAGTCTAAGTTTCCCTCCCCCTTTATCCTGGGCAGTCCGAATCCCTGCTAAGAACGAATGGACTTGATAGGCTGAATGACAAAATAAAACAAAGAATGAAGTGTCTGTCACCTATACGGTGCAGCTTATTGCACGTAGTAACTAGTTATATCAAATCTGATGCACCTTATGCAGTAGGAATACCATGTCAAATATTAAACGAGCTGAGTTAGCTGTTATGGATTAAATGGGTGCCCCCACCTCAGGGCAACTAAACAATCAATTAACACTGTAAGGACTATTACAAATGTGCAATGGATAAAAGGCTAACAAACTCTTTTCAACTACATAGACTTTTAAGTCAGACACTAAAAATTAAAAGCTCCCAAAGATTTAAATGTATGGACACTCTATAGATTTAAATAAAATCACTAAGCTTCTTTACAAAACAATCCTTTAAAAATAAGAGATAAATGTAGTCTGATCAAAAATTACTCTCCTTCCCTGAAACTGATCCACACTGATAGGCCGGGTGTCCACTAGGTCACAAGAAACTTCTTTTTAGTAGCAAGAGTTTTACAAATTGGCAAACTGAGTCAGTAAATCAGGTTTTTTAATTTCCTTTTTCCCTATTTAAATTAACCCCATAAAAGTTATAACCAATAATCCATGATTTTTTCTGAGTTTAAGAGCTGAATTATCTAACAATTTAATTTTGTTACTGTCCTCTAACATGCAGGTTCGTTTTGGACACCAAAGACTGACCAAGCATAATTCTCACACACTCCTAAAGGGCAATTTCAAAGTATGGTATACTCAATACTTATGTAGTTGACATTGAACAAGCGACTTGTTCTTTTCTATCCCTGGACACAAGAGTTGATTAGATATAACAATTAGGAATAATCTTACATAATTACCTGGAAGATCAATGCACCAGTTAACGACTGGTCGCAGCTAACATGATATACTAGTTTCGGAGTGCAGATGACCCTTTGGCTTCCACGACGTATTTATCAGTCCAAGTTTCCCTCCCCCTTTATCCTGGGCAGTTCCAATCCCTCCTAAGAACGAATTGACTTCATAGGCTGACTAACAAAATAAAACAGAATGAAGTGTCTATCAGCTATAGGAAGCAGCTTATTGCACGTAGTAACGACTTATATCAAATCTGATGTTCCTTATGCAGTAGGAATACCAGGTCAAATATTAAACGAGCTGAGTTCGCTGTTTTGGATTAAATGGGTGCCCCCACCTCAGGGCAACTAAACAATCAATTAACACTGTAAGGACTATTACAAATGTGCAATGGATAAAAGGCTAACAAACTCTTTTCAACTACATAGACTTATAAGGCTGACACTAAAAATTAAAAGCTCCCAAAGATTTAAATGTATGGATACTCTATAGATTCAAATAAAATCACTAAGCTCCCTTTCAAGAAACATCCTTTAAAAATAAGGGATAAATGTAGTCTGATCAAAAATTACTCTCCTTCCCTGAAACTGATCCACACTGATAGGCAGGGTGTCCACCGGTCAGAAGAAACTTCTTTTTACTAGCAACAGTTTTAAAAATTGGCCAACTGAGTCAGTCAATCAGGTTTTTTTAATTTCCTTTTTCCCTATTTAAATTAACCCCATAAAAGTTATAATCAATAATCCATGATTTTTACTGAGTTTAAGAGCTGACTTATCTAATAATTTAATTTTGTTACTGTCCTCTAACATGCAGGTTCGTTTTGGACACCAAACACTGACCAAGGATAATTCTCACACACTCCTAAAGGGCAATTTCAAAGTATGGTATACTTAATACTTATGTAGTTGACATTGAACAAGCGACTTGTTCTTTTCTATCCCTGGACACAAGAGTTGATTAAATATAACATTTAGGAATAATCTTACATAATTACCTGGACGGTTAATGCACCATTTAACGACTGGTGACAGCTAATATGATAAACTAGGTTCGGAGTGCAGATGACACTTTGGCTTCCAAGGCGTATTTATCAGTCCAAGTTTCCCTTCTTCTTTATCCTGGGCAGTCCGAATCCCTCCTAAGAACGAATGGACTGGATAGACTGACTGACAAAATAAAACAGAGAATGAAGTGTCTGTCACCTGTACAGTGCACCTTATTGCACGTAGTAACAAGTTATATAAAATCTGATGCACCTTCTGCACTAGGATTACCATGTCAAATATTAAACGAACTGAGTTCGCTGTTTAGGATTAAATGGGTGCCCCCACCTCAGGGCAACTAAACAATCAATTAACACTGTAAGGACTATTATAAATGTGCAATGGATAAAAGGCTACAAACTCTTTTCAACTACATAGACTTATAAGTCTGACACTAAAAATTAAAAGCTCCCAAAGATTTAAATGTAGGGACACTCTAGAGATTCATATAAAATCACTAAGCTTCCTTTCAAAAAACATCCTTTAAAAATAAGGGATAAATGTAGTCTGATCAAAAATTACTCTCCTTCCCTGAAACTGATCCACACTGATAGGCCGGGTGTCCACTCGGTCACAAGAAACTTCTTTTCAGTAGCAAGAGTTTTAAAAATTGGCCAACTGAGTCAGTCAATCAGGTTTTTTAATTTCCATTTTTCCTATTTAATTTAACCCCATAAAAGTTATAATAAATAATCCATGATTTTTACTGAGTTTAAGAGCTGAATTATCTAATAATTTAATTTTGTTACTGTCCTCTAACATGCAGGTTCGTTTTGGACACCAAAGACTGACCAAGCATAATTCTCACACACTCCTAAAGGGCAATTTCAAAGTATGGTATACTCAATACTTATGTAGCTGACATTGAACAAGCGCCTTGTTCTTTTCTATCCCTGGACACAAGAGTTGATTAAATATAACAATTAGGAATAATCTTACCTAATTACCTGGAAGGTCAATAAACCAGTTAACGACTGGTCGCAGCTAACATGATATACTAGCTTCGCAGTGCAGATGACACTTTGGCTTCCAAGGCGTATTTATCAGTCCAAGTTTCCCTCCCCCTTTATCCTGGGCAGTTCCAATCCCTCCGAAGAACGAATCGACTTGATAGGGTGACTGAAAAAATAAAACAGAGATATAAAGTGTCTGTCAGCTATAGGAAGCAGCTTATTGCACATAGTAACGAGTTACATCAAATCTGATGCACCTTATGCAGTAGGAATACCAGGTCAAATATTAAACGAGCTCAGTTAGCTGTTATGGATTAAATGGGTGCCCCCACCTCAGGGCAACTAAACAATCAATTAACACTGTAAGGACTATTACAAATGTGCAATGGATAAAAGGCTAACAAACTCTTTTCAACTACATAGACTTTTAAGTCAGACACTAAAAATTAAAAGCTCCAAAAGATTTAAATGTATGGACACTCTATAGATTTCAATAAAATCACTAAGCTTCTTTACAAAAAAATCCTTTAAAAATAAGAGATAAATGTAGTCTGATCAAAAATTACTCTCCTTCCCTGAAACTGATCCACACTGATAGGCCGGGTGTCCCCTCGGTCACAAGAAACTTCTTTTTAGTAGCAAGAGTTTTAAAAACTGACCAACTGAGTCAGTCAATCAGGTTTTCTAATTTCCTTTTTTCCTATTTAAATTAACCCCATAAAAGTTATAATCAATAATCCATGATTCTTACTGAGTTTAAGAGCTGAATTATCTGATAATTTAATTTTGTTACTGTCCTCTAACATGCAGGTTCGTTTTGGACACCAAAGGCTGACCAAGTATAATTCTCACACACTCCTAAAGGGCAATTTCAAAGTATGGTATACTCAATACTCATGTATTTGACATTGAACAAGGGACTTGTTGTTTTCTATCCCTGGACACAAGAGTTGATTAAATATAACAATTAGGAATAATCTTACATAATTACCTGGAAGGTCAATAAATCAGTTAACGACTGGTCGGAGCTAACATGATACCCTAGGTTCGGAGTGCAGATGACACTTTGGCTTCCAAGGCGTATTTATTAGTCTAAGTTTCCCTCCCCCTTTATCCTGGGCAGTCCGAATCCCTGCTAAGAACGAATGGACTTGATAGGCTGAATGACAAAATAAAACAAAGAATGAAGTGTCTGTCACCTATACGGTGCAGCTTATTGCACGTAGTAACTAGTTATATCAAATCTGATGCACCTTATGCAGTAGGAATACCATGTCAAATATTAAACGAGCTCAGTTAGCTGTTATGGATTAAATGGGTGCCCCCACCTCAGGGCAACTAAACAATCAATTAACACTGTAAGGACTATTACAAATGTGCAATGGATAAAAGGCTAACAAACTCTTTTCAACTACATAGACTTTTAAGTCAGACACTAAAAATTAAAAGCTCCCAAAGATTTAAATGTATGGACACTCTATAGATTTCAATAAAATCACTAAGCTTCTTTACAAAAAAATCCTTTAAAAATAAGAGATAAATGTAGTCTGATCAAAAATTACTCTCCTTCCCTGAAACTGATCCACACTGATAGGCCGGGTGTCCACTCGGTCACAAGAAACTTCTTTTTAGTAGCAAGAGTTTTACAAATTGGCAAACTGAGTCAGTAAATCAGGTTTTTTAATTTCCTTTTTCCCTATTTAAATTAACCCCATAAAAGTTATAACCAATAATCCATGATTTTTTCTGAGTTTAAGAGCTGAATTATCTAACAATTTAATTTTGTTACTGTCCTCTAACATGCAGGTTCGTTTTGGACACCAAAGACTGACCAAGCATAATTCTCACACACTCCTAAAGGGCAATTTCAAAGTATGGTATACTCAATACTTATGTAGTTGACATTGAACAAGCGACTTGTTCTTTTCTATCCCTGGACACAAGAGTTGATTAGATATAACAATTAGGAATAATCTTACATAATTACCTGGAAGATCAATGCACCAGTTAACGACTGGTCGCAGCTAACATGACATACTAGTTTCGGAGTGCAGATGACCCTTTGGCTTCCAAGACGTATTTATCAGTCCAAGTTTCCCTCCCCCTTTATCCTGGGCAGTTCCAATCCCTCCTAAGAACGAATTGACTTCACAGGCTGACTAACAAAATAAAACAGAATGAAGTGTCTATCAGCTATAGGAAGCAGCTTATTGCACGTAGTAACGACTTATATCAAATCTGATGTTCCTTATGCAGTAGGAATACCAGGTCAAATATTAAACGAGCTGAGTTAGCTGTTATGGATTAAATGGGTGCCCCCACCTCAGGGCAACTAAACAATCAATTAACACTATAAGGACTATTACAAATGTGCAATGGATAAAAGGCTAACAAACTCTTTTCAACTACATAGACTTTTAAGTCAGACACTAAAAATTAAAAGCTCCCAAAGATATAAATGTATGGACACTATAGATTTCAATAAAATCACTAAGCTTCTTTACAAAAAAATCCTTTAAAAATAAGAGATAAATGTAGTCTGATCAAAAATTACTCTCCTTCCCTGAAACTGATCCACACTGATAGGCCGGGTGTTCACTAGGTCACAAGAAACTTCTTTTTAGTAGCAAGAGTTTTACAAATTGGCAAACTGAGTCAGTAAATCAGGTTTTTTAATTTCCTTTTTCCCTATTTAAATTAACCCCATAAAAGTTATAACCAATAATCCATGATTTTTTCTGAGTTTAAGAGCTGAATTATCTAACAATTTAATTTTGTTACTGTCCTCTAACATGCAGGTTCGTTTTGGACACCAAAGACTGACCAAGCATAATTCTCACACACTCCTAAAGGGCAATTTCAAAGTATGGTATACTCAATACTTATGTAGTTGACATTGAACAAGCGACTTGTTCTTTTCTATCCCTGGACACAAGAGTTGATTAGATATAACAATTAGGAATAATCTTACATAATTACCTGGAAGATCAATGCACCAGTTAACGACTGGTCGCAGCTAACATGACATACTAGTTTCGGAGTGCAGATGACCCTTTGGCTTCCACGACGTATTTATCAGTCCAAGTTTCCCTCCCCCTTTATCCTGGGCAGTTCCAATCCCTCCTAAGAACGAATTGACTTCACAGGCTGACTAACAAAATAAAACAGAATGAAGTGTCTATCAGCTATAGGAAGCAGCTTATTGTACGTAGTAACGACTTATATCAAATCTGATGTTCCTTATGCAGTAGGAATACCAGGTCAAATATTAAACGAGCTGAGTTCGCTGTTTTGGATTAAATGGGTGCCCCCACCTCAGGGCAACTAAACAATCAATTAACACTGTAAGGACTATTACAAAATAATGTGCAATGGATAAAAGGCTAACAAACTCTTTTCAACTACATAGACTTATAAGGCTGACACTAAAAATTAAAAGCTCCCAAAGATTTAAATGTATGGATACTCTATAGATTCAAATAAAATCACTAAGCTCCCTTTCAAAAAACATCCCTTAAAAATAAGGGATAAATGTAGTCTGATCAAAAATTACTCTCCTTCCCTGAAACTGATCCACACTGATAGGCAGGGTGTCCACCGGTCAGAAGAAACTTCTTTTTACTAGCAACAGTTTTAAAAATTGGCCAACTGAGTCAGTCAATCAGGTTT
Organism: Porites cylindrica; assembly: GCA_964035525.1. Lineage (NCBI taxonomy): Eukaryota > Metazoa > Cnidaria > Anthozoa > Scleractinia > Poritidae > Porites > Porites cylindrica. The sequence goes on from OZ037781.1 coordinate 22,896, forward strand.
TTTTAATTTCCTTTTTCCCTATTTAAATTAACCCCATAAAAGTTATAATCAATAATCCATGATTTTTACTGAGTTTAAGAGCTGACTTATCTAATAATTTAATTTTGTTACTGTCCTCTAACATGCAGGTTCGTTTTGGACACCAAACACTGACCAAGGATAATTCTCACACACTCCTAAAGGGCAATTTCAAAGTATGGTATACTTAATACTTATGTAGTTGACATTGAACAAGCGACTTGTTCTTTTCTATCCCTGGACACAAGAGTTGATTAAATATAACATTTAGGAATAATCTTACATAATTACCTGGACGGTTAATGCACCATTTAACGACTGGTGACAGCTAATATGATAAACTAGGTTCGGAGTGCAGATGACACTTTGGCTTCCAAGGCGTATTTATCAGTCCAAGTTTCCCTTCTTCTTTATCCTGGGCAGTCCGAATCCCTCCTAAGAACGAATGGACTGGATAGACTGACTGACAAAATAAAACAGAGAATGAAGTGTCTGTCACCTGTACAGTGCACCTTATTGCACGTAGTAACAAGTTATATAAAATCTGATGCACCTTCTGCACTAGGATTACCATGTCAAATATTAAACGAACTGAGTTCGCTGTTTAGGATTAAATGGGTGCCCCCACCTCAGGGCAACTAAACAATCAATTAACACTGTAAGGACTATTATAAATGTGCAATGGATAAAAGGCTACAAACTCTTTTCAACTACATAGACTTATAAGTCTGACACTAAAAATTAAAAGCTCCCAAAGATTTAAATGTAGGGACACTCTAGAGATTCATATAAAATCACTAAGCTTCCTTTCAAAAAACATCCTTTAAAAATAAGGGATAAATGTAGTCTGATCAAAAATTACTCTCCTTCCCTGAAACTGATCCACACTGATAGGCCGGGTGTCCACTCGGTCACAAGAAACTTCTTTTCAGTAGCAAGAGTTTTAAAAATTGGCCAACTGAGTCAGTCAATCAGGTTTTTTAATTTCCATTTTTCCTATTTAATTTAACCCCATAAAAGTTATAATAAATAATCCATGATTTTTACTGAGTTTAAGAGCTGAATTATCTAATAATTTAATTTTGTTACTGTCCTCTAACATGCAGGTTCGTTTTGGACACCAAAGACTGACCAAGCATAATTCTCACACACTCCTAAAGGGCAATTTCAAAGTATGGTATACTCAATACTTATGTAGCTGACATTGAACAAGCGCCTTGTTCTTTTCTATCCCTGGACACAAGAGTTGATTAAATATAACAATTAGGAATAATCTTACCTAATTACCTGGAAGGTCAATAAACCAGTTAACGACTGGTCGCAGCTAACATGATATACTAGCTTCGCAGTGCAGATGACACTTTGGCTTCCAAGGCGTATTTATCAGTCCAAGTTTCCCTCCCCCTTTATCCTGGGCAGTTCCAATCCCTCCGAAGAACGAATCGACTTGATAGGGTGACTGAAAAAATAAAACAGAGATATAAAGTGTCTGTCAGCTATAGGAAGCAGCTTATTGCACATAGTAACGAGTTACATCAAATCTGATGCACCTTATGCAGTAGGAATACCAGGTCAAATATTAAACGAGCTCAGTTAGCTGTTATGGATTAAATGGGTGCCCCCACCTCAGGGCAACTAAACAATCAATTAACACTGTAAGGACTATTACAAATGTGCAATGGATAAAAGGCTAACAAACTCTTTTCAACTACATAGACTTTTAAGTCAGACACTAAAAATTAAAAGCTCCAAAAGATTTAAATGTATGGACACTCTATAGATTTCAATAAAATCACTACGCTCCCTTTCAAAAAACATCCTTTAAAAATAAGAGATAAATGTAGTCTGATCAAAAATTACTCTCCTTCCCTGAAACTGATCCACACTGATAGGCCGGGTGTCCACTCGGTCACAAGAAACTTCTTTTTAGTAGCAAGAGTTTTAAAAACTGACCAACTGAGTCAGTCAATCAGGTTTTCTAATTTCCTTTTTTCCTATTTAAATTAACCCCATAAAAGTTATAATCAATAATCCATGATTCTTACTGAGTTTAAGAGCTGAATTATCTGATAATTTAATTTTGTTACTGTCCTCTAACATGCAGGTTCGTTTTGGACACCAAAGGCTGACCAAGTATAATTCTCACACACTCCTAAAGGGCAATTTCAAAGTATGGTATACTCAATACTCATGTATTTGACATTGAACAAGGGACTTGTTGTTTTCTATCCCTGGACACAAGAGTTGATTAAATATAACAATTAGGAATAATCTTACATAATTACCTGGAAGGTCAATAAATCAGTTAACGACTGGTCGGAGCTAACATGATACCCTAGGTTCGGAGTGCAGATGACACTTTGGCTTCCAAGGCGTATTTATTAGTCTAAGTTTCCCTCCCCCTTTATCCTGGGCAGTCCGAATCCCTGCTAAGAACGAATGGACTTGATAGGCTGAATGACAAAATAAAACAAAGAATGAAGTGTCTGTCACCTATACGGTGCAGCTTATTGCACGTAGTAACTAGTTATATCAAATCTGATGCACCTTATGCAGTAAGAATACCATGTCAAATATTAAACGAGCTGAGTTAGCTGTTATGGATTAAATGGGTGCCCCCACCTCAGGGCAACTAAACAATCAATTAACACTGTAAGGACTATTACAAATGTGCAATGGATAAAAGGCTAACAAACTCTTTTCAACTACATAGACTTTTAAGTCAGACACTAAAAATTAAAAGCTCCCAAAGATTTAAATGTATGGACACTCTATAGATTTAAATAAAATCACTAAGCTTCTTTACAAAACAATCCTTTAAAAATAAGAGATAAATGTAGTCTGATCAAAAATTACTCTCCTTCCCTGAAACTGATCCACACTGATAGGCCGGGTGTCCACTAGGTCACAAGAAACTTCTTTTTAGTAGCAAGAGTTTTACAAATTGGCAAACTGAGTCAGTAAATCAGGTTTTTTAATTTCCTTTTTCCCTATTTAAATTAACCCCATAAAAGTTATAACCAATAATCCATGATTTTTTCTGAGTTTAAGAGCTGAATTATCTAACAATTTAATTTTGTTACTGTCCTCTAACATGCAGGTTCGTTTTGGACACCAAAGACTGACCAAGCATAATTCTCACACACTCCTAAAGGGCAATTTCAAAGTATGGTATACTCAATACTTATGTAGTTGACATTGAACAAGTGACTTGTTCTTTTCTATCCCTGGACACAAGAGTTGATTAGATATAACAATTAGGAATAATCTTACATAATTACCTGGAAGATCAATGCACCAGTTAACGACTGGTCGCAGCTAACATGATATACTAGTTTCGGAGTGCAGATGACCCTTTGGCTTCCACGACGTATTTATCAGTCCAAGTTTCCCTCCCCCTTTATCCTGGGCAGTTCCAATCCCTCCTAAGAACGAATTGACTTCATAGGCTGACTAACAAAATAAAACAGAATGAAGTGTCTATCAGCTATAGGAAGCAGCTTATTGCACGTAGTAACGACTTATATCAAATCTGATGTTCCTTATGCAGTAGGAATACCAGGTCAAATATTAAACGAGCTGAGTTCGCTGTTTTGGATTAAATGGGTGCCCCCACCTCAGGGCAACTAAACAATCAATTAACACTGTAAGGACTATTACAAATGTGCAATGGATAAAAGGCTAACAAACTCTTTTCAACTACATAGACTTATAAGGCTGACACTAAAAATTAAAAGCTCCCAAAGATTTAAATGTATGGATACTCTATAGATTCAAATAAAATCACTAAGCTCCCTTTCAAGAAACATCCTTTAAAAATAAGGGATAAATGTAGTCTGATCAAAAATTACTCTCCTTCCCTGAAACTGATCCACACTGATAGGCAGGGTGTCCACCGGTCAGAAGAAACTTCTTTTTACTAGCAACAGTTTTAAAAATTGGCCAACTGAGTCAGTCAATCAGGTTTTTTTAATTTCCTTTTTCCCTATTTAAATTAACCCCATAAAAGTTATAATCAATAATCCATGATTTTTACTGAGTTTAAGAGCTGACTTATCTAATAATTTAATTTTGTTACTGTCCTCTAACATGCAGGTTCGTTTTGGACACCAAACACTGACCAAGGATAATTCTCACACACTCCTAAAGGGCAATTTCAAAGTATGGTATACTTAATACTTATGTAGTTGACATTGAACAAGCGACTTGTTCTTTTCTATCCCTGGACACAAGAGTTGATTAAATATAACATTTAGGAATAATCTTACATAATTACCTGGACGGTTAATGCACCATTTAACGACTGGTGACAGCTAATATGATAAACTAGGTTCGGAGTGCAGATGACACTTTGGCTTCCAAGGCGTATTTATCAGTCCAAGTTTCCCTTCTTCTTTATCCTGGGCAGTCCGAATCCCTCCTAAGAACGAATGGACTGGATAGACTGACTGACAAAATAAAACAGAGAATGAAGTGTCTGTCACCTGTACAGTGCACCTTATTGCACGTAGTAACAAGTTATATAAAATCTGATGCACCTTCTGCACTAGGATTACCATGTCAAATATTAAACGAACTGAGTTCGCTGTTTAGGATTAAATGGGTGCCCCCACCTCAGGGCAACTAAACAATCAATTAACACTGTAAGGACTATTATAAATGTGCAATGGATAAAAGGCTACAAACTCTTTTCAACTACATAGACTTATAAGTCTGACACTAAAAATTAAAAGCTCCCAAAGATTTAAATGTAGGGACACTCTAGAGATTCATATAAAATCACTAAGCTTCCTTTCAAAAAACATCCTTTAAAAATAAGGGATAAATGTAGTCTGATCAAAAATTACTCTCCTTCCCTGAAACTGATCCACACTGATAGGCCGGGTGTCCACTCGGTCACAAGAAACTTCTTTTTAGTAGCAAGAGTTTTACAAATTGGCAAACTGAGTCAGTAAATCAGGTTTTTTAATTTCCTTTTTCCCTATTTAAATTAACCCCATAAAAGTTATAACCAATAATCCATGATTTTTTCTGAGTTTAAGAGCTGAATTATCTAACAATTTAATTTTGTTACTGTCCTCTAACATGCAGGTTCGTTTTGGACACCAAAGACTGACCAAGCATAATTCTCACACACTCCTAAAGGGCAATTTCAAAGTATGGTATACTCAATACTTATGTAGTTGACATTGAACAAGCGACTTGTTCTTTTCTATCCCTGGACACAAGAGTTGATTAGATATAACAATTAGGAATAATCTTACATAATTACCTGGAAGATCAATGCACCAGTTAACGACTGGTCGCAGCTAACATGACATACTAGTTTCGGAGTGCAGATGACCCTTTGGCTTCCAAGACGTATTTATCAGTCCAAGTTTCCCTCCCCCTTTATCCTGGGCAGTTCCAATCCCTCCTAAGAACGAATTGACTTCACAGGCTGACTAACAAAATAAAACAGAATGAAGTGTCTATCAGCTATAGGAAGCAGCTTATTGCACGTAGTAACGACTTATATCAAATCTGATGTTCCTTATGCAGTAGGAATACCAGGTCAAATATTAAACGAGCTGAGTTAGCTGTTATGGATTAAATGGGTGCCCCCACCTCAGGGCAACTAAACAATCAATTAACACTATAAGGACTATTACAAATGTGCAATGGATAAAAGGCTAACAAACTCTTTTCAACTACATAGACTTTTAAGTCAGACACTAAAAATTAAAAGCTCCCAAAGATTTAAATGTATGGACACTCTATAGATTTCAATAAAATCACTAAGCTTCTTTACAAAAAAATCCTTTAAAAATAAGAGATAAATGTAGTCTGATCAAAAATTACTCTCCTTCCCTGAAACTGATCCACACTGATAGGCCGGGTGTCCACTCGGTCACAAGAAACTTCTTTTTAGTAGCAAGAGTTTTACAAATTGGCAAACTGAGTCAGTAAATCAGGTTTTTTAATTTCCTTTTTCCCTATTTAAATTAACCCCATAAAAGTTATAACCAATAATCCATGATTTTTTCTGAGTTTAAGAGCTGAATTATCTAACAATTTAATTTTGTTACTGTCCTCTAACATGCAGGTTCGTTTTGGACACCAAAGACTGACCAAGCATAATTCTCACACACTCCTAAAGGGCAATTTCAAAGTATGGTATACTCAATACTTATGTAGCTGACATTGAACAAGCGCCTTGTTCTTTTCTATCCCTGGACACAAGAGTTGATTAAATATAACAATTAGGAATAATCTTACCTAATTACCTGGAAGGTCAATAAACCAGTTAACGACTGGTCGCAGCTAACATGATATACTAGCTTCGCAGTGCAGATGACACTTTGGCTTCCAAGGCGTATTTATCAGTCCAAGTTTCCCTCCCCCTTTATCCTGGGCAGTTCCAATCCCTCCGAAGAACGAATCGACTTGATAGGGTGACTGAAAAAATAAAACAGAGATATAAAGTGTCTGTCAGCTATAGGAAGCAGCTTATTGCACATAGTAACGAGTTACATCAAATCTGATGCACCTTATGCAGTAGGAATACCAGGTCAAATATTAAACGAGCTCAGTTAGCTGTTATGGATTAAATGGGTGCCCCCACCTCAGGGCAACTAAACAATCAATTAACACTGTAAGGACTATTACAAATGTGCAATGGATAAAAGGCTAACAAACTCTTTTCAACTACATAGACTTTTAAGTCAGACACTAAAAATTAAAAGCTCCAAAAGATTTAAATGTATGGACACTCTATAGATTTCAATAAAATCACTAAGCTTCTTTACAAAAAAATCCTTTAAAAATAAGAGATAAATGTAGTCTGATCAAAAATTACTCTCCTTCCCTGAAACTGATCCACACTGATAGGCCGGGTGTCCCCTCGGTCACAAGAAACTTCTTTTTAGTAGCAAGAGTTTTAAAAACTGACCAACTGAGTCAGTCAATCAGGTTTTCTAATTTCCTTTTTTCCTATTTAAATTAACCCCATAAAAGTTATAATCAATAATCCATGATTCTTACTGAGTTTAAGAGCTGAATTATCTGATAATTTAATTTTGTTACTGTCCTCTAACATGCAGGTTCGTTTTGGACACCAAAGGCTGACCAAGTATAATTCTCACACACTCCTAAAGGGCAATTTCAAAGTATGGTATACTCAATACTCATGTATTTGACATTGAACAAGGGACTTGTTGTTTTCTATCCCTGGACACAAGAGTTGATTAAATATAACAATTAGGAATAATCTTACATAATTACCTGGAAGGTCAATAAATCAGTTAACGACTGGTCGGAGCTAACATGATACCCTAGGTTCGGAGTGCAGATGACACTTTGGCTTCCAAGGCGTATTTATTAGTCTAAGTTTCCCTCCCCCTTTATCCTGGGCAGTCCGAATCCCTGCTAAGAACGAATGGACTTGATAGGCTGAATGACAAAATAAAACAAAGAATGAAGTGTCTGTCACCTATACGGTGCAGCTTATTGCACGTAGTAACTAGTTATATCAAATCTGATGCACCTTATGCAGTAGGAATACCATGTCAAATATTAAACGAGCTCAGTTAGCTGTTATGGATTAAATGGGTGCCCCCACCTCAGGGCAACTAAACAATCAATTAACACTGTAAGGACTATTACAAATGTGCAATGGATAAAAGGCTAACAAACTCTTTTCAACTACATAGACTTTTAAGTCAGACACTAAAAATTAAAAGCTCCCAAAGATTTAAATGTATGGACACTCTATAGATTTCAATAAAATCACTAAGCTTCTTTACAAAAAAATCCTTTAAAAATAAGAGATAAATGTAGTCTGATCAAAAATTACTCTCCTTCCCTGAAACTGATCCACACTGATAGGCCGGGTGTCCACTCGGTCACAAGAAACTTCTTTTTAGTAGCAAGAGTTTTACAAATTGGCAAACTGAGTCAGTAAATCAGGTTTTTTAATTTCCTTTTTCCCTATTTAAATTAACCCCATAAAAGTTATAACCAATAATCCATGATTTTTTCTGAGTTTAAGAGCTGAATTATCTAACAATTTAATTTTGTTACTGTCCTCTAACATGCAGGTTCGTTTTGGACACCAAAGACTGACCAAGCATAATTCTCACACACTCCTAAAGGGCAATTTCAAAGTATGGTATACTCAATACTTATGTAGTTGACATTGAACAAGCGACTTGTTCTTTTCTATCCCTGGACACAAGAGTTGATTAGATATAACAATTAGGAATAATCTTACATAATTACCTGGAAGATCAATGCACCAGTTAACGACTGGTCGCAGCTAACATGACATACTAGTTTCGGAGTGCAGATGACCCTTTGGCTTCCAAGACGTATTTATCAGTCCAAGTTTCCCTCCCCCTTTATCCTGGGCAGTTCCAATCCCTCCTAAGAACGAATTGACTTCACAGGCTGACTAACAAAATAAAACAGAATGAAGTGTCTATCAGCTATAGGAAGCAGCTTATTGCACGTAGTAACGACTTATATCAAATCTGATGTTCCTTATGCAGTAGGAATACCAGGTCAAATATTAAACGAGCTGAGTTAGCTGTTATGGATTAAATGGGTGCCCCCACCTCAGGGCAACTAAACAATCAATTAACACTATAAGGACTATTACAAATGTGCAATGGATAAAAGGCTAACAAACTCTTTTCAACTACATAGACTTTTAAGTCAGACACTAAAAATTAAAAGCTCCCAAAGATTTAAATGTATGGACACTCTATAGATTTCAATAAAATCACTAAGCTTCTTTACAAAAAAATCCTTTAAAAATAAGAGATAAATGTAGTCTGATCAAAAATTACTCTCCTTCCCTGAAACTGATCCACACTGATAGGCCGGGTGTCCACTCGGTCACAAGAAACTTCTTTTTAGTAGCAAGAGTTTTACAAATTGGCAAACTGAGTCAGTAAATCAGGTTTTTTAATTTCCTTTTTCCCTATTTAAATTAACCCCATAAAAGTTATAACCAATAATCCATGATTTTTTCTGAGTTTAAGAGCTGAATTATCTAACAATTTAATTTTGTTACTGTCCTCTAACATGCAGGTTCGTTTTGGACACCAAAGACTGACCAAGCATAATTCTCACACACTCCTAAAGGGCAATTTCAAAGTATGGTATACTCAATACTTATGTAGTTGACATTGAACAAGCGACTTGTTCTTTTCTATCCCTGGACACAAGAGTTGATTAGATATAACAATTAGGAATAATCTTACATAATTACCTGGAAGATCAATGCACCAGTTAACGACTGGTCGCAGCTAACATGACATACTAGTTTCGGAGTGCAGATGACCCTTTGGCTTCCAAGACGTATTTATCAGTCCAAGTTTCCCTCCCCCTTTATCCTGGGCAGTTCCAATCCCTCCTAAGAACGAATTGACTTCACAGGCTGACTAACAAAATAAAACAGAATGAAGTGTCTATCAGCTATAGGAAGCAGCTTATTGCACGTAGTAACGACTTATATCAAATCTGATGTTCCTTATGCAGTAGGAATACCAGGTCAAATATTAAACGAGCTGAGTTCGCTGTTTTGGATTAAATGGGTGCCCCCACCTCAGGGCAACTAAACAATCAATTAACACTGTAAGGACTATTACAAAATAATGTGCAATGGATAAAAGGCTAACAAACTCTTTTCAACTACATAGACTTATAAGGCTGACACTAAAAATTAAAAGCTCCCAAAGATTTAAATGTATGGATACTCTATAGATTCAAATAAAATCACTAAGCTCCCTTTCAAAAAACATCCCTTAAAAATAAGGGATAAATGTAGTCTGATCAAAAATTACTCTCCTTCCCTGAAACTGATCCACACTGATAGGCAGGGTGTCCACCGGTCAGAAGAAACTTCTTTTTACTAGCAACAGTTTTAAAAATTGGCCAACTGAGTCAGTCAATCAGGTTTTTTTAATTTCCTTTTTCCCTATTTAAATTAACCCCATAAAAGTTATAATCAATAATCCATGATTTTTACTGAGTTTAAGAGCTGACTTATCTAATAATTTAATTTTGTTACTGTCCTCTAACATGCAGGTTCGTTTTGGACACCAAACACTGACCAAGGATAATTCTCACACACTCCTAAAGGGCAATTTCAAAGTATGGTATACTTAATACTTATGTAGTTGACATTGAACAAGCGACTTGTTCTTTTCTATCCCTGGACACAAGAGTTGATTAAATATAACATTTAGGAATAATCTTACATAATTACCTGGACGGTTAATGCACCATTTAACGACTGGTGACAGCTAATATGATAAACTAGGTTCGGAGTGCAGATGACACTTTGGCTTCCAAGGCGTATTTATCAGTCCAAGTTTCCCTTCTTCTTTATCCTGGGCAGTCCGAATCCCTCCTAAGAACGAATGGACTGGATAGACTGACTGACAAAATAAAACAGAGAATGAAGTGTCTGTCACCTGTACAGTGCACCTTATTGCACGTAGTAACAAGTTATATAAAATCTGATGCACCTTCTGCACTAGGATTACCATGTCAAATATTAAACGAACTGAGTTCGCTGTTTAGGATTAAATGGGTGCCCCCACCTCAGGGCAACTAAACAATCAATTAACACTGTAAGGACTATTATAAATGTGCAATGGATAAAAGGCTACAAACTCTTTTCAACTACATAGACTTATAAGTCTGACACTAAAAATTAAAAGCTCCCAAAGATTTAAATGTAGGGACACTCTAGAGATTCATATAAAATCACTAAGCTTCCTTTCAAAAAACATCCTTTAAAAATAAGGGATAAATGTAGTCTGATCAAAAATTACTCTCCTTCCCTGAAACTGATCCACACTGATAGGCCGGGTGTCCACTCGGTCACAAGAAACTTCTTTTCAGTAGCAAGAGTTTTAAAAATTGGCCAACTGAGTCAGTCAATCAGGTTTTTTAATTTCCATTTTTCCTATTTAATTTAACCCCATAAAAGTTATAATAAATAATCCATGATTTTTACTGAGTTTAAGAGCTGAATTATCTAACAATTTAATTTTGTTACTGTCCTCTAACATGCAGGTTCGTTTTGGACACCAAAGACTGACCAAGCATAATTCTCACACACTCCTAAAGGGCAATTTCAAAGTATGGTATACTCAATACTTATGTAGCTGACATTGAACAAGCGCCTTGTTCTTTTCTATCCCTGGACACAAGAGTTGATTAAATATAACAATTAGGAATAATCTTACCTAATTACCTGGAAGGTCAATAAACCAGTTAACGACTGGTCGCAGCTAACATGATATACTAGCTTCGCAGTGCAGATGACACTTTGGCTTCCAAGGCGTATTTATCAGTCCAAGTTTCCCTCCCCCTTTATCCTGGGCAGTTCCAATCCCTCCGAAGAACGAATCGACTTGATAGGGTGACTGAAAAAATAAAACAGAGATATAAAGTGTCTGTCAGCTATAGGAAGCAGCTTATTGCACATAGTAACGAGTTACATCAAATCTGATGCACCTTATGCAGTAGGAATACCAGGTCAAATATTAAACGAGCTCAGTTAGCTGTTATGGATTAAATGGGTGCCCCCACCTCAGGGCAACTAAACAATCAATTAACACTGTAAGGACTATTACAAATGTGCAAAGGATAAAAGGCTAACAAACTCTTTTCAACTACATAGACTTTTAAGTCAGACACTAAAAATTAAAAGCTCCAAAAGATTTAAATGTATGGACACTCTATAGATTTCAATAAAATCACTAAGCTTCTTTACAAAAAAATCCTTTAAAAATAAGAGATAAATGTAGTCTGATCAAAAATTACTCTCCTTCCCTGAAACTGATCCACACTGATAGGCCGGGTGTCCCCTCGGTCACAAGAAACTTCTTTTTAGTAGCAAGAGTTTTAAAAACTGACCAACTGAGTCAGTCAATCAGGTTTTCTAATTTCCTTTTTTCCTATTTAAATTAACCCCATAAAAGTTATAATCAATAATCCATGATTCTTACTGAGTTTAAGAGCTGAATTATCTGATAATTTAATTTTGTTACTGTCCTCTAACATGCAGGTTCGTTTTGGACACCAAAGGCTGACCAAGTATAATTCTCACACACTCCTAAAGGGCAATTTCAAAGTATGGTATACTCAATACTCATGTATTTGACATTGAACGAGGGACTTGTTGTTTTCTATCCCTGGACACAAGAGTTGATTAAATATAACAATTAGGAATAATCTTACATAATTACCTGGAGGGTCAATAAATCAGTTAACGACTGGTCGGAGCTAACATGATACCCTAGGTTCGGAGTGCAGATGACACTTTGGCTTCCAAGGCGTATTTATTAGTCTAAGTTTCCCTCCCCCTTTATCCTGGGCAGTCCGAATCCCTGCTAAGAACGAATGGACTTGATAGGCTGAATGACAAAATAAAACAAAGAATGAAGTGTCTGTCACCTATACGGTGCAGCTTATTGCACGTAGTAACTAGTTATATCAAATCTGATGCACCTTATGCAGTAGGAATACCAGGTCAAATATTAAACGAGCTCAGTTAGCTGTTATGGATTAAATGGGTGCCCCCACCTCAGGGCAACTAAACAATCAATTAACACTGTAAGGACTATTACAAATGTGCAATGGATAAAAGGCTAACAAACTCTTTTCAACTACATAGACTTTTAAGTCAGACACTAAAAATTAAAAGCTCCCAAAGATTTAAATGTATGGACACTCTATAGATTTCAATAAAATCACTAAGCTTCTTTACAAAAAAATCCTTTAAAAATAAGAGATAAATGTAGTCTGATCAAAAATTACTCTCCTTCCCTGAAACTGATCCACACTGATAGGCCGGGTGTCCACTCGGTCACAAGAAACTTCTTTTTAGTAGCAAGAGTTTTACAAATTGGCAAACTGAGTCAGTAAATCAGGTTTTTTAATTTCCTTTTTCCCTATTTAAATTAACCCCATAAAAGTTATAACCAATAATCCATGATTTTTTCTGAGTTTAAGAGCTGAATTATCTAACAATTTAATTTTGTTACTGTCCTCTAACATGCAGGTTCGTTTTGGACACCAAAGACTGACCAAGCATAATTCTCACACACTCCTAAAGGGCAATTTCAAAGTATGGTATACTCAATACTTATGTAGTTGACATTGAACAAGCGACTTGTTCTTTTCTATCCCTGGACACAAGAGTTGATTAGATATAACAATTAGGAATAATCTTACATAATTACCTGGAAGATCAATGCACCAGTTAACGACTGGTCGCAGCTAACATGACATACTAGTTTCGGAGTGCAGATGACCCTTTGGCTTCCAAGACGTATTTATCAGTCCAAGTTTCCCTCCCCCTTTATCCTGGGCAGTTCCAATCCCTCCTAAGAACGAATTGACTTCACAGGCTGACTAACAAAATAAAACAGAATGAAGTGTCTATCAGCTATAGGAAGCAGCTTATTGCACGTAGTAACGACTTATATCAAATCTGATGTTCCTTATGCAGTAGGAATACCAGGTCAAATATTAAACGAGCTGAGTTAGCTGTTATGGATTAAATGGGTGCCCCCACCTCAGGGCAACTAAACAATCAATTAACACTGTAAGGACTATTACAAATGTGCAATGGATAAAAGGCTAACAAACTCTTTTCAACTACATAGACTTTTAAGTCAGACACTAAAAATTAAAAGCTCCCAAAGATTTAAATGTATGGACACTCTATAGATTTCAATAAAATCACTAAGCTTCTTTACAAAAAAATCCTTTAAAAATAAGAGATAAATGTAGTCTGATCAAAAATTACTCTCCTTTCCTGAAACTGATCCACACTGATAGGCCGGGTGTCCACTCGGTCACAAGAAACTTCTTTTTAGTAGCAAGAGTTTTACAAATTGGCAAACTGAGTCAGTAAATCAGGTTTTTTAATTTCCTTTTTCCCTATTTAAATTAACCCCATAAAAGTTATAACCAATAATCCATGATTTTTTCTGAGTTTAAGAGCTGAATTATCTAACAATTTAATTTTGTTACTGTCCTCTAACATGCAGGTTCGTTTTGGACACCAAAGACTGACCAAGCATAATTCTCACACACTCCTAAAGGGCAATTTCAAAGTATGGTATACTCAATACTTATGTAGTTGACATTGAACAAGCGACTTGTTCTTTTCTATCCCTGGACACAAGAGTTGATTAGATATAACAATTAGGAATAATCTTACATAATTACCTGGAAGATCAATGCACCAGTTAACGACTGGTCGCAGCTAACATGACATACTAGTTTCGGAGTGCAGATGACCCTTTGGCTTCCAAGACGTATTTATCAGTCCAAGTTTCCCTCCCCCTTTATCCTGGGCAGTTCCAATCCCTCCTAAGAACGAATTGACTTCACAGGCTGACTAACAAAATAAAACAGAATGAAGTGTCTATCAGCTATAGGAAGCAGCTTATTGCACGTAGTAACGACTTATATCAAATCTGATGTTCCTTATGCAGTAGGAATACCAGGTCAAATATTAAACGAGCTGAGTTCGCTGTTTTGGATTAAATGGGTGCCCCCACCTCAGGGCAACTAGACAATCAATTAACACTGTAAGGACTATTACAAAATAATGTGCAATGGATAAAAGGCTAACAAACTCTTTTCAACTACATAGACTTATAAGGCTGACAGTAAAAATTAAAAGCTCCCAAAGATTTAAATGTATGGATACTCTATAGATTCAAATAAAATCACTAAGCTCCCTTTCAAAAAACATCCCTTAAAAATAAGGGATAAATGTAGTCTGATCAAAAATTACTCTCCTTCCCTGAAACTGATCCACACTGATAGGCAGGGTGTCCACCGGTCAGAAGAAACTTCTTTTTACTAGCAAGAGTTTTAAAAATTGGCCAACTGAGTCAGTCAATCAGGTTTTTTAATTTCCTTTTTCCCTATTTAAATTAACCCCATAAAAGTTATAATCAATAATCCATGATTTTTACTGAGTTTAAGAGCTGACTTATCTAATAATTTAATTTTGTTACTGTCCTCTAACATGCAGGTTCGTTTTGGACACCAAACACTGACCAAGGATAATTCTCACACACTCCTAAAGGGCAATTTCAAAGTATGGTATACTTAATACTTATGTAGTTGACATTGAACAAGCGACTTGTTCTTTTCTATCCCTGCACACAAGAGTTGATTAAATATAACAATTAGGAATAACCTTACATAATTACCTGGACGGTTAATGCACCATTTAACGACTGGTGACAGCTAATATGATAAACTAGCTTCGGAGTGCAGATGACACTTTGGCTTCCAAGGCGTATTTATCAGTCCAAGTTTCCCTTCTTCTTTATCCTGGGCAGTCCGAATCCCTCCTAAGAACGAATGGACTGGATAGACTGACTGACAAAATAAAACAGAGAATGAAGTGTCTGTCACCTGTACAGTGCACCTTATTGCACGTAGTAACAAGTTATATAAAATCTGATGCACCTTCTGCAGTAGGATTACCATGTCAAATAATAAACGAACTGAGTTACCTGTTATGGTTTAAATGGGTGCCCCCACCTCAGGGCAACTAAACAATCAATTAACACTGTAAGGACTATTATAAATGTGCAATGGATAAAAGGCTACAAACTCTTTTCAACTACATAGACTTATAAGTCTGACACTAAAAATTAAAAGCTCCCAAAGATTTAAATGTAGGGACACTCTAGAGATTCATATAAAATCACTAAGCTCCCTTTCAAAAAACATCCTTTAAAAATAAGGGATAAATGTAGTCTGATCAAAAATTACTCTCCTTCCCTGAAACTGATCCACACTGATAGGCCGGGTGTCCACTCGGTCACAAGAAACTTCTTTTCAGTAGCAAGAGTTTTAAAAATTGGCCAACTGAGTCAGTCAATCAGGTTTTTTAATTTCCATTTTTCCTATTTAATTTAACCCCATAAAAGTTATAATAAATAATCCATGATTTTTACTGAGTTTAAGAGCTGAATTATCTAATAATTTAATTTTGTTACTGTCCTCTAACATGCAGGTTCGTTTTGGACACCAAAGACTGACCAAGCATAATTCTCACACACTCCTAAAGGGCAATTTCAAAGTATGGTATACTCAATACTTATGTAGCTGACATTGAACAAGCGCCTTGTTCTTTTCTATCCCTGGACACAAGAGTTGATTAAATATAACAATTAGGAATAATCTTACCTAATTACCTGGAAGGTCAATAAACCAGTTAACGACTGGTCGCAGCTAACATGATATACTAGCTTCGCAGTGCAGATGACACTTTGGCTTCCACGACGTATTTATCAGTCCAAGTTTCCCTCCCCCTTTATCCTGGGCAGTTCCAATCCCTCCGAAGAACGAATCGACTTGATAGGGTGACTGAAAAAATAAAACAGAGATATAAAGTGTCTCTCAGCTATAGGAAGCAGCTTATTGCACATAGTAACGAGTTACATCAAATCTGATGCACCTTATGCAGTAGGAATACCAGGTCAAATATTAAACGAGCTCAGTTAGCTGTTATGGATTAAATGGGTGCCCCCACCTCAGGGCAACTAAACAATCAATTAACACTGTAAGGACTATTACAAATGTGCAATGGATAAAAGGCTAACAAACTCTTTTCAACTACATAGACTTTTAAGTCAGACACTAAAAATTAAAAGCTCCAAAAGATTTAAATGTATGGACACTCTATAGATTTCAATAAAATCACTAAGCTTCTTTACAAAAAAATCCTTTAAAAATAAGAGATAAATGTAGTCTGATCAAAAATTACTCTCCTTCCCTGAAACTGATCCACACTGATAGGCCGGGTGTCCCCTCGGTCACAAGAAACTTCTTTTTAGTAGCAAGAGTTTTAAAAACTGACCAACTGAGTCAGTCAATCAGGTTTTCTAATTTCCTTTTTTCCTATTTAAATTAACCCCATAAAAGTTATAATCAATAATCCATGATTCTTACTGAGTTTAAGAGCTGAATTATCTGATAATTTAATTTTGTTACTGTCCTCTAACATGCAGGTTCGTTTTGGACACCAAAGGCTGACCAAGTATAATTCTCACACACTCCTAAAGGGCAATTTCAAAGTATGGTATACTCAATACTCATGTATTTCACATTGAACAAGGGACTTGTTGTTTTCTATCCCTGGACACAAGAGTTGATTAAATATAACAATTAGGAATAATCTTACATAATTACCTGGAAGGTCAATAAATCAGTTAACGACTGGTCGGAGCTAACATGATACCCTAGGTTCGGAGTGCAGATGACACTTTGGCTTCCAAGGCGTATTTATTAGTCTAAGTTTCCCTCCCCCTTTATCCTGGGCAGTCCGAATCCCTGCTAAGAACGAATGGACTTGATAGGCTGAATGACAAAATAAAACAAAGAATGAAGTGTCTGTCACCTATACGGTGCAGCTTATTGCACGTAGTAACTAGTTATATCAAATCTGATGCACCTTATGCAGTAGGAATACCATGTCAAATATTAAACGAGCTCAGTTAGCTGTTATGGATTAAATGGGTGCCCCCACCTCAGGGCAACTAAACAATCAATTAACACTGTAAGGACTATTACAAATGTGCAATGGATAAAAGGCTAACAAACTCTTTTCAACTACATAGACTTTTAAGTCAGACACTAAAAATTAAAAGCTCCCAAAGATTTAAATGTATGGACACTCTATAGATTTCAATAAAATCACTAAGCTTCTTTACAAAAAAATCCTTTAAAAATAAGAGATAAATGTAGTCTGATCAAAAATTACTCTCCTTCCCTGAAACTGATCCACACTGATAGGCCGGGTGTCCACTCGGTCACAAGAAACTTCTTTTTAGTAGCAAGAGTTTTACAAATTGGCAAACTGAGTCAGTAAATCAGGTTTTTTAATTTCCTTTTTCCCTATTTAAATTAACCCCATAAAAGTTATAACCAATAATCCATGATTTTTTCTGAGTTTAAGAGCTGAATTATCTAACAATTTAATTTTGTTACTGTCCTCTAACATGCAGGTTCGTTTTGGACACCAAAGACTGACCAAGCATAATTCTCACACACTCCTAAAGGGCAATTTCAAAGTATGGTATACTCAATACTTATGTAGTTGACATTGAACAAGCGACTTGTTCTTTTCTATCCCTGGACACAAGAGTTGATTAGATATAACAATTAGGAATAATCTTACATAATTACCTGGAAGATCAATGCACCAGTTAACGACTGGTCGCAGCTAACATGACATACTAGTTTCGGAGTGCAGATGACCCTTTGGCTTCCAAGACGTATTTATCAGTCCAAGTTTCCCTCCCCCTTTATCCTGGGCAGTTCCAATCCCTCCTAAGAACGAATTGACTTCACAGGCTGACTAACAAAATAAAACAGAATGAAGTGTCTATCAGCTATAGGAAGCAGCTTATTGCACGTAGTAACGACTTATATCAAATCTGATGTTCCTTATGCAGTAGGAATACCAGGTCAAATATTAAACGAGCTGAGTTCGCTGTTTTGGATTAAATGGGTGCCCCCACCTCAGGGCAACTAAACAATCAATTAACACTGTAAGGACTATTACAAAATAATGTGCAATGGATAAAAGGCTAACAAACTCTTTTCAACTACATAGACTTATAAGGCTGACAGTAAAAATTAAAAGCTCCCAAAGATTTAAATGTATGGATACTCTATAGATTCAAATAAAATCACTAAGCTCCCTTTCAAAAAACATCCCTTAAAAATAAGGGATAAATGTAGTCTGATCAAAAATTACTCTCCTTCCCTGAAACTGATCCACACTGATAGGCAGGGTGTCCACCGGTCAGAAGAAACTTCTTTTTACTAGCAAGAGTTTTAAAAATTGGCCAACTGAGTCAGTCAATCAGGTTTTTTAATTTCCTTTTTCCCTATTTAAATTAACCCCATAAAAGTTATAATCAATAATCCATGATTTTTACCGAGTTTAAGAGCTGACTTATCTAATAATTTAATTTTGTTACTGTCCTCTAACATGCAGGTTCGTTTTGGACACCAAACACTGACCAAGGATAATTCTCACACACTCCTAAAGGGCAATTTCAAAGTATGGTATACTTAATACTTATGTAGTTGACATTGAACAAGCGACTTGTTCTTTTCTATCCCTGCACACAAGAGTTGATTAAATATAACAATTAGGAATAACCTTACATAATTACCTGGACGGTTAATGCACCATTTAACGACTGGTGACAGCTAATATGATAAACTAGCTTCGGAGTGCAGATGACACTTTGGCTTCCAAGGCGTATTTATCAGTCCAAGTTTCCCTTCTTCTTTATCCTGGGCAGTCCGAATCCCTCCTAAGAACGAATGGACTGGATAGACTGACTGACAAAATAAAACAGAGAATGAAGTGTCTGTCACCTGTACAGTGCACCTTATTGCACGTAGTAACAAGTTATATAAAATCTGATGCACCTTCTGCAGTAGGATTACCATGTCAAATAATAAACGAACTGAGTTACCTGTTATGGTTTAAATGGGTGCCCCCACCTCAGGGCAACTAACAATCAATTAACACTGTAAGGACTATTATAAATGTGCAATGGATAAAAGGCTACAAACTCTTTTCAACTACATAGACTTATAAGTCTGACACTAAAAATTAAAAGCTCCCAAAGATTTAAATGTAGGGACACTCTAGAGATTCATATAAAATCACTAAGCTCCCTTTCAAAAAACATCCTTTAAAAATAAGGGATAAATGTAGTCTGATCAAAAATTACTCTCCTTCCCTGAAACTGATCCACACTGATAGGCCGGGTGTCCACTCGGTCACAAGAAACTTCTTTTCAGTAGCAAGAGTTTTAAAAATTGGCCAACTGAGTCAGTCAATCAGGTTTTTTAATTTCCATTTTTCCTATTTAATTTAACCCCATAAAAGTTATAATAAATAATCCATGATTTTTACTGAGTTTAAGAGCTGAATTATCTAATAATTTAATTTTGTTACTGTCCTCTAACATGCAGGTTCGTTTTGGACACCAAAGACTGACCAAGCATAATTCTCACACACTCCTAAAGGGCAATTTCAAAGTATGGTATACTCAATACTTATGTAGCTGACATTGAACAAGCGACTTGTTCTTTTCTATCCCTGGACACAAGAGTTGATTAAATATAACAATTAGGAATAATCTTACCTAATTACCTGGAAGGTCAATAAACCAGTTAACGACTGGTCGCAGCTAACATGATATACTAGCTTCGCAGTGCAGATGACACTTTGGCTTCCAAGGCGTATTTATCAGTCCAAGTTTCCCTCCCCCTTTATCCTGGGCAGTTCCAATCCCTCCGAAGAACGAATCGACTTGATAGGGTGACTGAAAAAATAAAACAGAGATATAAAGTGTCTGTCAGCTATAGGAAGCAGCTTATTGCACATAGTAACGAGTTACATCAAATCTGATGCACCTTATGCAGTAGGAATACCAGGTCAAATATTAAACGAGCTGAGTTACCTGTTATGGATTAAATGGGTGCCCCCACCTCAGGGCAACTAAACAATCAATTAACACTGTAAGGACTATTATAAATGTGCAATGGATAAAAGGCTAACAAACTCTTTTCAACTACATAGACTTATAAGGCTGACAGTAAAAATTAAAAGCTCCCAAAGATTTAAATGTATCGATACTCTATAGATTCAAATAAAATCACTAAGCTCCCTTTCAAAAAACATCCTTTAAAAATAAGGGATAAATGTAGTCTGATCAAAAATTACTCTCCTTCCCTGAAACTGATCCACACTGATAGGCAGGGTGTCCACCGGTCAGAAGAAACTTCTTTTTACTAGCAAGAGTTTTAAAAATTGGCCAACTGAGTCAGTCAATCAGGTTTTTTAATTTCCTTTTTCCCTATTTAAATTAACCCCATAAAAGTTATAATCAATAATCCATGATTTTTACTGAGTTTAAGAGCTGACTTATCTAATAATTTAATTTTGTTACTGTCCTCTAACATGCAGGTTCGTTTTGGACACCAAACACTGACCAAGGATAATTCTCACACACTCCTAAAGGGCAATTTCAAAGTATGGTATACTTAATACTTATGTAGTTGACATTGAACAAGCGACTTGTTCTTTTCTATCCCTGCACACAAGAGTTGATTAAATATAACAATTAGGAATAACCTTACATAATTACCTGGACGGTTAATGCACCATTTAACGACTGGTGACAGCTAATATGATAAACTAGGTTCGGAGTGCAGATGACACTTTGGCTTCCAAGGCGTATTTATCAGTCCAAGTTTCCCTTCTTCTTTATCCTGGGCAGTCCGAATCCCTCCTAAGAACGAATGGACTGGATAGACTGACTGACAAAATAAAACAGAGAATGAAGTGTCTGTCACCTGTACAGTGCACCTTATTGCACGTAGTAACAAGTTATATAAAATCTGATGCACCTTCTGCAGTAGGATTACCATGTCAAATAATAAACGAACTGAGTTACCTGTTATGGTTTAAATGGGTGCCCCCACCTCAGGGCAACTAAACAATCAATTAACACTGTAAGGACTATTATAAATGTGCAATGGATAAAAGGCTACAAACTCTTTTCAACTACATAGACTTATAAGTCTGACACTAAAAATTAAAAGCTCCCAAAGATTTAAATGTAGGGACACTCTAGAGATTCATATAAAATCACTAAGCTCCCTTTCAAAAAACATCCTTTAAAAATAAGGGATAAATGTAGTCTGATCAAAAATTACTCTCCTTCCCTGAAACTGATCCACACTGATAGGCCGGGTGTCCACTCGGTCACAAGAAACTTCTTTTCAGTAGCAAGAGTTTTAAAAATTGGCCAACTGAGTCAGTCAATCAGGTTTTTTAATTTCCATTTTTCCTATTTAATTTAACCCCATAAAAGTTATAATAAATAATCCATGATTTTTACTGAGTTTAAGAGCTGAATTATCTAATAATTTAATTTTGTTACTGTCCTCTAACATGCAGGTTCGTTTTGGACACCAAAGACTGACCAAGCATAATTCTCACACACTCCTAAAGGGCAATTTCAAAGTATGGTATACTCAATACTTATGTAGCTGACATTGAACAAGCGACTTGTTCTTTTCTATCCCTGGACACAAGAGTTGATTAAATATAACAATTAGGAATAATCTTACCTAATTACCTGGAAGGTCAATAAACCAGTTAACGACTGGTCGCAGCTAACATGATATACTAGCTTCGCAGTGCAGATGACACTTTGGCTTCCAAGGCGTATTTATCAGTCCAAGTTTCCCTCCCCCTTTATCCTGGGCAGTTCCAATCCCTCCGAAGAACGAATCGACTTGATAGGGTGACTGAAAAAATAAAACAGAGATATAAAGTGTCTGTCAGCTATAGGAAGCAGCTTATTGCACATAGTAACGAGTTACATCAAATCTGATGCACCTTATGCAGTAGGAATACCAGGTCAAATATTAAACGAGCTGAGTTACCTGTTATGGATTAAATGGGTGCCCCCACCTCAGGGCAACTAAACAATCAATTAACACTGTAAGGACTATTATAAATGTGCAATGGATAAAAGGCTAACAAACTCTTTTCAACTACATACACTTATAAGTCAACCACTAAAAATTAAAAGCTCCCAAAGATTTAAATGTATCGACACCCTATAGATTCAAATAAAATCAGTACGCTCCCTTTCAAAAAACATCCTTTAAAAATAAGAGATAAACGTAGTCTGATCAAAAATTACTCTCCTTCCCTGAAACTGATCCACACTGATAGGCCGGGTGTCCACTCGGTCACAAGAAACTTCTTTTTAGTAGCAAGAGTTTTAAAAACTGACCAACTGAGTCAGTCAATCAGGTTTTCTAATTTCCTTTTTTCCTATTTAAATTAACCCCATAAAAGTTATAATCAATAATCCATGATTCTTACTGAGTTTAAGAGCTGAATTATCTGATAATTTAATTTTGTTACTGTCCTCTAACATGCAGGTTCGTTTTGGACACCAAAGGCTGACCAAGTATAATTCTCACACACTCCTAAAGGGCAATTTCAAAGTATGGTATACTCAATACTCATGTATTTGACATTGAACAAGGGACTTGTTGTTTTCTATCCCTGGACACAAGAGTTGATTAAATATAACAATTAGGAATAATCTTACATAATTACCTGGAAGGTCAATAAATCAGTTAACGACTGGTCGGAGCTAACATGATACCCTAGGTTCGGAGTGCAGATGACACTTTGGCTTCCAAGGCGTATTTATTAGTCTAAGTTTCCCTCCCCCTTTATCCTGGGCAGTCCGAATCCCTGCTAAGAACGAATGGACTTGATAGGCTGAATGACAAAATAAAACAAAGAATGAAGTGTCTGTCACCTATACGGTGCAGCTTATTGCACGTAGTAACTAGTTATATCAAATCTGATGCACCTTATGCAGTAGGAATACCATGTCAAATATTAAACGAGCTGAGTTAGCTGTTATGGATTAAATGGGTGCCCCCACCTCAGGGCAACTAAACAATCAATTAACACTGTAAGGACTATTACAAATGTGCAATGGATAAAAGGCTAACAAACTCTTTTCAACTACATAGACTTTTAAGTCAGACACTAAAAATTAAAAGCTCCCAAAGATTTAAATGTATGGACACTCTATAGATTTCAATAAAATCACTAAGCTTCTTTACAAAAAAATCCTTTAAAAATAAGAGATAAATGTAGTCTGATCAAAAATTACTCTCCTTCCCTGAAACTGATCCACACTGATAGGCCGGGTGTCCACTCGGTCACAAGAAACTTCTTTTTAGTAGCAAGAGTTTTACAAATTGGCAAACTGAGTCAGTAAATCAGGTTTTTTAATTTCCTTTTTCCCTATTTAAATTAACCCCATAAAAGTTATAACCAATAATCCATGATTTTTTCTGAGTTTAAGAGCTGAATTATCTAACAATTTAATTTTGTTACTGTCCTCTAACATGCAGGTTCGTTTTGGACACCAAAGACTGACCAAGCATAATTCTCACACACTCCTAAAGGGCAATTTCAAAGTATGGTATACTCAATACTTATGTAGTTGACATTGAACAAGCGACTTGTTCTTTTCTATCCCTGGACACAAGAGTTGATTAGATATAACAATTAGGAATAATCTTACATAATTACCTGGAAGATCAATGCACCAGTTAACGACTGGTCGCAGCTAACATGACATACTAGTTTCGGAGTGCAGATGACCCTTTGGCTTCCAAGACGTATTTATCAGTCCAAGTTTCCCTCCCCCTTTATCCTGGGCAGTTCCAATCCCTCCTAAGAACGAATTGACTTCACAGGCTGACTAACAAAATAAAACAGAATGAAGTGTCTATCAGCTATAGGAAGCAGCTTATTGCACGTAGTAACGACTTATATCAAATCTGATGTTCCTTATGCAGTAGGAATACCAGGTCAAATATTAAACGAGCTGAGTTCGCTGTTTTGGATTAAATGGGTGCCCCCACCTCAGGGCAACTAAACAATCAATTAACACTGTAAGGACTATTACAAAATAATGTGCAATGGATAAAAGGCTAACAAACTCTTTTCAACTACATAGACTTATAAGGCTGACAGTAAAAATTAAAAGCTCCCAAAGATTTAAATGTATGGATACTCTATAGATTCAAATAAAATCACTAAGCTCCCTTTCAAAAAACATCCTTTAAAAATAAGGGATAAATGTAGTCTGATCAAAAATTACTCTCCTTCCCTGAAACTGATCCACACTGACAGGCAGGGTGTCCACCGGTCAGAAGAAACTTCTTTTTACTAGCAAGAGTTTTAAAAATTGGCCAACTGAGTCAGTCAATCAGGTTTTTTAATTTCCTTTTTCCCTATTTAAATTAACCCCATAAAAGTTATAATCAATAATCCATGATTTTTACCGAGTTTAAGAGCTGACTTATCTAATAATTTAATTTTGTTACTGTCCTCTAACATGCAGGTTCGTTTTGGACACCAAACACTGACCAAGGATAATTCTCACACACTCCTAAAGGGCAATTTCAAAGTATGGTATACTTAATACTTATGTAGTTGACATTGAACAAGCGACTTGTTCTTTTCTATCCCTGCACACAAGAGTTGATTAAATATAACAATTAGGAATAACCTTACATAATTACCTGGACGGTTAATGCACCATTTAATGACTGGTGACAGCTAATATGATAAACTAGGTTCGGAGTGCAGATGACACTTTGGCTTCCAAGGCGTATTTATCAGTCCAAGTTTCCCTTCTTCTTTATCCTGGGCAGTCCGAATCCCTCCTAAGAACGAATGGACTGGATAGACTGACTGACAAAATAAAACAGAGAATGAAGTGTCTGTCACCTGTACAGTGCACCTTATTGCACGTAGTAACAAGTTATATAAAATCTGATGCACCTTCTGCAGTAGGATTACCATGTCAAATAATAAACGAACTGAGTTACCTGTTATGGTTTAAATGGGTGCCCCCACCTCAGGGCAACTAAACAATCAATTAACACTGTAAGGACTATTATAAATGTGCAATGGATAAAAGGCTACAAACTCTTTTCAACTACATAGACTTATAAGTCTGACACTAAAAATTAAAAGCTCCCAAAGATTTAAATGTAGGGACACTCTAGAGATTCATATAAAATCACTAAGCTCCCTTTCAAAAAACATCCTTTAAAAATAAGGGATAAATGTAGTCTGATCAAAAATTACTCTCCTTCCCTGAAACTGATCCACACTGATAGGCCGGGTGTCCACTCGGTCACAAGAAACTTCTTTTCAGTAGCAAGAGTTTTAAAAATTGGCCAACTGAGTCAGTCAATCAGGTTTTTTAATTTCCATTTTTCCTATTTAATTTAACCCCATAAAAGTTATAATAAATAATCCATGATTTTTACTGAGTTTAAGAGCTGAATTATCTAATAATTTAATTTTGTTACTGTCCTCTAACATGCAGGTTCGTTTTGGACACCAAAGACTGACCAAGCATAATTCTCACACACTCCTAAAGGGCAATTTCAAAGTATGGTATACTCAATACTTATGTAGCTGACATTGAACAAGCGACTTGTTCTTTTCTATCCCTGGACACAAGAGTTGATTAAATATAACAATTAGGAATAATCTTACCTAATTACCTGGAAGGTCAATAAACCAGTTAACGACTGGTCGCAGCTAACATGATATACTAGCTTCGCAGTGCAGATGACACTTTGGCTTCCAAGGCATATTTATCAGTCCAAGTTTCCCTCCCCCTTTATCCTGGGCAGTTCCAATCCCTCCGAAGAACGAATCGACTTGATAGGGTGACTGAAAAAATAAAACAGAGATATAAAGTGTCTGTCAGCTATAGGAAGCAGCTTATTGCACATAGTAACGAGTTACATCAAATCTGATGCACCTTATGCAGTAGGAATACCAGGTCAAAAATTAAACGAGCTGAGTTACATGTTATGGATTAAATGGGTGCCCCCACCTCAGGGCAACTAAACAATCAATTAACACTGTAAGGACTATTATAAATGTGCAATGGATAAAAGGCTAACAAACTCTTTTCAACTACATACACTTATAAGTCAACCACTAAAAATTAAAAGCTCCCAAAGATTTAAATGTATCGGCACCCTATAGATTCAAATAAAATCACTACGCTCCCTTTCAAAAAACATCCTTTAAAAATAAGAGATAAATGTAGTCAGATCAAAAATTACTCTCCTTCCCTGAAACTGATCCACACTGATAGGCCGGGTGTCCACTCGGTCACAAGAAACTTCTTTTTAGTAGCAAGAGTTTTAAAAACTGACCAACTGAGTCAGTCAATCAGGTTTTCTAATTTCCTTTTTTCCTATTTAAATTAACCCCATAAAAGTTATAATCAATAATCCATGATTCTTACTGAGTTTAAGAGCTGAATTATCTGATAATTTAATTTTGTTACTGTCCTCTAACATGCAGGTTCGTTTTGGACACCAAAGGCTGACCAAGTATAATTCTCACACACTCCTAAAGGGCAATTTCAAAGTATGGTATACTCAATACTCATGTATTTGACATTGAACAAGGGACTTGTTGTTTTCTATCCCTGGACACAAGAGTTGATTAAATATAACAATTAGGAATAATCTTACATAATTACCTGGAAGGTCAATAAATCAGTTAACGACTGGTCGAAGCTAACATGATACCCTAGGTTCGGAGTGCAGATGACACTTTGGCTTCCAAGGCGTATTTATTAGTCTAAGTTTCCCTCCCCCTTTATCCTGGGCAGTCCGAATCCCTGCTAAGAACGAATGGACCTGATAGGCTGAATGACAAAATAAAACAAAGAATGAAGTGTCTGTCACCTATACGGTGCAGCTTATTGCACGTAGTAACTAGTTATATCAAATCTGATGCACCTTATGCAGTAGGAATACCATGTCAAATATTAAACGAGCTCAGTTAGCTGTTATGGATTAAATGGGTGCCCCCACCTCAGGGCAACTAAACAATCAATTAACACTGTAAGGACTATTACAAATGTGCAATGGATAAAAGGCTAACAAACTCTTTTCAACTACATAGACTTTTAAGTCAGACACTAAAAATTAAAAGCTCCCAAAGATTTAAATGTATGGACACTCTATAGATTTAAATAAAATCACTAAGCTTCTTTACAAAACAATCCTATAAAAATAAGAGATAAATGTAGTCTGATCAAAAATTACTCTCCTTCCCTGAAACTGATCCACACTGATAGGCCGGGTGTCCACTCGGTCACAAGAAACTTCTTTTTAGTAGCAAGAGTTTTACAAATTGGCAAACTGAGTCAGTAAATCAGGTTTTTTAATTTCCTTTTTCCCTATTTAAATTAACCCCATAAAAGTTATAACCAATAATCCATGATTTTTTCTGAGTTTAAGAGCTGAATTATCTAACAATTTAATTTTGTTACTGTCCTCTAACATGCAGGTTCGTTTTGGACACCAAAGACTGACCAAGCATAATTCTCACACACTCCTAAAGGGCAATTTCAAAGTATGGTATACTCAATACTTATGTAGTTGACATTGAACAAGCGACTTGTTCTTTTCTATCCCTGGACACAAGAGTTGATTAGATATAACAATTAGGAATAATCTTACATAATTACCTGGAAGATCAATGCACCAGTTAACGACTGGTCGCAGCTAACATGACATACTAGTTTCGGAGTGCAGATGACCCTTTGGCTTCCAAGACGTATTTATCAGTCCAAGTTTCCCTCCCCCTTTATCCTGGGCAGTTCCAATCCCTCCTAAGAACGAATTGACTTCATAGGCTGACTAAGAAAATAAAACAGAATGAAGTGTCTATCAGCTATAGGAAGCAGCTTATTGCACGTAGTAACGACTTATATCAAATCTGATGTTCCTTATGCAGTAGGAATACCAGGTCAAATATTAAACGAGCTGAGTTCGCTGTTTTGGATTAAATGGGTGCCCCCACCTCAGGGCAACTAAACAATCAATTAACACTGTAAGGACTATTACAAATGTGCAATGGATAAAAGGCTAACAAACTCTTTTCAACTACATAGACTTATAAGGCTGACAGTAAAAATTAAAAGCTCCCAAAGATTTAAATGTATGGACACTCTATAGATTCAAATAAAATCACTAAGCTCCCTTTCAAAAAACATCCTTTAAAAATAAGGGATAAATGTAGTCTGATCAAAAATTACTCTCCTTCCCTGAAACAGATCCACACTGATAGGCAGGGTGTCCACCGGTCAGAAGAAACTTCTTTTTACTAGCAAGAGTTTTAAAAATTGGCCAACTGAGTCAGTCAATCAGGTTTTTTAATTTCCTTTTTCCCTATTTAAATTAACCCCATAAAAGTTATAATCAATAATCCATGATTTTTACTGAGTTTAAGAGCTGACTTATCTAATAATTTAATTTTGTTACTGTCCTCTAACATGCAGGTTCGTTTTGGACACCAAACACTGACCAAGGATAATTCTCACACACTCCTAAAGGGCAATTTCAAAGTATGGTATACTTAATACTTATGTAGTTGACATTGAACAAGCGACTTGTTCTTTTCTATCCCTGCACACAAGAGTTGATTAAATATAACAATTAGGAATAACCTTACATAATTACCTGGACGGTTAATGCACCATTTAACGACCGGTGACAGCTAATATGATAAACTAGGTTCGGAGTGCAGATGACACTTTGGCTTCCAAGGCGTATTTATCAGTCCAAGTTTCCCTTCTTCTTTATCCTGGGCAGTCCGAATCCCTCCTAAGAACGAATGGACTGGATAGACTGACTGACAAAATAAAACAGAGAATGAAGTGTCTGTCACCTGTACAGTGCACCTTATTGCACGTAGTAACAAGTGATATAAAATCTGATGCACCTTCTGCAGTAGGATTACCATGTCAAATAATAAACGAACTGAGTTACCTGTTATGGTTTAAATGGGTGCCCCCACCTCAGGGCAACTAAACAATCAATTAACACTGTAAGGACTATTATAAATGTGCAATGGATAAAAGGCTACAAACTCTTTTCAACTACATAGACTTATAAGTCTGACACTAAAAATTAAAAGCTCCCAAAGATTTAAATGTAGGGACACTCTAGAGATTCATATAAAATCACTAAGCTCCCTTTCAAAAAACATCCTTTAAAAATAAGGGATAAATGTAGTCTGATCAAAAATTACTCTCCTTCCCTGAAACTGATCCACACTGATAGGCCGGGTGTCCACTCGGTCACAAGAAACTTCTTTTCAGTAGCAAGAGTTTTAAAAATTGGCCAACTGAGTCAGTCAATCAGGTTTTTTAATTTCCATTTTTCCTATTTAATTTAACCCCATAAAAGTTATAATAAATAATCCATGATTTTTACTGAGTTTAAGAGCTGAATTATCTAATAATTTAATTTTGTTACTGTCCTCTAACATGCAGGTTCGTTTTGGACACCAAAGACTGACCAAGCATAATTCTCACACACTCCTAAAGGGCAATTTCAAAGTATGGTATACTCAATACTTATGTAGCTGACATTGAACAAGCGACTTGTTCTTTTCTATCCCTGGACACAAGAGTTGATTAAATATAACAATTAGGAATAATCTTCCCTAATTACCTAGAAGGTCAATAAACCAGTTAACGACTGGTCGCAGCTAACATGATATACTAGCTTCGCAGTGCAGATGACACTTTGGCTTCCAAGGCGTATTTATCAGTCCAAGTTTCCCTCCCCCTTTATCCTGGGCAGTTCCAATCCCTCCGAAGAACGAATCGACTTGATAGGGTGACTGAAAAAATAAAACAGAGATATAAAGTGTCTGTCAGCTATAGGAAGCAGCTTATTGCACATAGTAACAAGTTACATCAAATCTGATGCACCTTATGCAGTAGGAATACCAGGTCAAATATTAAACGAGCTGAGTTACCTGTTATGGATTAAATGGGTGCCCCCACCTCAGGGCAACTAAACAATCAATTAACACTGTAAGGACTATTATAAATGTGCAATGGATAAAAGGCTAACAAACTCTTTTCAACTACATACACTTATAAGTCAACCACTAAAAATTAAAAGCTCCCAAAGATTTAAATGTATCGACACCCTATAGATTCAAATAAAATCACTACGCTCCCTTTCAAAAAACAACCTTTAAAAATAAGAGATAAATGTAGTCTGATCAAAAATTACTCTCCTTCCCTGAAACTGATCCACACTGATAGGCCGGGTGTCCACTCGGTCACAAGAAACTTCTTTTTAGTAGCAAGAGTTTTAAAAACTGACCAACTGAGTCAGTCAATCAGGTTTTCTAATTTCCTTTTTTCCTATTTAAATTAACCCCATAAAAGTTATAATTAATAATCCATGATTCTTACTGAGTTTAAGAGCTGAATTATCTGATAATTTAATTTTGTTACTGTCCTCTAACATGCAGGTTCGTTTTGGACACCAAAGGCTGACCAAGTATAATTCTCACACACTCCTAAAGGGCAATTTCAAAGTATGGTATACTCAATACTCATGTATTTGACATGGAACAAGGGACTTGTTGTTTTCTATCCCTGGACACAAGAGTTGATTAAATATAACAATTAGGAATAATCTTACATAATTACCTGGAAGGTCAATAAATCAGTTAACGACTGGTCGGAGCTAACATGATACCCTAGGTTCGGAGTGCAGATGACACTTTGGCTTCCAAGGCGTATTTATTAGTCTAAGTTTCCCTCCCCCTTTATCCTGGGCAGTCCGAATCCCTGCTAAGAACGAATGGACTTGATAGGCTGAATGACAAAATAAAACAAAGAATGAAGTGTCTGTCACCTATACGGTGCAGCTTATTGCACGTAGTAACTAGTTATATCAAATCTGATGCACCTTATGCAGTAGGAATACCATGTCAAATATTAAACGAGCTGAGTTAGCTGTTATGGATTAAATGGGTGCCCCCACCTCAGGGCAACTAAACAATCAATTAACACTGTAAGGACTATTACAAATGTGCAATGGATAAAAGGCTAACAAACTCTTTTCAACTACATAGACTTTTAAGTCAGACACTAAAAATTAAAAGCTCCCAAAGATTTAAATGTATGGACACTCTATAGATTTAAATAAAATCACTAAGCTTCTTTACAAAACAATCCTTTAAAAATAAGAGATAAATGTAGTCTGATCAAAAATTACTCTCCTTCCCTGAAACTGATCCACACTGATAGGCCGGGTGTCCACTCGGTCACAAGAAATTTCTTTTTAGTAGCAAGAGTTTTACAAATTGGCAAACTGAGTCAGTAAATCAGGTTTTTTAATTTCCTTTTTCCCTATTTAAATTAACCCCATAAAAGTTATAACCAATAATCCATGATTTTTTCTGAGTTTAAGAGCTGAATTATCTAACAATTTAATTTTGTTACTGTCCTCTAACATGCAGGTTCGTTTTGGACACCAAAGACTGACCAAGCATAATTCTCACACACTCCTAAAGGGCAATTTCAAAGTATGGTATACTCAATACTTATGTAGTTGACATTGAACAAGCGACTTGTTCTTTTCTATCCCTGGACACAAGAGTTGATTAGATATAACAATTAGGAATAATCTTACATAATTACCTGGAAGATCAATGCACCAGTTAACGACTGGTCGCAGCTAACATGACATACTAGTTTCGGAGTGCAGATGACCCTTTGGCTTCCAAGACGTATTTATCAGTCCAAGTTTCCCTCCCCCTTTATCCTGGGCAGTTCCAATCCCTCCTAAGAACGAATTGACTTCATAGGCTGACTAACAAAATAAAACAGAATGAAGTGTCTATCAGCTATAGGAAGCAGCTTATTGCACGTAGTAACGACTTATATCAAATCTGATGTTCCTTATGCAGTAGGAATACCAGGTCAAATATTAAACGAGCTGAGTTCGCTGTTTTGGATTAAATGGGTGCCCCCACCTCAGGGCAACTAAACAATCAATTAACACTGTAAGGACTATTACAAATGTGCAATGGATAAAAGGCTAACAAACTCTTTTCAACTACATAGACTTATAAGGCTGACAGTAAAAATTAAAAGCTCCCAAAGATTTAAATGTATGGACACTCTATAGATTCAAATAAAATCACTAAGCTCCCTTTCAAAAAACATCCTTTAAAAATAAGGGATAAATGTAGTCTGATCAAAAATTACTCTCCTTCCCTGAAACAAATCCACACTGAGAGGCAGGGTGTCCACCGGTCAGAAGAAACTTCTTTTTACTAGCAAGAGTTTTAAAAATTGGCCAACTGAGTCAGTCAATCAGGTTTTTTAATTTCCTTTTTCCCTATTTAAATTAACCCCATAAAAGTTATAATCAATAATCCATGATTTTTACTGAGTTTAAGAGCTGACTTATCTAATAATTTAATTTTGTTACTGTCCTCTAACATGCAGGTTCGTTTTGGACACCAAACACTGACCAAGGATAATTCTCACACACTCCTAAAGGGCAATTTCAAAGTATGGTATACTTAATACTTATGTAGTTGACATTGAACAAGCGACTTGTTCTTTTCTATCCCTGCACACAAGAGTTGATTAAATATAACAATTAGGAATAACCTTACATAATTACCTGGACGGTTAATGCACCATTTAACGACCGGTGACAGCTAATATGATAAACTAGGTTCGGAGTGCAGATGACACTTTGGCTTCCAAGGCGTATTTATCAGTCCAAGTTTCCCTTCTTCTTTATCCTGGGCAGTCCGAATCCCTCCTAAGAACGAATGGACTGGATAGACTGACTGACAAAATAAAACAGAGAATGAAGTGTCTGTCACCTGTACAGTGCACCTTATTGCACGTAGTAACAAGTTATATAAAATCTGATGCACCTTCTGCAGTAGGATTACCATGTCAAATATTAAACGAACTGAGTTACCTGTTATGGTTTAAATGGGTGCCCCCACCTCAGGGCAACTAACAATCAATTAACACTGTAAGGACTATTATAAATGTGCAATGGATAAAAGGCTACAAACTCTTTTCAACTACATAGACTTATAAGTCTGACACTAAAAATTAAAAGCTCCCAAACATTTAAGTGTAGGGACACTCTAGAGATTCATATAAAATCACTAAGCTCCCTTTCAAAAAACATCCCTTAAAAATAAGGGATAAATGTAGTCTGATCAAAAATTACTCTCCTTCCCTGAAACTGATCCACACTGATAGGCCGGGTGTCCACTCGGTCACAAGAAACTTCTTTTCAGTAGCAAGAGTTTTAAAAATTGGCCAACTGAGTCAGTCAATCAGGTTTTTTAATTTCCATTTTTCCTATTTAATTTAACCCCATAAAAGTTATAATAAATAATCCATGATTTTTACTGAGTTTAAGAGCTGAATTATCTAATAATTTAATTTTGTTACTGTCCTCTAACATGCAGGTTCGTTTTGGACACCAAAGACTGACCAAGCATAATTCTCACACACTCCTAAAGGGCAATTCCAAAGTATGGTATACTCAATACTTATGTAGCTGACATTGAACAAGCGACTTGTTCTTTTCTATCCCTGGACACAAGAGTTGATTAAATATAACAATTAGGAATAATCTTACCTAATTACCTGGAAGGTCAATAAACCAGTTAACGACTGGTCGCAGCTAACATGATATACTAGCTTCGCAGTGCAGATGACACTTTGGCTTCCAAGGCGTATTTATCAGTCCAAGTTTCCCTCCCCCTTTATCCTGGGCAGTTCCAATCCCTCCGAAGAACGAATCGACTTGATAGGGTGACTGAAAAAATAAAACAGAGATATAAAGTGTCTGTCAGCTATAGGAAGCAGCTTATTGCACATAGTAACGAGTTACATCAAATCTGATGCACCTTATGCAGTAGGAATACCAGGTCAAAAATTAAACGAGCTGAGTTACATGTTATGGATTAAATGGGTGCCCCCACCTCAGGGCAACTAAACAATCAATTAACACTGTAAGGACTATTATAAATGTGCAATGGATAAAAGGCTAACAAACTCTTTTCAACTACATACACTTATAAGTCAACCACTAAAAATTAAAAGCTCCCAAAGATTTAAATGTATCGGCACCCTATAGATTCAAATAAAATCACTACG
Organism: Porites cylindrica; assembly: GCA_964035525.1. Lineage (NCBI taxonomy): Eukaryota > Metazoa > Cnidaria > Anthozoa > Scleractinia > Poritidae > Porites > Porites cylindrica. The sequence continues at coordinate 57,590 of OZ037781.1, forward strand.
CTCCCTTTCAAAAAACATCCTTTAAAAATAAGAGATGAATGTAGTCAGATCAAAAATTACTCTCCTTCCCTGAAACTGATCCACACTGATAGGCCGGGTGTCCACTCGGTCACAAGAAACTTCTTTTTAGTAGCAAGAGTTTTAAAAACTGACCAACTGAGTCAGTCAATCAGGTTTTCTAATTTCCTTTTTTCCTATTTAAATTAACCCCATAAAAGTTATAATCAATAATCCATGATTCTTACTGAGTTTAAGAGCTGAATTATCTGATAATTTAATTTTGTTACTGTCCTCTAACATGCAGGTTCGTTTTGGACACCAAAGGCTGACCAAGTATAATTCTCACACACTCCTAAAGGGCAATTTCAAAGTATGGTATACTCAATACTCATGTATTTGACATTGAACAAGGGACTTGTTGTTTTCTATCCCTGGACACAAGAGTTGATTAAATATAACAATTAGGAATAATCTTACATAATTACCTGGAAGGTCAATAAATCAGTTAACGACTGGTCGAAGCTAACATGATACCCTAGGTTCGGAGTGCAGATGACACTTTGGCTTCCAAGGCGTATTTATTAGTCTAAGTTTCCCTCCCCCTTTATCCTGGGCAGTCCGAATCCCTGCTAAGAACGAATGGACCTGATAGGCTGAATGACAAAATAAAACAAAGAATGAAGTGTCTGTCACCTATACGGTGCAGCTTATTGCACGTAGTAACTAGTTATATCAAATCTGATGCACCTTATGCAGTAGGAATACCATGTCAAATATTAAACGAGCTCAGTTAGCTGTTATGGATTAAATGGGTGCCCCCACCTCAGGGCAACTAAACAATCAATTAACACTGTAAGGACTATTACAAATGTGCAATGGATAAAAGGCTAACAAACTCTTTTCAACTACATAGACTTTTAAGTCAGACACTAAAAATTAAAAGCTCCCAAAGATTTAAATGTATGGACACTCTATAGATTTAAATAAAATCACTAAGCTTCTTTACAAAACAATCCTATAAAAATAAGAGATAAATGTAGTCTGATCAAAAATTACTCTCCTTCCCTGAAACTGATCCACACTGATAGGCCGGGTGTCCACTCGGTCACAAGAAACTTCTTTTTAGTAGCAAGAGTTTTACAAATTGGCAAACTGAGTCAGTAAATCAGGTTTTTTAATTTCCTTTTTCCCTATTTAAATTAACCCCATAAAAGTTATAACCAATAATCCATGATTTTTTCTGAGTTTAAGAGCTGAATTATCTAACAATTTAATTTTGTTACTGTCCTCTAACATGCAGGTTCGTTTTGGACACCAAAGACTGACCAAGCATAATTCTCACACACTCCTAAAGGGCAATTTCAAAGTATGGTATACTCAATACTTATGTAGTTGACATTGAACAAGCGACTTGTTCTTTTCTATCCCTGGACACAAGAGTTGATTAGATATAACAATTAGGAATAATCTTACATAATTACCTGGAAGATCAATGCACCAGTTAACGACTGGTCGCAGCTAACATGACATACTAGTTTCGGAGTGCAGATGACCCTTTGGCTTCCAAGACGTATTTATCAGTCCAAGTTTCCCTCCCCCTTTATCCTGGGCAGTTCCAATCCCTCCTAAGAACGAATTGACTTCATAGGCTGACTAAGAAAATAAAACAGAATGAAGTGTCTATCAGCTATAGGAAGCAGCTTATTGCACGTAGTAACGACTTATATCAAATCTGATGTTCCTTATGCAGTAGGAATACCAGGTCAAATATTAAACGAGCTGAGTTCGCTGTTTTGGATTAAATGGGTGCCCCCACCTCAGGGCAACTAAACAATCAATTAACACTGTAAGGACTATTACAAATGTGCAATGGATAAAAGGCTAACAAACTCTTTTCAACTACATAGACTTATAAGGCTGACAGTAAAAATTAAAAGCTCCCAAAGATTTAAATGTATGGACACTCTATAGATTCAAATAAAATCACTAAGCTCCCTTTCAAAAAACATCCTTTAAAAATAAGGGATAAATGTAGTCTGATCAAAAATTACTCTCCTTCCCTGAAACAGATCCACACTGATAGGCAGGGTGTCCACCGGTCAGAAGAAACTTCTTTTTACTAGCAAGAGTTTTAAAAATTGGCCAACTGAGTCAGTCAATCAGGTTTTTTTATTTCCTTTTTCCCTATTTAAATTAACCCCATAAAAGTTATAATCAATAATCCATGATTTTTACTGAGTTTAAGAGCTGACTTATCTAATAATTTAATTTTGTTACTGTCCTCTAACATGCAGGTTCGTTTTGGACACCAAACACTGACCAAGGATAATTCTCACACACTCCTAAAGGGCAATTTCAAAGTATGGTATACTTAATACTTATGTAGTTGACATTGAACAAGCGACTTGTTCTTTTCTATCCCTGCACACAAGAGTTGATTAAATATAACAATTAGGAATAACCTTACATAATTACCTGGACGGTTAATGCACCATTTAACGACCGGTGACAGCTAATATGATAAACTAGGTTCGGAGTGCAGATGACACTTTGGCTTCCAAGGCGTATTTATCAGTCCAAGTTTCCCTTCTTCTTTATCCTGGGCAGTCCGAATCCCTCCTAAGAACGAATGGACTGGATAGACTGACTGACAAAATAAAACAGAGAATGAAGTGTCTGTCACCTGTACAGTGCACCTTATTGCACGTAGTAACAAGTGATATAAAATCTGATGCACCTTCTGCAGTAGGATTACCATGTCAAATAATAAACGAACTGAGTTACCTGTTATGGTTTAAATGGGTGCCCCCACCTCAGGGCAACTAAACAATCAATTAACACTGTAAGGACTATTATAAATGTGCAATGGATAAAAGGCTACAAACTCTTTTCAACTACATAGACTTATAAGTCTGACACTAAAAATTAAAAGCTCCCAAAGATTTAAATGTAGGGACACTCTAGAGATTCATATAAAATCACTAAGCTCCCTTTCAAAAAACATCCTTTAAAAATAAGGGATAAATGTAGTCTGATCAAAAATTACTCTCCTTCCCTGAAACTGATCCACACTGATAGGCCGGGTGTCCACTCGGTCACAAGAAACTTCTTTTCAGTAGCAAGAGTTTTAAAAATTGGCCAACTGAGTCAGTCAATCAGGTTTTTTAATTTCCATTTTTCCTATTTAATTTAACCCCATAAAAGTTATAATAAATAATCCATGATTTTTACTGAGTTTAAGAGCTGAATTATCTAATAATTTAATTTTGTTACTGTCCTCTAACATGCAGGTTCGTTTTGGACACCAAAGACTGACCAAGCATAATTCTCACACACTCCTAAAGGGCAATTTCAAAGTATGGTATACTCAATACTTATGTAGCTGACATTGAACAAGCGACTTGTTCTTTTCTATCCCTGGACACAAGAGTTGATTAAATATAACAATTAGGAATAATCTTCCCTAATTACCTGGAAGGTCAATAAACCAGTTAACGACTGGTCGCAGCTAACATGATATACTAGCTTCGCAGTGCAGATGACACTTTGGCTTCCAAGGCGTATTTATCAGTCCAAGTTTCCCTCCCCCTTTATCCTGGGCAGTTCCAATCCCTCCGAAGAACGAATCGACTTGATAGGGTGACTGAAAAAATAAAACAGAGATATAAAGTGTCTGTCAGCTATAGGAAGCAGCTTATTGCACATAGTAACAAGTTACATCAAATCTGATGCACCTTATGCAGTAGGAATACCAGGTCAAATATTAAACGAGCTGAGTTACCTGTTATGGATTAAATGGGTGCCCCCACCTCAGGGCAACTAAACAATCAATTAACACTGTAAGGACTATTATAAATGTGCAATGGATAAAAGGCTAACAAACTCTTTTCAACTACATACACTTATAAGTCAACCACTAAAAATTAAAAGCTCCCAAAGATTTAAATGTATCGACACCCTATAGATTCAAATAAAATCACTACGCTCCCTTTCAAAAAACAACCTTTAAAAATAAGAGATAAATGTAGTCTGATCAAAAATTACTCTCCTTCCCTGAAACTGATCCACACTGATAGGCCGGGTGTCCACTCGGTCACAAGAAACTTCTTTTTAGTAGCAAGAGTTTTAAAAACTGACCAACTGAGTCAGTCAATCAGGTTTTCTAATTTCCTTTTTTCCTATTTAAATTAACCCCATAAAAGTTATAATTAATAATCCATGATTCTTACTGAGTTTAAGAGCTGAATTATCTGATAATTTAATTTTGTTACTGTCCTCTAACATGCAGGTTCGTTTTGGACACCAAAGGCTGACCAAGTATAATTCTCACACACTCCTAAAGGGCAATTTCAAAGTATGGTATACTCAATACTCATGTATTTGACATGGAACAAGGGACTTGTTGTTTTCTATCCCTGGACACAAGAGTTGATTAAATATAACAATTAGGAATAATCTTACATAATTACCTGGAAGGTCAATAAATCAGTTAACGACTGGTCGGAGCTAACATGATACCCTAGGTTCGGAGTGCAGATGAAACTTTGGCTTCCAAGGCGTATTTATTAGTCTAAGTTTCCCTCCCCCTTTATCCTGGGCAGTCCGAATCCCTGCTAAGAACGAATGGACTTGATAGGCTGAATGACAAAATAAAACAAAGAATGAAGTGTCTGTCACCTATACGGTGCAGCTTATTGCACGTAGTAACTAGTTATATCAAATCTGATGCACCTTATGCAGTAGGAATACCATGTCAAATATTAAACGAGCTGAGTTAGCTGTTATGGATTAAATGGGTGCCCCCACCTCAGGGCAACTAAACAATCAATTAACACTGTAAGGACTATTACAAATGTGCAATGGATAAAAGGCTAACAAACTCTTTTCAACTACATAGACTTTTAAGTCAGACACTAAAAATTAAAAGCTCCCAAAGATTTAAATGTATGGACACTCTATAGATTTAAATAAAATCACTAAGCTTCTTTACAAAACAATCCTTTAAAAATAAGAGATAAATGTAGTCTGATCAAAAATTACTCTCCTTCCCTGAAACTGATCCACACTGATAGGCCGGGTGTCCACTCGGTCACAAGAAACTTCTTTTTAGTAGCAAGAGTTTTACAAATTGGCAAACTGAGTCAGTAAATCAGGTTTTTTAATTTCCTTTTTCCCTATTTAAATTAACCCCATAAAAGTTATAACCAATAATCCATGATTTTTTCTGAGTTTAAGAGCTGAATTATCTAACAATTTAATTTTGTTACTGTCCTCTAACATGCAGGTTCGTTTTGGACACCAAAGACTGACCAAGCATAATTCTCACACACTCCTAAAGGGCAATTTCAAAGTATGGTATACTCAATACTTATGTAGTTGACATTGAACAAGCGACTTGTTCTTTTCTATCCCTGGACACAAGAGTTGATTAGATATAACAATTAGGAATAATCTTACATAATTACCTGGAAGATCAATGCACCAGTTAACGACTGGTCGCAGCTAACATGACATACTAGTTTCGGAGTGCAGATGACCCTTTGGCTTCCAAGACGTATTTATCAGTCCAAGTTTCCCTCCCCCTTTATCCTGGGCAGTTCCAATCCCTCCTAAGAACGAATTGACTTCATAGGCTGACTAACAAAATAAAACAGAATGAAGTGTCTATCAGCTATAGGAAGCAGCTTATTGCACGTAGTAACGACTTATATCAAATCTGATGTTCCTTATGCAGTAGGAATACCAGGTCAAATATTAAACGAGCTGAGTTCGCTGTTTTGGATTAAATGGGTGCCCCCACCTCAGGGCAACTAAACAATCAATTAACACTGTAAGGACTATTACAAATGTGCAATGGATAAAAGGCTAACAAACTCTTTTCAACTACATAGACTTATAAGGCTGACAGTAAAAATTAAAAGCTCCCAAAGATTTAAATGTATGGACACTCTATAGATTCAAATAAAATCACTAAGCTCCCTTTCAAAAAACATCCTTTAAAAATAAGGGATAAATGTAGTCTGATCAAAAATTACTCTCCTTCCCTGAAACAGATCCACACTGAGAGGCAGGGTGTCCACCGGTCAGAAGAAACTTCTTTTTACTAGCAAGAGTTTTAAAAATTGGCCAACTGAGTCAGTCAATCAGGTTTTTTAATTTCCTTTTTCCCTATTTAAATTAACCCCATAAAAGTTATAATCAATAATCCATGATTTTTACTGAGTTTAAGAGCTGACTTATCTAATAATTTAATTTTGTTACTGTCCTCTAACATGCAGGTTCGTTTTGGACACCAAACACTGACCAAGGATAATTCTCACACACTCCTAAAGGGCAATTTCAAAGTATGGTATACTTAATACTTATGTAGTTGACATTGAACAAGCGACTTGTTCTTTTCTATCCCTGCACACAAGAGTTGATTAAATATAACAATTAGGAATAACCTTACATAATTACCTGGACGGTTAATGCACCATTTAACGACCGGTGACAGCTAATATGATAAACTAGGTTCGGAGTGCAGATGACACTTTGGCTTCCAAGGCGTATTTATCAGTCCAAGTTTCCCTTCTTCTTTATCCTGGGCAGTCCGAATCCCTCCTAAGAACGAATGGACTGGATAGACTGACTGACAAAATAAAACAGAGAATGAAGTGTCTGTCACCTGTACAGTGCACCTTATTGCACGTAGTAACAAGTTATATAAAATCTGATGCACCTTCTGCAGTAGGATTACCATGTCAAATATTAAACGAACTGAGTTACCTGTTATGGTTTAAATGGGTGCCCCCACCTCAGGGCAACTAACAATCAATTAACACTGTAAGGACTATTATAAATGTGCAATGGATAAAAGGCTACAAACTCTTTTCAACTACATAGACTTATAAGTCTGACACTAAAAATTAAAAGCTCCCAAACATTTAAGTGTAGGGACACTCTAGAGATTCATATAAAATCACTAAGCTCCCTTTCAAAAAACATCCCTTAAAAATAAGGGATAAATGTAGTCTGATCAAAAATTACTCTCCTTCCCTGAAACTGATCCACACTGATAGGCCGGGTGTCCACTCGGTCACAAGAAACTTCTTTTCAGTAGCAAGAGTTTTAAAAATTGGCCAACTGAGTCAGTCAATCAGGTTTTTTAATTTCCATTTTTCCTATTTAATTTAACCCCATAAAAGTTATAATAAATAATCCATGATTTTTACTGAGTTTAAGAGCTGAATTATCTAATAATTTAATTTTGTTACTGTCCTCTAACATGCAGGTTCGTTTTGGACACCAAAGACTGACCAAGCATAATTCTCACACACTCCTAAAGGGCAATTTCAAAGTATGGTATACTCAATACTTATGTAGCTGACATTGAACAAGCGACTTGTTCTTTTCTATCCCTGGACACAAGAGTTGATTAAATATAACAATTAGGAATAATCTTACCTAATTACCTGGAAGGTCAATAAACCAGTTAACGACTGGTCGCAGCTAACATGATATACTAGCTTCGCAGTGCAGATGACACTTTGGCTTCCAAGGCGTATTTATCAGTCCAAGTTTCCCTCCCCCTTTATCCTGGGCAGTTCCAATCCCTCCGAAGAACGAATCGACTTGATAGGGTGACTGAAAAAATAAAACAGAGATATAAAGTGTCTGTCAGCTATAGGAAGCAGCTTATTGCACATAGTAACGACTTACATCAAATCTGATGCACCTTATGCAGTAGGAATACCAGGTCAAATATTAAACGAGCTGAGTTACCTGTTATGGATTAAATGGGTGCCCCCACCTCAGGGCAACTAAACAATCAATTAACACTGTAAGGACTATTATAAATGTGCAATGGATAAAAGGCTAACAAACTCTTTTCAACTACATACACTTATAAGTCAACCACTAAAAATTAAAAGCTCCCAAAGATTTAAATGTATCGGCACCCTATAGATTCAAATAAAATCACTACGCTCCCTTTCAAAAAACATCCTTTAAAAATAAGAGATAAATGTAGTCTGATCAAAAATTACTCTCCTTCCCTGAAACTGATCCACACTGATAGGCCGGGTGTCCACTCGGTCACAAGAAACTTCTTTTTAGTAGCAAGAGTTTTAAAAACTGACCAACTGAGTCAGTCAATCAGGTTTTCTAATTTCCTTTTTTCCTATTTAAATTAACCCCATAAAAGTTATAATCAATAATCCATGATTCTTACTGAGTTTAAGAGCTGAATTATCTGATAATTTAATTTTGTTACTGTCCTCTAACATGCAGGTTCGTTTTGGACACCAAAGGCTGACCAAGTATAATTCTCACACACTCCTAAAGGGCAATTTCAAAGTATGGTATACTCAATACTCATGTATTTGACATTGAACAAGGGACTTGTTGTTTTCTATCCCTGGACACAAGAGTTGATTAAATATAACAATTAGCAATAATCTTACATAATTACCTGGAAGGTCAATAAATCAGTTAACGACTGGTCGGAGCTAACATGATACCCTAGGTTCGGAGTGCAGATGACACTTTGGCTTCCAAGGCGTATTTATTAGTCTAAGTTTCCCTCCCCCTTTATCCTGGGCAGTCCGAATCCCTGCTAAGAACGAATGGACTTGATAGGCTGAATGACAAAATAAAACAAAGAATGAAGTGTCTGTAACCTATACGGTGCAGCTTATTGCACGTAGTAACTAGTTATATCAAATCTGATGCACCTTATGCAGTAGGAATACCATGTCAAATATTAAACGAGCTGAGTTAGCTGTTATGGATTAAATGGGTGCCCCCACCTCAGGGCAACTAAACAATCAATTAACACTGTAAGGACTATTACAAATGTGCAATGGATAAAAGGCTAACAAACTCTTTTCAACTACATAGACTTTTAAGTCAGACACTAAAAATTAAAAGCTCCCAAAGATTTAAATGTATGGACACTCTATAGATTTAAATAAAATCACTAAGCTTCTTTACAAAACAATCCTTTAAAAATAAGAGATAAATGTAGTCTGATCAAAAATTACTCTCCTTCCCTGAAACTGATCCACACTGATAGGCCGGGTGTCCACTCGGTCACAAGAAACTTCTTTTTAGTAGCAAGAGTTTTACAAATTGGCAAACTGAGTCAGTAAATCAGGTTTTTTAATTTCCTTTTTCCCTATTTAAATTAACCCCATAAAAGTTATAACCAATAATCCATGATTTTTTCTGAGTTTAAGAGCTGAATTATCTAACAATTTAATTTTCTTACTGTCCTCTAACATGCAGGTTCGTTTTGGACACCAAAGACTGACCAAGCATAATTCTCACACACTCCTAAAGGGCAATTTCAAAGTATGGTATACTCAATACTTATGTAGTTGACATTGAACAAGCGACTTGTTCTTTTCTATCCCTGGACACAAGAGTTGATTAGATATAACAATTAGGAATAATCTTACATAATTACCTGGAAGATCAATGCACCAGTTAACGACTGGTTGCAGCTAACATGACATACTAGTTTCGGAGTGCAGATGACCCTTTGGCTTCCAAGACGTATTTATCAGTCCAAGTTTCCCTCCCCCTTTATCCTGGGCAGTTCCAATCCCTCCTAAGAACGAATTGACTTCATAGGCTGACTAACAAAATAAAACAGAATGAAGTGTCTATCAGCTATAGGAAGCAGCTTATTGCACGTAGTAACGACTTATATCAAATCTGATGTTCCTTATGCAGTAGGAATACCAGGTCAAATATTAAACGAGCTGAGTTCGCTGTTTTGGATTAAATGGGTGCCCCCACCTCAGGGCAACTAAACAATCAATTAACACTGTAAGGACTATTACAAATGTGCAATGGATAAAAGGCTAACAAACTCTTTTCAACTACATAGACTTATAAGGCTGACAGTAAAAATTAAAAGCTCCCAAAGATTTAAATGTATGGACACTCTATAGATTCAAATAAAATCACTAAGCTCCCTTTCAAAAAACATCCTTTAAAAATAAGGGATAAATGTAGTCTGATCAAAAATTACTCTCCTTCCCTGAAACAGATCCACACTGATAGGCAGGGTGTCCACCGGTCAGAAGAAACTTCTTTTTACTAGCAAGAGTTTTAAAAATTGGCCAACTGAGTCAGTCAATCAGGTTTTTTAATTTCCTTTTTCCCTATTTAAATTAACCCCATAAAAGTTATAATCAATAATCCATGATTTTTACTGAGTTTAACAGCTGACTTATCTAATAATTCAATTTTGTTACTGTCCTCTAACATGCAGGTTCGTTTTGGACACCAAACACTGACCAAGGATAATTCTCACACACTCCTAAAGGGCAATTTCAAAGTATGGTATACATAATACTTATGTAGTTGACATTGAACAAGCGACTTGTTCTTTTCTATCCCTGCACACAAGAGTTGATTAAATATAACAATTAGGAATAACCTTACATAATTACCTGGACGGTTAATGCACCATTTAACGACTGGTGACAGCTAATATGATAAACTAGGTTCGGAGTGCAGATGACACTTTGGCTTCCAAGGCGTATTTATCAGTCCAAGTTTCCCTTCTTCTTTATCCTGGGCAGTCCGAATCCCTCCTAAGAACGAATGGACTGGATAGACTGACTGACAAAATAAAACAGAGAATGAAGTGTCTGTCACCTGTACAGTGCACCTTATTGCACGTAGTAACAAGTTATATAAAATCTGATGCACCTTCTGCAGTAGGATTACCATGTCAAATATTAAACGAACTGAGTTACCTGTTATGGTTTAAATGGGTGCCCCCACCTCAGGGCAACTAACAATCAATTAACACTGTAAGGACTATTATAAATGTGCAATGGATAAAAGGCTACAAACTCTTTTCAACTACATAGACTTATAAGTCTGACACTAAAAATTAAAAGCTCCCAAACATTTAAGTGTAGGGACACTCTAGAGATTCATATAAAATCACTAAGCTCCCTTTCAAAAAACATCCTTTAAAAATAAGGGATAAATGTAGTCTGATCAAAAATTACTCTCCTTCCCTGAAACTGATCCACACTGATAGGCCGGGTGTCCACTCGGTCACAAGAAACTTCTTTTCAGTAGCAAGAGTTTTAAAAATTGGCCAACTGAGTCAGTCAATCAGGTTTTTTAATTTCCATTTTTCCTATTTAATTTAACCCCATAAAAGTTATAATAAATAATCCATGATTTTTACTGAGTTTAAGAGCTGAATTATCTAATAATTTAATTTTGTTACTGTCCTCTAACATGCAGGTTCGTTTTGGACACCAAAGACTGACCAAGCATAATTCTCACACACTCCTAAAGGGCAATTTCAAAGTATGGTATACTCAATACTTATGTAGCTGACATTGAACAAGCGACTTGTTCTTTTCTATCCCTGGACACAAGAGTTGATTAAATATAACAATTAGGAATAATCTTACCTAATTACCTGGAAGGTCAATAAACCAGTTAACGACTGGTCGCAGCTAACATGATATACTAGCTTCGCAGTGCAGATGACACTTTGGCTTCCAAGGCGTATTTATCAGTCCAAGTTTCCCTCCCCCTTTATCCTGGGCAGTTCCAATCCCTCCGAAGAACGAATCGACTTGATAGGGTGACTGAAAAAATAAAACAGAGATATAAAGTGTCTGTCAGCTATAGGAAGCAGCTTATTGCACATAGTAACGACTTACATCAAATCTGATGCACCTTATGCAGTAGGAATACCAGGTCAAATATTAAACGAGCTGAGTTACCTGTTATGGATTAAATGGGTGCCCCCACCTCAGGGCAACTAAACAATCAATTAACACTGTAAGGACTATTATAAATGTGCAATGGATAAAAGGCTAACAAACTCTTTTCAACTACATACACTTATAAGTCAACCACTAAAAATTAAAAGCTCCCAAAGATTTAAATGTATCGACACCCTATAGATTCAAATAAAATCACTACGCTCCCTTTCAAAAAACATCCTTTAAAAATAAGAGATAAATGTAGTCTGATCAAAAATTACTCTCCTTCCCTGAAACTGATCCACACTGATAGGCCGGGTGTCCACTCGGTCACAAGAAACTTCTTTTTAGTAGCAAGAGTTTTAAAAACTGACCAACTGAGTCAGTCAATCAGGTTTTCTAATTTCCTTTTTTCCTATTTAAATTAACCCCATAAAAGTTATAATCAATAATCCATGATTCTTACTGAGTTTAAGAGCTGAATTATCTGATAATTTAATTTTGTTACTGTCCTCTAACATGCAGGTTCGTTTTGGACACCAAAGGCTGACCAAGTATAATTCTCACACACTCCTAAAGGGCAATTTCAAAGTATGGTATACTCAATACTCATGTATTTGACATTGAACAAGGGACTTGTTGTTTTCTATCCCTGGACACAAGAGTTGATTAAATATAACAATTAGCAATAATCTTACATAATTACCTGGAAGGTCAATAAATCAGTTAACGACTGGTCGGAGCTAACATGATACCCTAGGTTCGGAGTGCAGATGACACTTTGGCTTCCAAGGCGTATTTTTTAGTCTAAGTTTCCCTCCCCCTTTATCCTGGGCAGTCCGAATCCCTGCTAAGAACGAATGGACTTGATAGGCTGAATGACAAAATAAAACAAAGAATGAAGTGTCTGTAACCTATACGGTGCAGCTTATTGCACGTAGTAACTAGTTATATCAACTCTGATGCACCTTATGCAGTAGGAATACCATGTCAAATATTAAACGAGCTGAGTTACCTGTTATGGATTAAATGGGTGCCCCCACCTCAGGGCAACTAAACAATCAATTAACACTGTAAGGACTATTACAAATGTGCAATGGATAAAAGGCTAACAAACTCTTTTCAACTACATAGACTTTTAAGTCAGACACTAAAAATTAAAAGCTCCCAAAGATTTAAATGTATGGACACTCTATAGATTTAAATAAAATCACTAAGCTTCTTTACAAAACAATCCTTTAAAAATAAGAGATAAATGTAGTCTGATCAAAAATTACTCTCCTTCCCTGAAACTGATCCACACTGATAGGCCGGGTGTCCACTCGGTCACAAGAAACTTCTTTTTAGTAGCAAGAGTTTTACAAATTGGCAAACTGAGTCAGTAAATCAGGTTTTTTAATTTCCTTTTTCCCTATTTAAATTAACCCCATAAAAGTTATAACCAATAATCCATGATTTTTTCTGAGTTTAAGAGCTGAATTATCTAACAATTTAATTTTGTTACTGTCCTCTAACATGCAGGTTCGTTTTGGACACCAAAGACTGACCAAGCATAATTCTCACACACTCCTAAAGGGCAATTTCAAAGTATGGTATACTCAATACTTATGTAGTTGACATTGAACAAGCGACTTGTTCTTTTCTATCCCTGGACACAAGAGTTGATTAGATATAACAATTAGGAATAATCTTACATAATTACCTGGAAGATCAATGCACCAGTTAACGACTGGTCGCAGCTAACATGACATACTAGTTTCGGAGTGCAGATGACCCTTTGGCTTCCAAGACGTATTTATCAGTCCAAGTTTCCCTCCCCCTTTATCCTGGGCAGTTCCAATCCCTCCTAAGAACGAATTGACTTCATAGGCTGACTAACAAAATAAAACAGAATGAAGTGTCTATCAGCTATAGGAAGCAGCTTATTGCACGTAGTAACGACTTATATCAAATCTGATGTTCCTTATGCAGTAGGAATACCAGGTCAAATATTAAACGAGCTGAGTTCGCTGTTTTGGATTAAATGGGTGTCCCCACCTCAGGGCAACTAAACAATCAATTAACACTGTAAGGACTATTACAAATGTGCAATGGATAAAAGGCTAACAAACTCTTTTCAACTACATAGACTTATAAGGCTGACAGTAAAAATTAAAAGCTCCCAAAGATTTATATGTATGGACACTCTATAGATTCAAATAAAATCACTAAGCTCCCTTTCAAAAAACATCCTTTAAAAATAAGGGATAAATGTAGTCTGATCAAAAATTACTCTCCTTCCCTGAAACAGATCCACACTGATAGGCAGGGTGTCCACCGGTCAGAAGAAACTTCTTTTTACTAGCAAGAGTTTTAAAAATTGGCCAACTGAGTCAGTCAATCAGGTTTTTTAATTTCCTTTTTCCCTATTTAAATTAACCCCATAAAAGTTATAATCAATAATCCATGATTTTTACTGAGTTTAAGAGCTGACTTATCTAATAATTTAATTTTGTTACTGTCCTCTAACATGCAGGTTCGTTTTGGACACCAAACACTGACCAAGGATAATTCTCACACACTCCTAAAGGGCAATTTCAAAGTATGGTATACTTAATACTTATGTAGTTGACATTGAACAAGCGACTTGTTCTTTTCTATCCCTGCACACAAGAGTTGATTAAATATAACAATTAGGAATAACCTTACATAATTACCTGGACGGTTAATGCACCATTTAACGACCGGTGACAGCTAATATGATAAACTAGGTTCGGAGTGCAGATGACACTTTGGCTTCCAAGGCGTATTTATCAGTCCAAGTTTCCCTTCTTCTTTATCCTGGGCAGTCCGAATCCCTCCTAAGAACGAATGGACTGGATAGACTGACTGACAAAATAAAACAGAGAATGAAGTGTCTGTCACCTGTACAGTGCACCTTATTGCACGTAGTAACAAGTTATATAAAATCTGATGCACCTTCTGCAGTAGGATTACCATGTCAAATATTAAACGAACTGAGTTACCTGTTATGGTTTAAATGGGTGCCCCCACCTCAGGGCAACTAACAATCAATTAACACTGTAAGGACTATTATAAATGTGCAATGGATAAAAGGCTACAAACTCTTTTCAACTACATAGACTTATAAGTCTGACACTAAAAATTAAAAGCTCCCAAACATTTAAGTGTAGGGACACTCTAGAGATTCATATAAAATCACTAAGCTCCCTTTCAAAAAACATCCCTTAAAAATAAGGGATAAATGTAGTCTGATCAAAAATTACTCTCCTTCCCTGAAACTGATCCACACTGATAGGCCGGGTGTCCACTCGGTCACAAGAAACTTCTTTTCAGTAGCAAGAGTTTTAAAAATTGGCCAACTGAGTCAGTCAATCAGGTTTTTTAATTTCCATTTTTCCTATTTAATTTAACCCCATAAAAGTTATAATAAATAATCCATGATTTTTACTGAGTTTAAGAGCTGAATTATCTAATAATTTAATTTTGTTACTGTCCTCTAACATGCAGGTTCGTTTTGGACACCAAAGACTGACCAAGCATAATTCTCACACACTCCTAAAGGGCAATTTCAAAGTATGGTATACTCAATACTTATGTAGCTGACATTGAACAAGCGACTTGTTCTTTTCTATCCCTGGACACAAGAGTTGATTAAATATAACAATTAGGAATAATCTTACCTAATTACCTGGAAGGTCAATAAACCAGTTAACGACTGGTCGCAGCTAACATGATATACTAGCTTCGCAGTGCAGATGACACTTTGGCTTCCAAGGCGTATTTATCAGTCCAAGTTTCCCTCCCCCTTTATCCTGGGCAGTTCCAATCCCTCCGAAGAACGAATCGACTTGATAGGGTGACTGAAAAAATAAAACAGAGATATAAAGTGTCTGTCAGCTATAGGAAGCAGCTTATTGCACATAGTAACGAGTTACATCAAATCTGATGCACCTTATGCAGTAGGAATACCAGGTCAAATATTAAACGAGCTGAGTTACCTGTTATGGATTAAATGGGTGCCCCCACCTCAGGGCAACTAAACAATCAATTAACACTGTAAGGACTATTATAAATGTGCAATGGATAAAAGGCTAACAAACTCTTTTCAACTACATACACTTATAAGTCAACCACTAAAAATTAAAAGCTCCCAAAGATTTAAATGTATCGACACCCTATAGATTCAAATAAAATCACTACGCTCCCTTTCAAAAAACATCCTTTAAAAATAAGAGATAAATGTAGTCTGATCAAAAATTACTCTCCTTCCCTGAAACTGATTCACACTGATAGGCCGGGTGTCCACTCGGTCACAAGAAACTTCTTTTTAGTAGCAAGAGTTTTACAAATTGGCAAACTGGGTCAGTAAATCAGGTTTTTTAATTTCCTTTTTCCCTATTTAAATTAACCCCATAAAAGTTATAACCAATAATCCATGATTTTTTCTGAGTTTAAGAGCTGAATTATCTAACAATTTAATTTTGTTACTGTCCTCTAACATGCAGGTTCGTTATGGACACCAAAGACTGACCAAGCATAATTCTCACACACTCCTAAAGGGCAATTTCAAAGTATGGTATACTCAATACTTATGTAGTTGACATTGAACAAGCGACTTGTTCTTTTCTATCCCTGGACACAAGAGTTGATTAGATATAACAATTAGGAATAATCTTACATAATTACCTGGAAGATCAATGCACCAGTTAACGACTGGTCGCAGCTAACATGACATACTAGTTTCGGAGTGCAGATGACCCTTTGGCTTCCAAGACGTATTTATCAGTCCAAGTTTCCCTCCCCCTTTATCCTGGGCAGTTCCAATCCCTCCTAAGAACGAATTGACTTCATAGGCTCACTAACAAAATAAAACAGAATGAAGTGTCTATCAGCTATAGGAAGCAGCTTATTGCACGTAGTAACGACTTATATCAAATCTGATGTTCCTTATGCAGTAGGAATACCAGGTCAAATATTAAACGAGCTGAGTTCGCTGTTTTGGATTAAATGGGTGCCCCCACCTCAGGGCAACTAAACAATCAATTAACACTGTAAGGACTATTACAAATGTGCAATGGATAAAAGGCTAACAAACTCTTTTCAACTACATAGACTTTTAAGTCAGACACTAAAAATTAAAAGCTCCCAAAGATTTAAATGTATGGACACTCTATAGATTTAAATAAAATCACTAAGCTTCTTTACAAAAAAATCCTTTAAAAATAAGAGATAAATGTAGTCTCATCAAAAATTACTCTCCTTCCCTGAAACTGATCCACACTGATAGGCCGGGTGTCCACTCGGTCACAAGAAACTTCTTTTTAGTAGCAAGAGTTTTACAAATTGGCAAACTGAGTCAGTAAATCAGGTTCTTTAATTTCCTTTTTCCCTATTTAAATTAACCCCATAAAAGTTATAACCAATAATCCATGATTTTTTCTGAGTTTAAGAGCTGAATTATCTAACAATTTAATTTTGTTACTGTCCTCTAACATGCAGGTTCGTTTTGGACACCAAAGACTGACCAAGCATAATTCTCACACACTCCTAAAGGGCAATTTCAAAGTATGGTATACTCAATACTTATGTAGTTGACATTGAACAAGCGACTTCTTCTTTTCTATCCCTGGACACAAGAGTTGATTAGATATAATAATTAGGAATAATCTTACATAATTACCTGGAAGATCAATGCACCAGTTAACGACTGGTCGCAGGTAACATGATATACTAGTTTCGAAGTGCAGATGACCCTTTAGCTTCCAAGACGTATTTATCAGTCCAAGTTTCCCTTCTTCTTTATCCTGGGCAGTCCGAATCCCTCCTAAGAACGAATGGACTGCATAGACTGACTGACAAAATAAAACAGAGAATGAAGTGTCTGTCACCTGTACAGTGCACCTTATTGCACGTAGTAACGACTTATATCAAATCTGATGTTCCTTATGCAGTAGGAATACCAGGTCAAATATTAAACGAGCTGAGTTAGGTGTTTTGGATTAAATGGGTGCCAAAACCTCAGGGCAACTAAACAATCAATTAACACTGTAAGGACTATTATAAATGTGCAATGGATAAAAGGCTAAAAAACTCTTTTCAACTACATAGACTTTTAAGTGAGACGCTAAAAATTAAAAGCTCCCAAAGATGTAAATGTAGGGACACTCTAGAGATTCATATAAAATCACTAAGCTCCCTTTCAAAAAACATCCTTTAAAAATAAGGGATAAATGTAGTCTGATCAAAAATTACTCTCCTTCCCTGAAACTGATCCACACTGATAGGCCGGGTGTCCACTCGGTCACAAGAAACTTCTTTTCAGTAGCAAGAGTTTTAAAAATTGGTCAACTGAGTCAGTCAATCAGGTTTTTTAATTTCCATTTTCCCTATTTAATTTAACCCCATAAAAGTTATAATCAATAATCCATGATTTTTACTGAGTTTAACAGCTGAATTATCTAATAATTTAATTTTGTTACTGTCCTCTAACATGCAGGTTCGTTTTGGACACCAAAGACTGACCAACGATAATTCTCACACACTCCTAAAGGGCAATATCAAAGTATGGTATACTTAATACTTATGTAGTTGACATTGAACAAGCGACTTGTTCTTTTCTATCCCTGCACACAAGAGTTGATTAAATATAACAATTAGGAATAATCTTACATAATTACCTGGATGGTCAATGCACCATTTAACGACTGGTTGCAGCTAATATGATAAACTAGGTTCGGAGTGCAGATGACACTTTGGCTTCAAAGGTTTATTTATCAGTCCAAGTTTCCCTTCTTCTTTATCCTGGGCAGTCCGAATCCCTCCTAAGAACGAATGGACTGGACAGGCTGACTGACAAAATAAAACAGAGAATGAAGTGCTGTCACCTGTACAGTGCACCTTATTGCACGTAGTAACAAGTTATATGAAATCTGATGCACCTTCTGCAGTAGGATTACCATGTCAAATATTAAACGAACTGAGTTACCTGTTATGGTTTAAATGGGTGCCCCCACCTCAGGGCAACTAAACAATCAATTAACACTGTAAGGACTATTATAAATGTGCAATGGATAAAAGGCTACAAACTTTTTTCAACTACATACACTTATAAGTCTGACACTAAAAATTAAAAGCTCCCAAAGATTTAAATGTATGGACACTCTATAGATTCAAATAAAATCACTACGCTCCCTTTAAAAAAACATCCTTTACAAATAAGGGATAAATGTAGTCTGATCAAAAATTACTCTCCTTCCCTGAAACTGATCCACACTCATAGGCCAGGTGTCCACTCGGTCACAAAAAACTTCTTTTTAGTAGCAAGAGTTTTAAAAATTGCCCAACTGAGTCAGTCAAACAGGTTTTTTAATATCCTTTTTCCCTATTTAAATTAACCTTATAAAAGTTATAACCAATAATCCATGATTTTTACTGAGTTTAAGAGCTGAATTATCTAATAATTTAGTTTTGTTACTGTCCTCTAACATGCAGGTTCGTTTTGGACACCAAAGACTGACCAAGAATAATTCTCACACACTCCTAAAGAGCAATTTCAAAGTATGGTATACTCAATACTCACGTAGTTGACATTGAACAAGCGACTTGTTCTTTTCTATCCCTGCACACAAGAGTTGATTAAATATAACAATAAGGAATAATCTTACATAATTACCTGGAAGGTCAATCCATCAGTTAACAACTGGTCGCAGCTAACATGATACACTAGGTTCGAAGTGCAAATGACACTTTGGTTTCCAAGGCGTCTTTATTAGTCCAAGTTTCCCTCCCTCTTTGTCCTGCGCAGTCCGTATCCCTCCTAAGAACGAATGGACTTGATAGGCTTAGGGTTAACGACTGGTCGCAGCTAACATGATAAAGTAGGTTCGGAGTGCAAATGACACTTTGGCTTCCAAGGCGTATTTATTAGTCTAAGTTTCCCTCCCCCTTTATCCTGGGCAGTCTGAATCCCTCCTAAGAACGAATGGACTTGATAGGCTGACTGACAAAATAAAACAGAGAATGAAGTGTCTGTCACCTGTACAGTGCACCTTATTGCACGTAGTAACAAGTTACATAAAATCTGATGCACCTTCTGCAGTAGGATTACCATGTCAAATATTAAACGAACTGAGTTACCTGTTATGGTTTAAATGGGTGCCCCCACCTCAGGGCAACTAAACAATCAATTAACACTGTAAGGACTATTATAAATGTGCAATGGATAAAAGGGTACAAACTCTTTTCAACTACATAGACTTTTAAGTCAGACACTAAAAATTAAAAGCTCCGAAAGATTTAAATGTATGGACACTCTATAGATTCAAATAAAATGACTAAGGTTCTATACAAAAAACATCCTTTAAAATTAAGCGATAAATGTAGTCTGATCAAAAATTACTCTCCTTTCCTGAAACTGATCCACACTGATAGGCAGGGTGTCCACTGGTCACAAAAAACTTCTTTCTAGTAGCAAGAGTTTTAAAATTTGGCAAACTGAGTCAGTCAATCAGGTTTTTAATTTCCTTTTCCCCTATTTAAATTAACCCCATAAACGTTATAACCAATAATCCATGATTTTTACTGAGTTTAAGAGCTGAATTATCTAATAATTTAATTTTGTTACTGTCCTCTAAAATGCAGGTTTGTTTTGGACACCAAAGACTGACCAAGTATAATTCTCACACACTCCTAAAGGGCAATTTCAAAGTATGGTATACTTAATACTTATGTAGTTGACATTGAACAAGCGACTTGTTCTTTTCTATCCCTGCACACAAGAGTTGATTAAATATAACAATTAAGAATAATCTTACATAATTACCTGGAAGGTCAATGCACCAGTTAACGACTGGTCATAGCCAACATCATACACTAGGTTCGGAGTGCAGATGACAATTTCGCTTCCAAGGCGTATTTATCACTCCAAGTTTCCCTCTCCCTTTATCCTGGGCAGTGCGAATCCCTCCTAAGAACGAATGGACTTGATACGCTGACTGACAAAATAAAACAGAGAATGAAGTGTCTGTCACCTGTACGGTGCACCTTATTGCACGTAGTAACGAGTGATGTCAAATCTGATGCACCTTCTGCAGTAGGAATACCATGTCAAATATTAAACAAACTGAGTTACCTGTTATGGTTTAAATGGGTGCCAAAACCTCAGGGCAACTAAACAATCAATTAACACTGAGTTTAAGAGCTGAATTATCTAATAATTTAATTTTGTTACTGTCCTCTAACATGCAGGTTCGTTTTGGACACCAAAGACTGACCAAGCATAATTCTCACACATTCCTAAAGGGAAATTCAAAGTATGGTATACTCAATACTCACGTAGTTGACATTGAACAAGCGACTTGTTGTTTTCTATCCCTGGACACAAGAATTGATTAAATATAACAATTAGGAATAATCTTACATAATTACCTGGAACGTCAATGCCCCAGTTAACGACTGGTCGCAGCTGATATTACATACTAGGTTTGGAGTGCAGATGACACTTTGGCTTCCAAGGCGTATTTATCAGTCCAAGTTTCCCTCCCCCTTTATAATGGGCAGTGCGAATCCCTCCTAAGAACGAATCAACTTGAGAGGCTGACTGACAAAATAAAACAGAGAATAAAGTGTCTGTCAGCTATAAGAAGCAGCTTATTGCACGTAGTATCAAGTTATGTCAAATCTGATGCACCTTATGCAGTACCAATACCAGGTCAAATATTAAACGAGCTGAATTCTCTGTTTTGGATTAAATGGGTGCCCCCACCTCAGGGGAACTAAACAATCAATTAACACTGTAAGGACTATTATAAATGTGCAATGGATAAAAGGCTAAAAAACTGTTTTCAACTACACAGACTTTTAAGTCAGACGCTAAACATTAACAGCTCCCTAAGATTTAAATGTATGGACACTCTATAGATTCACAGAAAATCACTAAGCTCCCTTTTAAAAAACACCTTTTAAAAGTAATGGATAAATGTAGTCTGATCAAAAATTACTCTCCTTCCCTGAAACTGATCCTCACTGATAGGCTGGGTGTCCACTCTGTCACAAGAAACTTCTCTTTAGTAGCAAGAGTTTTAAAAATTGGCCAACTGAGTCAGTCAATCAGGTTTTTTAATTTCCTTTTTGCCTATTTAAATTAACCCCATAAAATTAAAGTTATAACCAATAATCCATGATTTTTATGAAGTTTAAGAGCTGAATTATCTAAGAATTTAATTTTGTTACTGTCCTCTAACATGCAGGTTCGTTTTCGACACCAAACACTGACCAAGCATAATTTTCACAGACTTCTAAACGGCAATTTAAAACTATGGTATACTCAATACTTATGTAGTTGACATTGAACAAGCGACTTGTTCTTTTCTATCCCTGGACACAAGAGTTCAATAAATATAACAATTAGGAATAATCTTACATAATTACCTGGAAGGTCAATGCACCAGTTAACGACTGGTCGCAGCTAACATGATATACTTGGTTCGGAGTGCAGATGACACTTTGGCTTCCAAGACGTATTTATCAGTCCAAGTGTCTCTCCCCCTTTAGCCTGGGCAGTTCGAATCCCTCCTAAGAACGAATCAACTTGATAGGCTGACTGACAAAATAAAACAGAGAATGAAGTCTCTGTGAGCTATAGGAAGCAGCTTATTGCACGTAGTATCAAGTTATGTCAAATCTGATGCACCTTATGCAGTAGGAATACCAGGTCAAATATTAAACGAGCTGAGTTTGCTGTTTTGGATTAAATGGGTGCCCCCACCTCAGGGCAAATGTATGGACACTCTATAGATTCACATAAAATCACTAAGCTCCCGTTTAAAAAACACCTTTTAAAAATAATGGATAAATGCAGTCTGATTTAAAAATTACTCTCCTTCCCTGAAACTATACCTGCCAACTTTTTCTGAGATGTAGGCGTGAGATTTTTATCCTGGGAGTGCTGGGATTTTTGAAAACGACACGATCATTTCCGAAGATTCCGGAAGGAGTCCGAAGTCTTCCAAAGGAGTCCGAAGTCTTCCGAAGACGTCCGAAGTCTGCCGAAGGCTTATCCACAAAATCAGAGATCGCGAGGAAGGTATTGTCATTTCCTCATTTTACACATTGTTTTCGTTCCTTACATGGGTCTGAGTTGACATATTTTTGGAAATTGTGTCAACCAAGACGGCAACAACTCACATTTTTCAATCAGGCGTGCGAAATTGGTCCGCAGGCGTGAGCGGGCGTGAGATCAACCCGCAGGCGTGAGAGTTGGCAGGTATATGAAACTGATCCACACTGATAGGCTGGGTGTCCACTCTGTCACAAGAAACTTCTTTTTAGTAGCAAGAGTTTTAAAAATTGGCCAACTGAGTCAGTCAATCAGGTTTTTTAATTTCCATTTTTCCTATTTAATTTAACCCCATAAAAGTTATAATAAATAATCCATGATTTTTACTGAGTTTAAGAGCTGAATTATCTAATAATTTAATTTTGTTACTGTCCTCTAACATGCAGGTTCGTTTTGGACACCAAAGACTGACCAAGCATAATTCTCACACACTCCTAAAGGGCAATTTCAAAGTATGGTATACTCAATACTTATGTAGCTGACATTGAACAAGCGACTTGTTCTTTTCTATCCCTGGACACAAGAGTTGATTAGATATAACAATTAGGAATAATCTTACATAATTACCTGGAAGATCAATGCACCAGTTAACGACTGGTCGCAGCTAACATGACATACTAGTTTCGGAGTGCAGAAGACCCTTTGGCTTCCAAGACGTATTTATCAGTCCAAGTTTCCCTCCCCCTTTATCCTGGGCAGTTCCAATCCCTCCTAAGAACGAATTGACTTCATAGGCTGACTAACAAAATAAAACAGAATGAAGTGTCTATCAGCTATAGGAAGCAGCTTATTGCACGTAGTAACGACTTATATCAAATCTGATGTTCCTTATGCAGTAGGAATACCAGGTCAAATATTAAACGAGCTGAGTTCGCTGTTTTGGATTAAATGGGTGCCCCCACCTCAGGGCAACTAAACAATCAATTAACACTGTAAGGACTATTACAAATGTGCAATGGATAAAAGGCTAACAAACTCTTTTCAACTACATAGACTTATAAGGCTGACAGTAAAAATTAAAAGCTCCCAAAGATTTAAATGTATGGACACTCTATAGATTCAAATAAAATCACTAAGCTCCCTTTCAAAAAACATCCTTTAAAAATAAGGGATAAATGTAGTCTGATCAAAAATTACTCTCCTTCCCTGAAACAGATCCACACTGATAGGCAGGGTGTCCACCGGTCAGAAGAAACTTCTTTTTACTAGCAAGAGTTTTAAAAATTGGCCAACTGAGTCAGTCAATCAGGTTTTTTAATTTCCTTTTTCCCTATTTAAATTAACCCCATAAAAGTTATAATCAATAATCCATGATTTTTACTGAGTTTAAGAGCTGACTTATCTAATAATTTAATTTTGTTACTGTCCTCTAACATGCAGGTTCGTTTTGGACACCAAACACTGACCAAGGATAATTCTCACACACTCCTAAAGGGCAATTTCAAAGTATGGTATACTTAATACTTATGTAGTTGACATTGAACAAGCGACTTGTTCTTTTCTATCCCTGCACACAAGAGTTGATTAAATATAACAATTAGGAATAACCTTACATAATTACCTGGACGGTTAATGCACCATTTAACGACTGGTGACAGCTAATATGATAAACTAGGTTCGGAGTGCAGATGACACTTTGGCTTCCAAGGCGTATTTATCAGTCCAAGTTTCCCTTCTTCTTTATCCTGGGCAGTCCGAATCCCTCCTAAGAACGAATGGACTGGATAGACTGACTGACAAAATAAAACAGAGAATGAAGTGTCTGTCACCTGTACAGTGCACCTTATTGCACGTAGTAACAAGTTATATAAAATCTGATGCACCTTCTGCAGTAGGATTACCATGTCAAATATTAAACGAACTGAGTTACCTGTTATGATTTAAATGGGTGCCCCCACCTCAGGGCAACTAAACAATCAATTAACACTGTAAGGACTATTATAAATGTGCAATGGATAAAAGGCTACAAACTCTTTTCAACTACATAGACTTATAAATCTGACACTAAAAATTAAAAGCTCCCAAAGATTTAAATGTAGGGACACTCTAGAGATTCATATAAAATCACTAAGCTCCCTTTCAAAAAACATCCTTTAAAAATAAGAGATAAATGTAGTCTGATCAAAAATTACTCTCCTTCCCTGAAACTGATCCACACTGATAGGCCGGGTGTCCACTCGGTCAGAAGAAACTTCTTTTTAGTAGCAAGAGTTTTACAAATTGGCAAACTGAGTCAGGAAATCAGGTTTTTTAATTTCCTTTTTCCCTATTTAAATTAACCCCATAAAAGTTATAACCAATAATCCATGATTTTTTCTGAGTTTAAGAGCTGAATTATCTAACAATTTAATTTTGTTACTGTCCTCTAACATGCAGGTTCGTTTTGGACACCAAAGACTGACCAAGCATAATTCTCACACACTCCTAAAGGGCAATTTCAAAGTATGGTATACTCAATACTTATGTAGTTGACATTGAAGAAGCGACTTGTTCTTTTCTATCCCTGGACACAAGAGTTGATTAGATATAACAATTAGGAATAATCTTACATAATTACCTGGAAGATCAATGCACCAGTTAACGACTGGTCGCAGCTAACATGACATACTAGTTTCGGAGTGCAGAAGACCCTTTGGCTTCCAAGACGTATTTATCAGTCCAAGTTTCCCTCCACCTTTATCCTGGGCAGTTCCAATCCCTCCTAAGAACGAATTGACTTCATAGGCTGACTAACAAAATAAAACAGAATGAAGTGTCTATCAGCTATAGGAAGCAGCTTATTGCACGTAGTAACGACTTATATCAAATCTGATGTTCCTTATGCAGTAGGAATACCAGGTCAAATATTAAACGAGCTGAGTTCGCTGTTTTGGATTAAATGGGTGCCCCCACCTCAGGGCAACTAAACAATCAATTAACACTGTAAGGACTATTACAAATGTGCAATGGATAAAAGGCTAACAAACTCTTTTCAACTACATAGACTTATAAGGCTGACAGTAAAAATTAAAAGCTCCCAAAGATTTAAATGTATGGACACTCTATAGATTCAAATAAAATCACTAAGCTCCCTTTCAAAAAACATCCTTTAAAAATAAGGGATAAATGTAGTCTGATCAAAAATTACTCTCCTTCCCTGAAACAGATCCACACTGATAGGCAGGGTGTCCACCGGTCAGAAGAAACTTCTTTTTACTAGCAAGAGTTTTAAAAATTGGCCAACTGAGTCAGTCAATCAGGTTTTTTAATTTCCTTTTTCCCTATTTAAATTAACCCCATAAAAGTTATAATCAATAATCCATGATTTTTACTGAGTTTAAGAGCTGACTTATCTAATAATTTAATTTTGTTACTGTCCTCTAACATGCAGGTTCGTTTTGGACACCAAACACTGACCAAGGATAATTCTCACACACTCCTAAAGGGCAATTTCAAAGTATGGTATACTTAACACTTATGTAGTTGACATTGAACAAGCGACTTGTTCTTTTCTATCCCTGCACACAAGAGTTGTTTAAATATAACAATTAGGAATAACCTTACCTAATTACCTGGACGGTTAATGCACCATTTAACGACTGGTGAAAGCTAATATGATAAACTAGGTTCGGAGTGCAGATGACACTTTGGCTTCCAAGGCGTATTTATCAGTCTAAGTTTCCCTTCTTCTTTATCCTGGGCAGTCCGAATCCCTCCTAAGAACGAATGGACTGGATAGACTGACTGACAAAATAAAACAGAGAATGAAGTGTCTGTCACCTGTACAGTGCACCTTATTGCACGTAGTAACAAGTTATATAAAATCTGATGCACCTTCTGCAGTATGATTACCATGTCAAATATTAAACGAACTGAGTTACCTGTTATGGTTTAAATGGGTGCCCCCACCTGAGGGCAACTAAACAATCAATTAACACTGTAAGGACTATTATAAATGTGCAATGGATAAAAGGCTACAAACTCTTTTCAACTACATAGACTTATAAGTCTGACACTAAAAATTAAAAGCTCCCAAAGATTTAAATGTAGGGACACTCTAGAGATTCATATAAAATCACTAAGCTCCCTTTCAAAAAACATCCTTTAAAAATAAGAGATAAATGTAGTCTGATCAAAAATTACTCTCCTTCCCTGAAACTGATCCACACTGATAGGCCGGGTGTCCACTCGGTCACAAGAAACTTCTTTTCAGTAGCAAGAGTTTTAAAAATTGGCCAACTGAGTCAGTCAATCAGGTTTTTTAATTTCCATTTTTCCTATTTAATTTAACCCCATAAAAGTTATAATAAATAATCCATGATTTTTACTGAGTTTAAGAGCTGAATTATCTAATAATTTAATTTTGTTACTGTCCTCTAACATGCAGGTTCGTTTTGGACACCAAAGACTGACCAAGCATAATTCTCACACACTCCTAAAGGGCAATTTCAAAGTATGGTATACTCAATACTTATGTAGCTGACATTGAACAAGCGACTTGTTCTTTTCTATCCCTGGACACAAGAGTTGATTAAATATAACAATTAGGAATAATCTTACCTAATTACCTGGAAGGTCAATAAACCAGTTAACGACTGGTCGCAGCTAACATGTTATACTAGCTTCGCAGTGCAGATGACACTTTGGCTTCCAAGGCGTATTTATCAGTCCAAGTTTCCCTCCCCCTTTATCCTGGGCAGTTCCAATCCCTCTGAAGAACGAATCGACTTGATAGGGTGACTGAAAAAATAAAACAGAGATATAAAGTGTCTGTCAGCTATAGGAAGCAGCTTATTGCACATAGTAACGAGTTACATCAAATCTGATGCACCTTATGCAGTAGGAATACCAGGTCAAATATTAAACGAGCTGAGTTACCTGTTATGGATTAAATGGGTGCCCCCACCTCAGGGCAACTAAACAATCAATTAACACTGTAAGGACTATTATAAATGTGCAATGGATAAAAGGCTAACAAACTCTTTTCAACTACATACACTTATAAGTCAACCACTAAAAATTAAAAGCTCCCAAAGATTTAAATGTATCGACACCCTATAGATTCAAATAAAATCACTAAGCTCCCTTTCAAAAAACATCCTTTAAAAATAAGGGATAAATGTAGTCTGATCAAAAATTACTCTCCTTCCCTGAAACTGATCCACACTGATAGGCCGGGTGTCCACTCGGTCACAAGAAACTTCTTTTTAGTAGCAAGAGTTTTAAAAACTGACCAACTGAGTCAGTCAATCAGGTTTTCTAATTTCCTTTTTTCCTATTTAAAGTAACCCCATAAAAGTTATAATCAATAATCCATGATTCTTACTGAGTTTAAGAGCTGAATTATCTGATAATTTAATTTTGTTACTGTCCTCTAACATGCAGGTTCGTTTTGGACACCAAGGGCTGACCAAGTATAATTCTCACACACTCCTAAAGGGCAATTTCAAAGTATGGTATACTCAATACTCATGTATTTGACATTGAACAAGGGACTTGTTCTTTTCTATCCCTGGACACAAGAGTTGATTAAATATAACAATTAGGAATAATCTTACATAATTACCTGGAAGGTCAATAAATCAGTTAACGACTGGTCGGAGCTAACATGATACCCTAGGTTCGGAGTGCAGATGACACTTTGGCTTCCAAGGCGTATTTATTAGTCTAAGTTTCCCTCCCCCTTTATCCTGGGCAGTCCGAATCCCTGCTAAGAACGAATGGACTTGATAGGCTGAATGACAAAATAAAACAAAGAATGAAGTGTCTGTCACCTATACGGTGCAGCTTATTGCACGTAGTAACTAGTTATATCAAATCTGATGCACCTTATGCAGTAGGAATACCATGTCAAATATTAAACGAGCTGAGTTAGCTGTTATGGATTAAATGGGTGCCCCCACCTCAGGGCAACTAAACAATCAATTAACACTGTAAGGACTATTACAAATGTGCAATGGATAAAAGGCTAACAAACTCTTTTCAACTACATAGACTTTTAAGTCAGACACTAAAAATTAAAAGCTCCCAAAGATTTAAATGTATGGACACTCTATAGATTTAAATAAAATCACTAAGCTTCTTTACAAAACAATCCTTTAAAAATAAGAGATAAATGTAGTCTGATCAAAAATTACTCTCCTTCCCTGAAACTGATCCACACTGATAGGCCGGGTGTCCACTCGGTCACAAGAAACTTCTTTTTAGTAGCAAGAGTTTTACAAATTGGCAAACTGAGTCAGTAAATCAGGTTCTATAATTTCCTTTTTCCCTATTTAAATTAACCCCATAAAAGTTATAACCAATAATCCATGATTTTTTCTGAGTTTAAGAGCTGAATTATCTAACAATTTAATTTTGTTACTGTCCTCTAACATGCAGGTTCGTTTTGGACACCAAAGACTGACCAAGCATAATTCTCACACACTCCTAAAGGGCAATTTCAAAGTATGGTATACTCAATACTTATGTAGTTTACATTGAACAAGCGACTTCTTCTTTTCTATCCCTGGACACAAGAGTTGATTAGATATAACAATTAGGAATAATCTTACATAATTACCTGGAAGATCAATGCACCAGTTAACGACTGGTCGCAGCTAACATGATATACTAGTTTCGAAGTGCAGATGACCCTTTGGCTTCCAAGACGTATTTATCAGTGCAAGTTTCCCTTCTTCTTTATCCTGGGCAGTCCGAATCCCTCCTAAGAACGAATGGACTGCATAGACTGACTGACAAAATAAAACAGAGAATGAAGTGTCTGTCACCTGTACAGTGCACCTTATTGCACGTAGTAACGACTTATATCAAATCTGATGTTCCTTATGCAGTAGGAATACCAGGTCAAATATTAAACGAGCTGAGTTCGCTGTTTTGGATTAAATGGGTGCCCCCACCTCAGGGCAACTAAACAATCAATTAACACTTTAAGGACTATTACAAATGTGCAATGGATAAAAGGCTAACAAACTCTTTTCAACTACATACACTTATAATTCAACCACTAAAAATTAAAAGCTCCCACAGATTTAAATGTATCGACACTCTATAGATTCAAATAAAATCACTACGCTCCCTTTAAAAAAACATCCTTTAAAAATAAGGGATAAATGTAGTCTGATCAAAAATTACTCTCCTTCCCTGAAACTGATCCACACTGATAGGCCGGGTGTCCACTCGGTCACAAGAAACTTCTTTTTAGTACCAAGAGTTTTAAAAATTGCCCAACTGAGTCAGTCAAACAGGTTTTTTAATATCCTTTTTCCCTATTTAAATTAACCCCATAAAAGTTATAACCAATAATCCATGATTTTTACTGAGTTTAAGAAGTGAATTATCTAATAATTTAATTTTGTTACTGTCCTCTAACATGCAGGTTCGTTTTGGACACCAAAGACTGACCAAGCATAATTCTCACACACTCCTAAAGACCAATTTCAAAGTATAGTATACTCAATACTCACGTAGTTGACATTGAACAAGCGACTTGTTCTTTTCTATCCCTGCACACAAGAGTTGATTAAATATAACAATAAGGAATAATCTTACATAATTACCTGGAAGGTCAATCCATCAGTTAACAACTGGTCGCAGCTAACATGATACACTAGGCTTGAAGTGCAAATGAAACTTTGGTTTCCAAGGCGTCTTTATTAGTCCAAGTTTCCTTCCCTCTTTGTCCTGCGCAGTCCGTATCCCTCCTAAGAACTAAGGGACTTGATAGGCTTAGGGTTAACGACTGGTCGCAGCTAACATGATACAGTAGGTTCGGAGTGCAGATGACACTTTGGCTTCCAAGGCGTATTTATTAGTCTAAGTTTCCCTCCCCCTTTATCCTGGGCAGTTCCAATCCCTCCTAAGAACGAATGGACTTGATAGGCTGACTGACAAAATAAAACAGAGAATGAAGTGTCTGTCACCTATAAGGTGGAGCTTATTGCACGTAGTAACAAGTTATATCAAATCAGATGTTCCTTATGCAGTAGGAATACCAGGTCAAATATTAAACGAGCTGAGTTAGCTGTTTTGGATTAAATGGGTGCCAAAACCTCAGGGCAACTAAACAATCAATTAACACTGTAAGGACTATTACAAATGTGCAATGGATAAAAGGCTAAAAAACTCTTTTCAACTACATAGACTTTTAAGTGAGACGCTAAAAATTAAAAGCTCCCAAAGATGTAAATGTAGGGACACTCTAGAGATTCATATAAAATCACTAAGCTCCCTTTCAAAAAACATCCTTTAAAAATAAGAGATAAATGTACTCTGATCAAAAATTACTCTCCTTCCCTGAAACTGATCCACACTGATAGGCCGGGTGTCCACTCGGTCACAAGAAACTTCTTTTCAGTAGCAAGAGTTTTAAAAATTGGTCAACTGAGTCAGTCAATCAGGTTTTTTAATTTCCATTTTCCCTATTTAATTTAACCCCATAAAAGTTATAATCAATAATCCATGATTTTTACTGAGTTTAACAGCTGAATTATCTAATAATTTAATTTTGTTACTGTCCTCTAACATGCAGGTTCGTTTTGGACACCAAAGACTGACCAACGATAATTCTCACACACTCCTAAAGGGCAATTTCAAAGTATGGTATACTTAATACTTATGTAGTTGACATTGAACAAGCGACTTGTTCTTTTCTATCCCTGCACACAAGAGTTGATTAAATATAACAATTAGGAATAATCTTACATAATTACCTGGATGGTCAATGCACCATTTAACGACTGGTTGCAGCTAATATGATAAACTAGGTTCGGAGTGCAGATGACACTTTGGCTTCAAAGGCGTATTTATCAGTCCAAGTTTCCCTTCTTCTTTATCCTGGGCAGTCCGAATCCCTCCTAAGAACGAATGGACTGGACAGGCTGACTGACAAAATAAAACAGAAAATGAAGTGCTGTCACCTGTACAGTGCACCTTATTGCACGTAGTAACAAGTTATATGAAATCTGATGCACCTTCTGCAGTAGGATTACCATGTCAAATATTAAACGAACTGAGTTACCTGTTATGGTTTAAATGGGTGCCCCCACCTCAGGGCAACTAAACAATCAATTAACACTGTAAGGACTATTATAAATGTGCAATGGATAAAAGGCTACAAACTTTTTTCAACTACATACACTTATAAGTCTGACACTAAAAATTAAAACCTCCCAAAGATTTAAATGTATGGACACTCTATAGATTTAAATAAAATCACTACGCTCCCTTTAAAAAAACATCCTTTAAAAATAAGGGATAAATGTAGTCTGATCAAAAATTACTCTCCTTCCCTGAAACTGATCCACACTGATAGGCAGGGTGTCCACTCGGTCACAAAAAACTTCTTTTTAGTAGCAAGAGTTTTAAAAATTGCCCAACTGAGTCAGTCAAACAGGTTTTTTAATATCCTTTTTCCCTATTTAAATTAACCTTATAAAAGTTATAACCAATAATCCATGATTTTTACTGAGTTTAAGAGCTGAATTATCTAATAATTTAGTTTTGTTACTGTCCTCTAACATGCAGGTTCGTTTTGGACACCAAAGACTGACCAAGAATAATTCTCACACACTCCTAAAGAGCAATTTCAAAGTATGGTATACTCAATACTCACGTAGTTGACATTGAACAAGCGACTTGTTCTTTTCTATCCCTGCACACAAGAGTTGATTAAATATAACAATAAGGAATAATCTTACATAATTACCTGGAAGGTCAATCCATAAGTTAACAACTGGTCGCAGCTAACATGATACACTAGGTTCGAAGTGCAAATGACACTTTGGTTTCCAAGGCGTCTTTATTAGTCCAAGTTTCCCTCCCTCTTTGTCCTGCGCAGTCCGTATCCCTCCTAAGAACGAATGGACTTGATAGGCTTAGGGTTAACGACTGGTCGCAGCTAACATGATAAAGTAGGTTCGGAGTGCAAATGACACTTTGGCTTCCAAGGCGTATTTATTAGTCTAAGTTTCCCTCCCCCTTTATCCTGGGCAGTCCGAATCCCTCCTAAGAACGAATGGACTTGATAGGCTGACTGACAAAATAAAACAGAGAATGAAGTGTCTGTCACCTGTACAGTGCACCTTATTGCACGTAGTAACAAGTTACATAAAATCTGATGCACCTTCTGCAGTAGGATTACCATGTCAAATATTAAACGAACTGAGTTACCTGTTATGGTTTAAATGGGTGCCCCCACCTCAGGGCAACTAAACAATCAATTAACACTGTAAGGACTATTATAAATGTGCAATGGATAAAAGGCTACAAACTCTTTTCAACTACATAGACTTTTAAGTCAGACACTAAAAATTAAAAGCTCCGAAAGATTTAAATGTATGGACACTCTATAGATTCAGATAAAATGACTAAGGTTCTATACAAAAAACATCCTTTAAAATTAAGCGATAAATGTAGTCTGATCAAAAATTACTCTCCTTTCCTGAAACTGATCCACACTGATAGGCAGGGTGTCCACTGGTCACAAAAAACTTCTTTCTAGTAGCAAGAGTTTTAAAATTTGGCAAACTGAGTCAGTCAATCAGGTTTTTAATTTCCTTTTCCCCTATTTAAATTAACCCCATAAAAGTTATAACCAATAATCCATGATTTTTACCGAGTTTAAGAGCTGAATTATCTAATAATTTAATTTTGTTACTGTCCTCTAAAATGCAGGTTTGTTTTGGACACCAAAGACTGACCAAGTATAATTCTCACACACTCCTAAAGGGCAATTTCAAAGTATGGTATACTTAATACTTATGTAGTTGACATTGAACAAGCGACTTGTTCTTTTCTATCCCTGCACACAAGAGTTGATTAAATATAACAATTAAGAATAATCTTACATAATTACCTGGAAGGTCAATGCACCAGTTAACGACTGGTCATAGCCAACATCATACACTAGGTTCGGAGTGCAGATGACAATTTCGCTTCCAAGGCGTATTTATCACTCCAAGTTTCCCTCTCCCTTTATCCTGGGCAGTGCGAATCCCTCCTAAGAACGAATGGACTTGATACGCTGACTGACAAAATAAAACAGAGAATGAAGTGTCTGTCACCTATACGGTGCAGCTTATTGCACGTAGTAACGAGTTATATCAAATCTGATGCACCTTATGCAGTAGGAATACCAGGTCAAATATTAAACAAGCTGAGTTAGCTATTATGGATTAAATGGGTGCCCCCACCTCAGGGCAACTAAATAATCAATTAACACTGTAAGGACTATTATAAATGTGCAATGGATAAAAGGCTAAAAAACTCTTTTCACCTACATAGACTTTTAAGTCACACGCTAAAAATTAAAAGCTCCCAAAGATTTAAATGTATGGACACTCTATAGATTCAAATAAAATCACTAAGCTTCTTTACAAAAAACATCGTTTAAAAATAAGGAATAAATGTAGTCTGATCATTCCCTGAAACTGATCCACACTGATAGGCTGGGTGTATACTCGGTCACAAGAAACTTCTTTTTGCTAGCAAGAGTTTTAAAAATTGGCCAACTGAGTCAGTCAATCAGGTTTTTAAATTTCCTTTTTCCCTATTTAAATTAACCCCATAAAGGTATAAGCAATAATCCATGATTTTTACTGAGTTTAAGAGCTAAATTATCTAATAATTTAATTTTGTTACTGTCCTCTAACATGCAGGTTTGTTTTGGCCAACAAAGACTGACCAAGCATAATTCTCACACACTCCTAAAGGGCAATTTCAAAATATGGTATACTCAATACTCATGTAGTTGACATTCAACAACCGACTTATTCTTTTGTATCATTGGACACAAGAGTTGATTAAATATAACAATTAGGAATAATCTTACATAATTACCTGGAAGGTCAATGCACTAGTTAATGACTGGTCACAGCTAACATGATACACTAGGTCTGGAGTGCAGATGACACTTTTGCTTCCAAGGCGTATTTATTAGTCCAAGTTTCCCTCCCTCTTTATCCTGGGCAGTTCGAATCCCTCCTAAGAACGAATGGACTTGATAGGCTGAATGACGAAATAAAACAGAGAATGAAGTGTCTGTCAGCTATACGGTGCAGCTTATTGCACGTAGTAACGAATTATATCAAATCTGATGCACCATATGCAGTAGGAATACCGGGTCAAATATTAAACGAACTGAGTTACCTGTTATGGTTTAAATGGGTGCCCCCACCTCAGGGCAACTAAACAATCAATTAACACTATAAGGACTATTATAAATGTGCAATGGATAAAAAGCTAACAAACTCTTTTCAACTACATAGACTTATAAGGCAGACACTAAAAATTAAAAGCTCCCAAAGATTTAAATGTATAGACACTCTATAGGAATAGGAATAATCTTACATAATTACCTGGAAGGTCAATGCACCAGTTAACGACTGGTCGCAGCTAACATGATATACTAGGTTCGGAGTGCAGATGACACTTTGGCTTCCAAGGCGTATTTATCAGTCCAAGTTTCCCTCCCCCTTTATCCTGGGCAGTTCGAATCCCTCCTAAGAACGAATCAACTTGATAGGCTGACTGACAAAATAAAACAGAGAATGAAGTTTCTGTCAGCTATAGGAAGCAGCTTTTTGCCCGTAGTAACAAGTTATATCAAATCTGATGCACCTTATGCAGCACAAATACCCGGTCAAATATTAAACGAGCTGAGTTCGCTGTTTTGGATTAAATGGGTTCCCCCACCTCAGGGCAACTAAACAATCAATTAACACTGTAACGACTATTATAAATGTGCAGTGGAGAAAAAGCTAACAAACTCTTTTCAACTACATAGACTTTTAAGTCAGACGATAAAAATTAACAGCTCCCAAAGATTTAAATGTATGGACACTCGATAGATTCACATAAAATCACTAAGCTCCCTTTTAAAAAACATCCTTGAAAAATAAGGGATAAATGTAGTCGGATCAAAAATTACTCTCCCTCCCTGAAACTGATCCACACTGATAGGCTGGGTGTCCACTCTGTCACAAGAAACTTCTTTTTAGTACCAAGAGTTTTAAAAATTGGCCAACTGAGTCAGTCAATCAGGTTTTTTAATTTCCTTTTCCCCTATTTAAATTAACCCCATAAAAGTTATAATCAATAATCCATGATTTTTACTGAGTTTAAGAGCTAAATTATCTAATAATTTAATTTCGTTACTGTCCTCAAACATGCAGGCTCGTTTTGGCCACCAAAGACTGACAAAACATAATTCTCACACACTCCTAAAAGGCAATTTAAAAGTATGGTATACTCAATACTCACGTAGTTGATGTATTGAACAAGCGACTTGTTCTTTTCTATTCCTGGACACAAGAGTTGATTAAATATAACAATAAGGAATAATCTTACATAATTACATGGACGGTCAATGCACCAGTTAACGACTGGTCACAGCTAACATAATACACTAGGTTCGGAGTGCAGATGACAATTTGGCTTCCAAGGCGTATTTATCAGTACAAGTTTTCCTCTCCCTTTATCCTGGGCAGTCCGAATCAATCCTGAGAACGAATGGACTTGATAGGCTGACTGACAAAATAAAACAGAGAATGAAGTGTCTGTCACCTATACGGTGCAGCTTATTGCACGTAGTAACGAGTTATATCAATTCTGATGCACCTTATGGAGTAGGAATACCAGGTCAAATATTAAACAAGCTGAGTTAGCTGTTATGGATTAAATGGGTGCCCCCACCTCAGGGCAACTAAATAATCAATTAACACTGTAAGGACTATTATAAATGTGCAATGGATAAAAGGCTAACAAACTCTTTTCAACTACATAGACTTTTAAGTCAGACGCTAAAAATTAAAAGCTCCCAAAGATTTAAATGTATGGACACTCTATAGATTCAAATAAAATCACTAAGCTTCTTTACAAAAAACATCGTTTAAAAATAAGGGATAAACGTAGTCTGATCATTCCCTGAAACTGATCCACACTGATAGGCCGGGCGTCCACTCGGTCACAAGAAACTTCTTTTTACTAGCAAGAGTTTTAAAAATTGGCCAACTGAGTCAGTCAAGCAGGTTTTTTAATCTCCTTTTTCCCTATTTAAATTAACCCTATAAAAGTTATAACCAATAATCCATGATTTTTACTGAGTTTAAGAGCTGAATTATGTAATAATTTAATTTTGTTACTGTCCTCTAACATGCAGGTTCGTTTTGGCCACCTAAGACTGACAAAGCATAATTCTCACACAGTCCTAAAGGGCAATTAAAAAGTAGGGTACACTCAATACTCACGTAATTGACATTGAACAAGCGACTTGTTCTTTTCAATCCCTGGACACAAGAGTTGATTAAATATAACAATTAGGAATAATCTTACATAATTACCTGGAAGGTCAATGCACCAGTTAACAACTGGTCACAGCTAACATAATACACTAGGGTCGGAGTGCAGATGACAATTTGGCTTCCAAGGCGTTTTTATCAGTAAAAGTTTCCCTCCCCCTTTATCCTGGGCAGTCCGAATCCCTCCTAAGAACGAATGGACTTGATAGGCTGACTGACAAAATAAACAAGAGAATGAAGTGTCTGTCACCTGTACAGTGTACCTTATTGCACTTAGTAACGAGTTATATAAAACCTGATGCACCTTCTGCAGTAGGAATACCATGTCAAATATTAAACGAACTGAGTTACCTGCTATGGTTTAAATGGGTGCCCCCACCTCAGGGCAACTAAACAATCAATTAACACTGTAAGGACTATTATAAATGTGCAATGGATAAAAGGCTAACAAACTCTTTTCAACTACATAGACTTTTAAGTCAGACGCTAAAAATTAAAAGCTCCCAAAGATTTAAATGTATGGACACTCTATAGATTCAAATAAAATCACTAAGCTTCTTTACAAGAAACATCCTTTAAAAATAAGGGATAAACGTATTCTGATCATTCACTGAAACTGATCCACACTTATAGGCCGGGTGTCCACTCGGTCACAAGAACCTTCTTTTTACTAGCAAGAGTTTTAAAAATTTGAAAACTGAGTCAGTGAATCAGGTTTTTAAATTTCCTTTTTCCTATTTAAATTAACCCCATAACAGTTATAACCAATAATCCATGATTTTTACGAAGTTTAAGAGCTGAATTATCTAATAATTTAATTTTGTTACTGTCCTCTAACATGCAGGTTCGTTTTGGACACCAAACAGTGACCAAGCATAATTCTCACACACTCCTAAAGGGCAATTTCAAACTATGGTATACTCAATACTTTAATTTTTTAGTCACCTGTTTTATAAAATTTTATAAAATTTCATAAAATTCTGTAAATTTTTACATGATTTTATGAAATATTTTTCACAAACTTCACACTTTTATAAAATTATATTTTATTTTATAAAACTTTGTATGTTTTTATAAAACAAAATTCACAATAGTTCATGCACTTATAAAATTGTATATACTTTTATAAAATTTTAGACCAAATACAACTCTGTAATGTACAAAAAAAAAATTATTATTATAATTGCTCAAATGTCACGAAACTAGTTGACAGTTTTTTGGCTCCCCTTGTTTGAAGTTTTCCCAGGTTTTGTTTGGTTAAAATTGCGCTCTGACGTGATTTTAATTCTAACAAGTGACACATTTACCAGTAAAAGTGTACTGTAGTCATTAATTGCTTAAAAAAAACAAAAAATATTCTGGTTTTAAGGAGAACTTGCAATTTTTAGCCGAGAATGATATATCAATGTCAGTGAAACAATTCAACCACGAGTGGATACCTTCTGTTAATACAACCACTAATAATACCATGCACTAATTCAAGTTCCTTATGAAAGAGTAGACTGTATATATAACATAAATTTAGAAACTTCCAGTCATTATTGTGTAAATCTTATAAATATTTTGCACAGAAACCCTGAATTTCTTATGCACAGGAGTGAGTTTTTCATGGCCTAAGATGGGATATTTTCAATATTGGATGAAAACCTGTGAAATACTGTGAAAAATATGTGAAATACCCTGTCACAAGAAAACAACCTGTGAAAAAACCTGTGTATTTTGCACAGCCTAAATTTTGAGAAAATTTCAAAATTTAGGACCCTGTGAAAAAACCTGTGACTCAAATAAGCCTGTGAAAATTACCCTGTCAAAAAACCTATGACAAAGTTTGAGAAAATTGCTTAAAAACACCTCTCAAAAACCCTGTGAAAAAACCTTGGAATAAATTTTGAGAAAAGTGCTTAAGAAACACCTCTGGAAAACTATATGAAAACACCTGTGAACAAAAAATGAAATGAAAAAAATGAAATTCATAACAGAAATTTACAAAGACACACTGCAAATAATGAAGGAATAAATAATGTGCTGTACTTATATAATTATTTAACATGACTGTAAATAAAACACATGCATTAAGTAAAATAAAAAGCTGGATGATTTGGTGCAAGACATTTTGTTTTGCTACTCAGAGTTTCATGCTGTCCAAAGTAACGGTTACAGTCACTGGTATGGAGAAAATAATGTAGTATTATGTAGTAGGCTGTGTCATAACAATAAGCAGTTGGGAAAAAGGACACCAGAAAAAAATATTCGGCCTCGCATTGGATGGGAACCTATAACCCTGGGAGACGTTTTTTCTTTGGTAGTTCATGAATAAGTAATCTTTTCAGTGATGAATAAATGAAAGTGATTGTTTGAAAATCATACATTTGAACTGAATAAGTAGTTGGAGAAAAGAAAACCTGCTGTCAAGTTTTGAACATAACTGCAATTATCTTTTACTAAATGGCCAGTATGGGGAGATGGACCGACTTGTGTGACACCATTTTTTGGGAATAAAACATGTTTGGCTATATAAAAGACCTGTTTGAAACAGGAAACGAAAAAAAAGGGGGGGACACCAGTCCTGCTATGAAAAATGGTGGCCATAAGTGGAGGTTTGACTGTATATCAAGTAGCAATTCCCTTTAAGTCCTTTATTATTGTTTTCATAGGATGACCATGTCAATCTGACAGGGGAAAGGGATTTCAGACAGATTCTTGCCCAAACTACCCCCACCCTCCCACAAATTAAAGTACACATAAATAAAAAATTTAATATTGATGTAAAAGTTTTATAATTCAGTCCCTCTAATTCTATCAATAGCAATGTCAGTGTAAGTTTTGGTTTGCAGCCACCTGAACAGGTGGCCATTATTGGTGGTCAAAACAATAAATATGTATTTTTTCACAGAATTTGTTTGAAAGTTGAAGAGAAGACTGGGAAAAATTGGGCTTCAAGTAGTATTATACTTTTTGCAAGGGAGGCCAAGTTCCCATGATAAATGATGTATTAGTTCGTAGGTTTGATCATTGATAGGATAGTTTTGGTCAAGATGCTAAAAAAAATAGGTTAAACCTAAAGCTAGTGAAAATATGGAACTCTGAAATGTTGTTAATATATGTTAATTGTTCATTTGAAAAGTATTTGTCTGTTTCTGATTGGCTAAAATCCCCAGATAATTCTCCACAACCAGCTACCATTGACCAGTTTAGGAAGACATAATACCAATACCAGGACAGTTAATATCCATATTGTTCTGATACTAATCGAGGAAAAGGCCAACAGTAGGAGCACAGTAATTCAACTGCTTGAGTGCAGATGGTGAAAATGGTGGAGATTCAGTCTTACATTTTACGAAGAAAAAATAACTACAATAGAGCCCCAGTAACTCAAATTCTGAAGGGAAACGAAAAACAGTTTG
This sequence comes from Porites cylindrica, assembly GCA_964035525.1. Lineage (NCBI taxonomy): Eukaryota > Metazoa > Cnidaria > Anthozoa > Scleractinia > Poritidae > Porites > Porites cylindrica. Next base: position 98,118 of record OZ037781.1, read on the forward strand.
AGTTAGCAAGGAATTCAAGTTATGGGGTAAATTTCAGTGAAATTAACATAGTTAAGAGAAGGGAAATTCAGTTCAAGTTAGCAAGAAATTTGAGTTATCTGATGTTCTACTGTATTGCTTAAAATAAATTAAGGAATGAAGGGTGACAACTGCTATTTGAAGAATATCTGCTATCGCAACTTAGAAACATCCACTGCCAAAAAAAAATGCAAATACACGTATTATATTATGAACATGGAGGCAGCAACTTACATATGTTTTAAACTTGGGAATAATTTTGAATGAATATTAAAAATATTAAAACAATTATTGCCGATTTGTCTTTATTGAGAATTATGCAGCTATCAAGGGGGCTTGATCCGCATTATTCTTCGCAAAATATTGACTCCAAAGTGAATGCAAATAGAATATGTGAAACTCAATATAACTTTGACTCTTCAAGAACCAAATAATCAAATAATCAAATAATAAATTAAAAGAAGGAAGCTTCTTAGTCAGAGAAAAACAAAACTTAAGCCTTTTTATAAGCTACTGTAAAAGTCCAGATTTATATGCGTATCTGTTTTCCCTAATTCAAGTGGGTCAATCTCCGGCCCAACGTAAGAGTAAGTTCTTTCACTGGATGACCCTATCATAAGCAGCATATTCAAGCAGGTCTGTCCACCCTAACTGAAGACCTGGTAAAGAATTATGAGAATTTATTAGATTTGAAAGTGTGTTAAATTTGTACAGGAAAAGCTCTCAGATTTGGAATTTATAAAGAAACATTTGCTCAAGGTTCGTGCATGCAGTAAAGCTTAAATCAAAGAAAGTAAGGAAAGTTGAGCTGTATTTTTTGGATTCTAAGGCCAAGGATTCGGGATTCCCTTACATGGGGCGAGTTTTTAAGAACCCAGTGATTTCACTGTTTTGGATGCACGCCCTCGTGGTTTTCGTGGTATTTCTTACAGTTGAGAACTTTTCTCTTCTTTCTTAGCTTGTAACAAGCACCTTTCATCTATGCTCTGTTTCAGATTTTTATTTCACATTGTTGCAAAACTAAATAACTACTTTTTTTGTCACCAACCTGACTATGAAAACTAATCAACTAATGAAGTTAAATACGTTTTATGAACAGTAATAAGACTTCTGTAAAAATGCCTGTCCCTTGATGGCCAAGCTGAATCAAGCACTCAGTATATAGCATGCCAGTTCATCTGACAAAAAGATTGTGGTTATTTGAAGACTACTGATTATGTGAGTATCTCTACATTTTTTTAAGTTAAGAAGACCATCATCAATCAGGATCCAATTTATTTTGTCTAGTTTTATATGAGATATTAGCTAAACAAATAATTAGACGTATTTACGCTGCATTAGCTAACAAAATAATAAGATGTATTTACCTGTGTTCCTGTTTCTTTACGAGTAATTTTGGAAGGGTTTTGAATCGGATCAGAAATGGCAAACATTGCTAGCAAGATGAATTGCCAGTATCAAATGGTTGTTTGCCTGATGCTTCATAAATAGGAGGCAATGCAGTTACATATTAAGTTCCCAATATTGTTAACTGTTAACTCTCCTTGGTAAAAAGGAGAAGAGAGAAAAGAGACAATTATTAAGGGGATTAAATAAGGGCAATTTTATTTTGAGGCATATAATTCCTTTGTTACTAGACAAAATCGGCTAGTATCCCACACCTCTATTGATTATTTAAAGGTTCAATTATACGGTGTTGTTTTGACGCCCATTTTTTGTTTAGAATTGTGTTGTTTTTAGAGGCTACTTTTCGTCCAGTCTGTGACTACACTTGACTTGACCAGAAGTAAGTTGTCATGTGCTTTGTCAGGATGGTTCTATGTTCTCATGACAGTCACTTTTGTTTGGATTTGACACCTTTAGATGTATTGGAAGTAGAAAAACAGACCATACCACGTGGAATGCATGAGATACATTTTACCACTTTATAATGTCGTGTTGCTCTGTAGTAAATTATAATGTTTTAGACCAATTTTTCACTAATGAAAAGGAAAAATGTCCAATAATACTGTGACAAGGATTGCTTGGTAAAAATTTCTTGGTAAAAATATGCAATGATTCTGATAATAATTTCCGTTCTATTATATCTGGACACTGCATTTGAGGAAAATATCCGAAAAAATTTAATTCGACTTCCCAGTGATTTTAAAACAACATTGCAATTACCATGCATGAAAAGGAGATTAATTCATGTCAAGAGTGCCTGAGATTGCAGTCAAAGGCTGCCAGTTCCAGTTTCCATGCGCATTTCCATGAGTAGGACTCGTCAAGTCAACTGGAGTCACATATCGTACAAGCACCGCTACAGTCGAGTTTCATCTCTTGTCTCTTTTCTCTTCTCGTGGCTGTTAAATTGAAACCCGTTAGACAAGCAGATATTTAACATTGGCAATGTTAACCATCTCCTGATCCGATTCAAATTCCTTCTAATTAAAAACACACAGGATCACTGTTAGCTAAATACATACTATTTTATTAGGTAATACAGCTTAAATGCATGTGTTGAGGTTCTATTTGACTTGGGAACAGAAATCAGACTTCAACATTGTATTTTTTTCTGGGGGGTGGCAACATACAGCTGCCAGGTAAACTCCTCCCATTTCAGAGTTTTTTCCACAGGTTCTGACCATGAAAAAAGGCCTGTTCACAGGTTTTGAGATTTTCCACCCCGTGAAAAACACTGTGAAAGTTTAGAGGTTTTTCACACCGGGTCTTTCACAGGTATTTTCACAGGTTAAAAACTCACAGGGTTTTTCACAGGGTTTTGCATAGGTTCTGACCCTGTGAAAAATACCCTGTTCACAGGGTCTCAATGGTTTCACACCCTGTGAAAAAGGTGTGAAAACCATGTGAGAAAACATGTGAAATTGAACAGTTCACATGTTTTTTTACAGTTTTATTCACAGGTTTTTCATAGCATTTTCACATGTTTTTATCTAATAGTGATATAAAAAATTGTTATAAGGCGTAAAAAAGCCATTTTCCCCTCGTGCCACTGAATCAGTTAAACAACTCTGAGTGTCTTTTAAGTTAAATGTTTTGCAATGAAACTGATGTTAATTTTTTATGAATTGTGAGCGACTTGAACTGACCGAATGATGTTAACTTAAATTGCTTTAAGTGTTGTATATTAATAACCAATTGAAAGTAATTTGGAAGAAAAATGGAAATAAAAGTCAGCTGGTCTGTTCCTGTCATTATAGGCCACTTCCACTAAGAGGTCACGTGACCAATGCTTCCTTTAAACAATGAGTTGGTCTTGCTGATGCCAAAAATTGTTAGAGCACACTAAAATTATCTTACACCCGAAATTTGAGAGGAAACGCATTTAAGGGAGATATTTTATGGCACTTTGATTTTTCAGCAAAGTAGTATGATTTGTATTGGCCACCATGTTGGAGGGCATGCTTTTGCCCTCCAACATGGCGGCCAAAACTACTTCTTGCTCATATCTTGTTCAACGTCTCATATTTACGCTCAGATGTGCTGTAAACGTTATCAAATCATCTTTTCAACATTTTCCTTGAAGTTTAAGTGCAAAATTTGTGTTCGGAGAGAGGTAATTCATAATTTTAAAAATCACATTTTGGTCACGTGCCCATTTACGAACTTATTCATTTCAAGAAAATGGTTCGGGTTTCAAAAACCAAATCACCATTATTTTGTTTCAGATATGACCCACTAATCGTTTTTCGAAGGCAAAATCAGATAACTTTCATTTTCATAAAAACGATGTAACATGCCTCTTAGTGCAAATAGCCTATTACTATGACAATGTCACATTTGCACACTTTTGAAAAATTAAACTGCAGCATCATTTGAAACTGCTCTGCTCTGTCTCAAAGCAAGGTTTTATATTTTTTTATATTATTTTATAAAAGAAAATTTAGCAACCACAATTTTTGTCTTTTCATAAAATTTTACAATTTTCATATAATTTTGATACCTTTTATAAAATTTTATACAATTTTACATGGGAAAACATTATAAAAATGTATAAAATTTTATGAAAATTGCAATACAGAATTGCCATTCGGTTTTATAAAATTTTACAAAACTTTTTATCAAAATTTTATAAAAGTTTATAAAACAGCTGACTAGGATTAATGTAGTTGACATTGAACAAGCGACTTGTTCTTTTCTATCCCTGCACACAAGAGTTGATTAAATATAACAATTAGGAATAATCTTACATAATTACCTGGAAGGTCAATGCATCAGTTAACGACTGGTCGCAGCTAACATGATATACTAGGTTCGGAGTGCAGATGACACTTTGGCTTCCAAGGCGTATTTATCAGTCCAAGTCTCCCTCCCCCTTTATCCTGGGCAGTTCCACTCCCTCCTAAGAACGAATCAACTTGATAGGCTGACTGACAAAATAAAACAGAGAATGACGTGTCTGTCAGCTATAGGAAGCAGCTTATTGCACGTAGTAACAAGTTATATCAAATCTGATCCACCTTATGCAGTACCAATACCAGGTCAAATATTAAACGAGCTGAGTTCGCTGTTTAGGATTAAATGGGTGCCCCCACCTCAGGGCAACTAAACAATCAATTAACACTATAAGGACTATTATAAATGTGCAATAGATAAAAGGCTAACAAACTCTTTTCAACTACATAGACTTACAAGACAGACACTAAAAATTAAAAGCTCCCAAAGATTTAAATGTATGGACACTCTATAGATTTAAATAAAATCACTAAGCTTCTTTACAAAAAACATCCTTTAAAAATAAGGGATAAACGTAGTCTCATCAACTATTACTCTCCTTCCCAGAAACTGATCCACACTGATAGGCTGGGTGTCCACTCGGTCACAAGAAACGTCTTTTTAGTAGCAAGAGTTTTAAAAATTGGCCAACTGAGTCACTCAATCAGGTTTTTTAATTTCCTTTTTTCCTATTTAAATTAACCTTATCAAAGTTATAACCAATAATCCATGATTTTTACTGAGTTTAAGAGCTGAAATATCTAAGAATTTAATTTTGTTACTGTCCTCTAACATGCAGGTTCGTTTTGGACACCAAACACCGCCCAAGCATAATTCTCACACACTACTAAAGAGCAATTTCAAAGTATCGTATACTCAATACTCATGTAGTTGACATTGAACAAGCGACTTGTTCTTTTCTATCCCTGGACACAAGAGTTGAATAAATATAACAATTAGGAATAATCTTACATAATTACCTCGAGGGTCAATGCACCAGTTAACAACTGGTCGCAGCTAACATGATACACTAACTTCAGAGTGCAGATGACACTTTGGTTTCCAGGGCGTCTTTATTAGTCCAAGTTTCCCTCCCCGTTTATCCTGGGCAGTCCGAATTCCTCCCAAGAACGAATCGACTTGATAGGCTGACTGACAAAATAAAACAGAGAATGAAGTGTCTGTCACCTATAAGGTGCAGCTTATTGCACCTAGTAACGAGTTATATCAAATCTGATGCACCTTATGCAGTAGGAATAGCATGTCAAATATTAAACGAGCTGAGTTACCTGTTATGGACTAAATGGGTGCCCCCACCTCAGGGCAAGTAAAGAATCAATTAACACTGTAAGGACTATTATAAATGTGCAAATTTTATGGATAAAAGGCTAACAAACTCTTTTCAATTACATAGACTTTTAAGTCAGACGCTAAAAATTAAAAGCTCTGAAAGATTTAAATGTATGGACACTCTATAGATTCAAATAAAATCACTAAGATCCCTTTCAAAAAACATCCTTTAAAAATAAGGGTAATTGTAGTCTGATCAAAAATTACTCTCCTTCCCTGAAACTGATCCACACTGATAGGTCGGGTATCCACTCGGTCACAAGAAACTTCTTTTTAGTACCAAGAGTTTTAAAAATTGGCCAACTGCGTCAGTCAATCAGGTTTTTGAATTTCCTTTTCCCCTATTTAATTCAACCCCATAAAAGTTATAACCAATAATCCATGATTTTTACTGAGTTTAAGAGCTGAATTATCTAATAATTTAATTTTGTTACTGTCCTCTAACATGCAGGTTCGTTTTGGACACCAAAGACTAACCAAGCATAATTCTCACGCAGTCATAAATAAAGGGCCATAATTTCAAAGTGTGGTATACTTATGCAGCTGACATCGATCAAGTGAGTTGTTCTTTTCTATCCCTGCACACAGAGTTGAATGAGTATAACAATTAAGAATAATGTTACATAATTACCTAAAAGGTTAATGCACCAGTTGGCAACTTGTCGCAGCTGACATCATATACTAGGTTCGGAGTGCAGATGGCACATTGGCTTAAAGAGCGTATCTATCGGTCCAAGTGCGCCCTCCTAACCTGGAAGGAGTTTCGTGTGAATAAATGAATTACTTATTTAAAGTCTCACCTTGAAATGTGTCTATACCTGTCGGTTAGCACGATTAATTAGCCCAATGTGATCTTTATGAATCTACTGCAAACAGTTTCTTTGCTTCTTATCTGACCCAGATAAAAAATCAATAACCGCAAGCTATATCCCCGCTGGCGCCTGGCAGGTCGCGGAAAGGGTGACCAATGACCGTCGCCCGAGCGAGGCACAATATATAAAAATAACCCATTTTTCAGAGGTTTTCAACGGGTTTTGATGTTCTAACAACAATTAGATCTCCTCTGGACCCTGTGACCCTGACAATCATCTCAAGAATGCAATGCTGGCTTTTTTCGATCAGAGGTCAAATCAAAATGTCTCACTACTTCGATATAAAGAAAAAGTCAATCTTCATTTCCATTGTTTTGGTTAAACTTTTAACTATAATGTGTTGAATATACAAGATTCCATATTACAGTGGTTTATCCAGACCTTCAGATAAGGGGGGGAGCGGTCATCCAGACCCTGAGATAGCGGGGGGCCCGGTCTTTTTTTCAGCCCCTCGGGCCTCATTTTGGGGCTTGCGCCAAAAAATTATTTGAATCTGCACATACAAAGCCTCGAAGATCAATTATTGCAATTTGCTTTGGCATCCATCTTTCCTTTACGATGAGTAGTATGCTGTGTGTTCACAGACTGCGGGTCTTACATAATAAATCATGGTTTTGAGACAGATCTTTTGAGTCAATGCTTTTATCTAACAACATTCGTCCGATTCTTTTTGAGTTCTGCGACCTTCAACACATTCGATACAATATGGAACTACGCTACATTTTAATACTGGCAAAGAACAGAGAATGCAAATCTCTGGCATGTGTTAAATTGTAATCTCTGCTCTAATAATATTACTCTATGGCCTGCGCCTTAGTATAAAAATCTTGTTTAAAAATGTGGCGCTTTATCAAATAACCAGAGGAGGAGCGAACGTCTTCCCACAATGCATTGCAATTCAAAGTAATATATCAAGATTTTTCGTGACATTTCATCATAACGTCGACAAGATAATGTTGAAGTGTATTTCAGCTCCAGAAGGGAACTAACGCGTAGAGACTTTTCCCGCCGGTTTTCCGTGGAGGCCGCATGAAAGGTCAAGATGTTGTGACGTCAAACGTCGCCTGTCACGCCATGCTTTGGACAGAAAATAGTAACAAACATCTAAAGACTCAAGACCAACAAAAACATGATATAGAAATCCCACAAAACCGGCAGGTTTGATCAGGATCACTACTTATGATAGTTCAGAACGGCTGAATTTTTTCGATTTGTGAAATTTACTGAGAATATAGGACTGCCGGCCATTTAGTGTTTTGAAAACCTTGACCGGCAGTCAAGCTGAAAAAAGTTCCAAGTGTCACAAAACACGGTTTCGTCTTCTGAGCCCAGTGTAAACCAAACACTAGACTTCTATAAAGAAAAAAAAAAGATCTATAAAGCATTTCAGGATCGCTCGACTTGTCTTAATCGACATATGATAGTTTAGATTAGCTAGACTCTTTCGATTTTGTGAAATTTATGGAATATGGGACTGCCGGTCATTTAGCATTTTGAACACCTTGACCGGTCACCGGCCATATAGCCACAGCGTTAATTTTAATCACCTTGTTATTTCTTTGGTATTGGCTACCCTGCCTTATGGTGCAAATGAAATTGAAATGATTGAAGATTTGGCGTGGGTAACGCATGGGAATGTGAGAAGTTTTCACAATTTCTAAGCTTAATTAAGTCTACTTTCACATCACTCCATATTCCCTGCTAGCAGAGGTCTCTTACAACGAGGCAAAAATGAGAGAGAGAGAGAGCCAGAGGATTGGGCACTTTTGTAACGTAAAAAGGGAACTTTTGTAACACACCTCGGGCACTTTAGTAACGAAGAAGGGAACTTTTGTAACGGTAGGGAACTATTGTAACTCTGATAGGGCACTTTCGTAACAAATCGGGCACTTTCGTAACAGATCAGGTACTTTTGTAACAAAATGAGGAACTTTGGTAACACCCATTTCTATTCATTCAAATCATCTTTTTTTCGTCATTCCCTCACTATGTGCCAAGAATAAAGTAAATATTATCACCTGGATATACAGTAAGAATGTATTATGATTTTTGCAAACTGAAAATGAAAACATGCCGTTGCATGGGTTCACTTTGAAATCAAAATTGCCAAATGGCTAATAAAAAAGAATTAGACGTGTGACTGTGTGCCTGTGTTTTTTTTTTTTCTTTTGCTGAGTTTAGCTAAGCGACTGCTTTCTTTACATAAACAATGACTTGACTCAGAGCGCCCGAAGCTTAAATGCTAATATTGCGCTCTCGGTTCGTGCACTTTAAAAAAATGGGCATAATCATAGATACTGATTTATCGTGATGTGATTGATTTATTTTACCTGTGTAAAATGAAGTTCAAGCTAGTAATCACAAATAGAATATGGTACATGTAACAGGAAGGGGCAATATGAGGCGCGCCGAACATAGCCGTACATGGCCGTTCATGGCCGTACGTAGCCGCGTTCATAGCCGTGCATATCCATACATAGACGTACATAACCGTGCATAGTCGTGCATGGCCGTGCATAGCTGTGCATTGTTGTATATAGTCGTGCATAGCCCTATATAGCCTTTGCGTGGCCGTACATAGCCGTGCATGACCGTATACATGGCTGACGTAGCCGTGCATGGCCGTACATATCCGAACATCTTGATGTTTTTATAATCTAAAAAGGCTGGTTTTCTATCTAGAGCGATACGAAACACCTTTTCTTAGCCTATTTCACCTTAAAAGAAAGACGAAGAAATTTCAAAACTTTGGCCAAAACGATGGACTAACCCCTTTGGAAAACCGTCAATTTTTCGACTTTTTTAAATGGATCTTTCTATAGTCTAAAAAGACTGGTTTTCTATCTAGAACAATACGAAACACTTTTTCTTAGCCTATTTGGCCTAAAAAGAAAAGAAGAAGAAATTCATAATTTTTACCAAAACCATAGACTAATCTCTTTGGGAAAATGTCAATTTTTCGACTTTTTTCAATTGATGTTTTTGTAGTCTAAAAAGGCTGGTTTTCTATATACCCTTATGTAGCCTTACATTGATACATTCTTCTGGCAATATGTTTGAGTCGCTTTTGAAATGTCCGCCGGTGCGCCGTCCTACGAAAGTTAATAGCCTTTCTTACGACATGCAAGTTAAATAAAAGTTGTCATTTTAAAATTAAGTTCAAGCTAGTACGAATAGAATATCGTACATGGAACTGTATGGGGCGCGCCGCCGGCCAGTTCAAAAAAGAAGTTACTTTAAAAACTAGGATCAGGGGTAGAATATGTTACATGGAACTGTATGGGGCGCAACGCCGGCCCGTTCGAAAAAAAAGTTAGCTCTAACTTCTCCCTTCTTACTCCAGAGTAGTCGGTTTTTTACCTTACTTTCACTAACAATGAGAAAATTCCGGCATCCTTCTTCTTTCCGCCCACCAAACCTGGGTATACAGTAAATATATCGCCATTTTTGCGGAATTTGAAACATGGGTTGGGTTCACTTGGAAAACGAAATTCCCAAATGGCTGATAATTATTTACTGACCTTAGTGTGGCGACTACTGTCTTTATATAATAAACAATGACTTGACTTAGAGCGCGCGAAGCTTGAAAAGCTTATATTGTGATGTCGTTCTGTACACTTGAAAATAGGCCGATGATAGATTTGGGCGAATTCATCGTAATGTCATTGTTTAATTTCACCTGTGTAACAACAAAGGCTAATAAAAGTTCAAGGCTTCACATGAGCATTTCCCATTAATAGGATCAGACTAGATTAAGTGTAATAATAACAACGACTAATATAAGTCTACAAAAAAACCAAATTCAAGACTTCTCCTAAATTAACATTCTCCTTTACACTCTTTTTTATCCTATAAGAATATGTTTTATGAGAGTATCAAGGCAAAATTGCGAAATTTTAAGAATAAAGCCCAGGCTGAGAATTTGAAAAGGACTAAATTTGATGTTGAAAAATCTGTAAATACCTGTACAGTACAGTCATATGTCTTTAACTTAACCGTATAAAATTATCAATTTTAAACAGATCTAAACAAAGAACACTGGTAATTGAAACCTCAATACATTCTAAAATGGGAATACCATAAGCTATAATTTAAGAATAGTTCAAGAATATTTTCAACCTTAAATAGACAGTAAAATAAAAACATTCAGCCCGTGCCGGGAAAACAACATTCTTATATAAAAAAGAGTGTATTTGGATCAAATTAACTGTAACAACAAAGACTAATAAAAGTTTAAAAAGTAACTCAAGTTCAAGAGTTCAAAAGAGTTTAAAAAACGTTTACAACGAGACCTTTCCTATATAAAAAATGGTCGTTAGTAAACATTACGCCGGTACACATATGGTCATTCATTTTTAACATCGCCCGCCCCTTACGGTTTTTTTTTGTTGTTGTAAAGCATAAAAAGAACAACAACCAAAAAATACTTCAACAGACAAATGCGATAGTCGTACGCGTACGCTGCAAATGGATCCACGCATGATTTCAACACCTAAAACTAGAACAATAACCAGAGTAACAGTAAACCCTGTGTGCTATCACCATTGTTTCTAACAGGTTATTTGTGTTTTTTAATAAATTGAAGAGCCGGTTCTTTGTAAATCAATAAAAAGGTGCACTTGAAAGCGGGCTGAAGATAAACCACGATAAGACCCCTCTAAATGGTTTCCACGCTGTCCCGAACATTAGCGGTACAATATTTAAAATGTTCCTATTCAAAGCCAACGGATTTGAGTAGGTTGGTAATATTGTCGAAATCAAAATTAAACTTGTTTATGTGACTAAACACCCTAAGAAAGACCGTCAGTTTGTTCTGTATGTGTGTACGCTACTCCCAAAAACCCAGATCGGGCTCTTTTGTAACAAAATGAGGAACTTTGGTAACATTTATTCCTACTCATTAAAATCGCTGTTTTAACAGGAATAAAGTAAATACACCTGCACCGTCAAAATGCAAGCTCAAATAAGCTCATTTCCCCCTCACCAGCCCTGGGTATACAGAAATTATATCTACACTGGTTTTCGCAGATTAAAGCATGGGTTAGGAGAGATGTTCATTTGATGTGTTCATTTCCACTGAATTATTGACAATCATACTGTCAATTAACTTTAGACGTTTTTTGAATTTTTGTAAAGACGTCTTTCATATTTTACTCGATTAAGTACAGTGTCTAAGGAGACTTTCTTTAAGATACTTCTACCCCAACTTTCCTTTTGAAGAAGCTCCTTAATTCTGGTTTTACATATTGGGGCATTTTTCTCAATCATGTCACGAAAAACTTCCTGTATGTTTTCCTTGTCAGAAGAGGAAAACATATTCTTTACGCTGCTTGTTGCTGTTGGTGGAATTATGTCACTGTTTGCGTCTTCTTCCAGTGATCTCTGGACACATTGTTGTAACGTTTCCTGCTCCGAAGGGGGACTCACAATTTCAGTAGAAGATTGTTTTGCATACCTCCACTGTGAGCGCACTTTGTCAAGTACCCTTTTAGGATCTTTGTCCTTGAGCTCAGCATGATTAGATATCTTTGACCTCACAGCCTCCATGGTGACCTCCTTTTGGTTAATCTCCTCTTGAAAGACAGTCCGCAAGACAGCTTCCCTTTCAGCCGTCCAGGTTACTTTTGACGTCGTGGACTGACACTCCTCCTCGGAGGAGATCTTTGAGCATGATTCAATATCTTGGCTTTCTTTCTCAGGATCATGGCTTATTTTTTGTTGCGGTTGTTCACGCATGACAGTACGCAGCTTCCTGGAGGTTTTGCTGGATGACTTTGCCTTCTCCTGTAGTCTGTAGTACTTGCGTGCAGTTGCGACGTCATGAGCCATCAGATTGGCGAGATCATTATGCTCTTCGCTGCTGCTGGCTACATTGTGTACTTTTGACACTGCTGACTTTCGCAATATTGTTGAACTGGGATCGCCATCAATTTTTGCTTTTTCCATACGGACTTCATCGACTTGCTTATTTGGCTTGAAGCTAGAGATTGTGCATTCCATGACAGGAACACGCGACTGTAATCATCATTTGTAACACCAGTAACTTGGGAACGAACCTCTCTTACAAATATGGTCATCCAGCTGTCTAATTTGGCGCTTAAAACAATTCTTGCCGGACCATGGCTTTCAAGGGTCTTGTGATCCTTAATTAGAAGTACATTGTCTTCACCTTCTTTTCTCCTTTTTTTAAACTCCCCCATCGTCATGTTTGCGAGGGCTCCCGATCTGATGGCATTGTCTACAGAAATTTAGACAATTAAGAAGTCTCTTACCAATGTGTATTGAGCCTGCGTTAAGGTAACAGGGAGTTTAAGATACTCCGACTACGGACTACGGCTACGGATAAACATGCTACTGCGCATGATCAAAACCACGTGACTGTTCATTTTCCCACGTACTCCTGCGGTTACGGTGAGTTGTTGAGCTGTTTCGCGTAGTCAGGACTACGGAGAACATTTTGCTTGTATTTTGCCGTCTCGGTAATTCAAGAATCTCGTCTTTTCGTAAAAAAGGTTCAATTTGCCTGCTTTAAGTGAGAGGGAAGCGAAATATGTAAGTTGTGTCTAATTTCTGCTCAGATTTACGCTTTTAATCCACCGTTGTGACTACATTTTTATCTAGCTAAGCTCATATTTAAAGAAGCTTAGCTGTTTATACGCAGAATTCCGATTGATTGCCGAGGAGAAGAGAAATCATGCAGGTAATTTACTTTCTCTTCACACTTGAAAAGTTTCAATGTTTGTTCGAACTGATTAGTGTGTCTTTCTACTTGTGTGACCTTTGTTTATGCGAGTTTTTGTATCGCATTTGCTGAATGAAAATGATGTAAACATCTTCGAGACAATCGAAACTGGGCATTTCAATACTTCAAACTACATCAGATCAGTAGTTGGAGAAGTCCATCTTCTAAATCTAATAAATGAGCTATGACTATTTCTTTAATATTTTACATAAGTATTCATGGGCGAAAAAAATAAAACCTGTGCAACCAAAACTTTGTTTACCAATTTCACCCGAGCTACGGTGATGGAACAAGGAGTAAAGTTGTAGGCGAATCAACTTGTACGCGAATCGACTTGTACGTAATTGCTTCCTTCAAGTATGGAAGAATTTGTTCATTGTTCTAAAGATAAGATCACATGCAAAACTGACTTGCATTTTTGTGAACTGTGGTGAAAACAAGAAACTTTGTGCGTGCTGTTTCCCTCTCCGCCTTTTCTCTCGTAGTCTGCCGTCTGTAGTGGAATCTTAACGTTCTAAAAACGTTCTATATTTGCACGACTCAACCCAGTGCTACAAACAAACGACAACGCTCGTCCAGCCGTAGTTCGTAGTCCGTAGTCTCCGTATCTTAAAGTCCCTAATGCAGTGGGCACCTGACAGCTGCCCTAGAAGACAGATAGCTTCACGGGAAGCTTCGCTTCTTTCAAATTCATTGATCTGTTCTGGTGATATGAGTGAGTGCAAGTCTTCCTCCATTTTTTCCCAGTGTCTCTTTGCGCTAGAGTGGCGGAATGATGAAGACCACCTGCTTACTTTTTCTTTTAAGGCAACGATTTGTTCTTTTGATATGCCATCGCAAAACTCACAAGTTAAGGAAAAGGCATAGAAATGACGGAGGCTCATCAAGTATGACTGTGTTGTTTTAGGGTGATAATTCTTCTTGGCGTGCCCTTCTAGGAACCTATCATTGATGACCTGACTATCATACAAGGAAGCCAATTGTTTTTTTTCATCTACTATGCTCAACAGCTTTGATGCCTGCTTGCAGTGTTGTTCCGAGGTCTTGGCATCCAACTTTCCACCGTCAGCAGACGACATCCACTTCTGAAATTGTTGGAACACCTCTTGTACATGAATATCCCCAATGACACTTTCTCCTGTACTTTCATTGCTTACAGTTTTACTGCTTTCTGTCTCATTTTTGCTGTCTGAAATAACAAAAAGCGGTTCTGTTTCTCTAGAAGCTTCAGGCTTTAACAGTTGATCTACTTCATCTCTAACTCTTCTCTGGTGATAGGGCACACAACGGGAATCAGGCACACGCTGTCGTGCCTCTGACAAGGCTTTCTTCACTTGATTGGCATTTAATTTATGAACATTCCTCAAATGAGGAGGGAGCCTCGTCACCATCACTGTGCAGCCTGGCAAAGGACAACGGCGGTGGTAGTGATAGTCCTTGGACACTTTTTGGTTTCCTTCTTTTTGTTTCTTTACGTGTTCTTCTTTAATCTCCTTCTTTATTTGGGGGGCTTTGTCAGGATTTGAGAACGTGTATTTTTTTCTCATTCCAAAACGAACTAGCGCTGTTTTTGCATGGCTCTTCGACCACCCATGCACTTCTTCAAGGTGCCTTGGTATGTGAATAACTGTAGCTTTGCAATAGCTCAGAGGGCAGGGCTTACGTTTCCGTTTTTTGCTAGCAGAATCCTAGACAAGAAGACAATAAAAAATATTAATTATGACAATAAAATTACTTGTCCTTTAACAGTGTCTACAGCGAAGATAACGAAGGGTGGGGTTTGGCTGGCCGTGTGTTAACAGTTTTGCAATAAATTGTAGGCACTTGGTTGTCTCATACAAGTAAAACGCCATGCTCAACGCAATGCTCCTGAAAGGAGCATTGCGCGACGAGCCTAAAAGGACTACATTGTAGTTGATGTGCGTAGCTAAAAAAAGTTTTGTTTATGTTCATGAAAAAGCTTCAGTGAAAAGCTCCCATAGATCATAGGCAGATGATTGAAATGCACCAATCAGAGATAGACTGAGATCTCGTCGTGCGCAATGTATTTATTACAGAAATTATAATCAAATTAGATGTGGCCATTCACCTAGCAGACTTCCGGTGAAGAAGTTAACACGTCTATTACTCAAAAGAAGAAAAGTAAGGGTATTTGTATGGAAGGGTATCCGTAAAGATATGATTTCTTACTATTCCGCCGCACTGACAATTAATTCCACAACCACGACGCCGAATTGCACCCAATATCCTACGCCAGACAAGAAACATTTCGAAACCAGCAAGGTGAAACGTGGTCGATCTGATCGAAAAACTACGGAACACAGGTAACAAAGGATTATGATGCAGCATTTAGTTTTCCTGTGGCTGTACTGGCACATGAGATCGGAGCGTTGAATTCAGTGAGAAACAGAGGAAATTCCAGTTGACAATTAACCAGGACAAATCAACAGACAATGATAATAAAGGTAAAGGAATATTAATTTAGAACTTGATTATATGTACATATTTGTTGACTACTCTTCAGTCGAATATAATTGACTCTCCAGCTCAGCTGATCTTCTTTTGTCTTTTTATAATCCTGATGTTCTTATCAGTATTCACTAATGTATGCTCGTCCAAATGTGACACAATGTGACAAAATATCATGTCGGTGTGATGTCTGCGGTATCGATAAATCGTTGTTTCAAACATTAAGTATGTTTTTTTTTTCGTGTCAGGCCATGCACATTTTGATGTCAAACGCATTTTTATATATCAAGAAAGGGGAGATCAGGTTTTGATCAGTTATCCAACCCAGGCTGCTCGGTCCGCGACCAACCTGGGCGGGGGTTGGGGGGGGAGGGTAGGATACGTTAAGGAATTCTTGGTGGGGGTGTGCCGCCCAGCTCTTTAAATCCTGACCCGGTTTCAGACCAAAAACAGTAATTTTCCACACCCGTTTTGAGACTAGACCTCTAAAATCCATACACATTTTCACATCTGGCCTTTAGGCAGAAATTGTCTGCCATATTGTCTGCTGTCTGTCATAGTGTTGGACTGAAGAAAAACTATTCTTCTAACAAGCTCCTCCAAATTACCATTACTCACCATGTTGGAAATTGTACTGGGTAGTTTTCCCACCAAGCTCTTACAGCTCTTGGAACAAGGTTGGATGGCATATTGCTGATCAAAACATCATCTCCCCTTTCTTGATATATGAGAATGCGCACAACATGACACAAATATTAATGTATACGAACACAAGGTCTGCTGATCAAAACCTAATCTCCCCTTTCTTGTTTTGTAAAAATGCGCTCAATTTGACATTAAAATATGCATTACTTGACATGCAAAAAAACCCTATACTTAATGCATGAAACAACGATTATTGATACAGCAAACATCACACCTACACAAAAAATAGAACTGACATAAAAATATGAACAAATGACAAATACATAACAACTCAAGCATTAAAATGTACTTGACACGAAAAAATTGTGCAACTTGATATTTTGTCACATTTGGACAAGCAGTACTTATGTCGGGCTGTCTGTTTTTTGAGAGTCACAAGACCTTTGACTACCAATTTGTAGACACATATATTAAGTAGTATCTTTATCCTACCTTGTCAAATTTTTATAAAAAGAAACACTTACCTCTTTCGGTGAATCAGAGGACTTTTCATGTACATGTACATCATCTTCTACATTGTCAATCTCATTGTCTCCAATTTCATTATCCTCTTGGCTCGAGCTCTCAACACTTTCATCACTTTCACTTTCTTCTTCTGGGTGATAAGAATCCGGCATCAAATAACAATAAAATTCAAATGATGATCCAAGCTCAGTATATAGAACGCAGATATCCATATAAGTGAAGCATTCACATATCCAAGCTGAATAGGAAGTACTCAGAATGACAATTATAACCAAGAACCTTGTTTAGTTCAAAGGGCACAATTTTTTTGCTTTCATCTGTCAATGTGCTTTTTGTAGCAATTCACTAATCACTTAACTGTTTGGATGATTTTGTCCTCGTAACGTTTGTCCAAAACAGTAAACATTACTTTCGGTAAGTTAAAGAAAACAAAGCTTGAAAGGTTTGTTTTTTTTTTAAATATACAACCTATAGCTGAGAACCATGCAGCAATCCTCAAAAGGACTTCATTTAAAATTTATTTATTTATTTATCAGATTACCACCAAGAAAAAAAAATACAAATTTCTGGTGACAGGGCAGCCTGAATAGAAAACCATGAATGGAACCTATTCATTACAACAATATTTCAAGCTACCCATTTACGAACGTTGGAAAATAAAACAGCCAATTAAAAGTTACTTGAATACATAAATGACAAGAATAAGCTAAATATACTAGATAACAAGGCTAACAGGTGTAATTATCAATCAACAATATTAAATAAATTCAGGGTGTTATGTTATTATTATTGATTCTAATTATTCATTCATTTTCATTCATTCAGGCGGCCTCAGCCGAACTAGTCACCTGGCCACCCAGTCCGTTCGGCATTGGTGACTCGGTCCCACCAACTGGTATAAAAGCAGTGTTTATTCTAGAGCACCGCCTTACGGATTTCCACAATTTGTAAAAAAAAATGCTGCATGAAATTTTCATTGCTGCGTCAAAATAACCACGGAAAAGTACTATTTTTTTTCCAAATAAAGTATTTGAAAACATCACTGACAACAACACTGATTTGACTGCGCTCTGTAAACTTACTTTGAACTTTTATAGCCTGCTACTGTCTCAATTGCTTTTCTTTTCTTTGTTTGAGTCATTATTTCACCTTACAAACATCCGGGATTCTACAGTAATGCGAGCTCAGGCTTTTTTAGTTGCCCAGAATGTTCAAAAAGGTGGTAAAGCGTTTGGCAAGTCTGACCCATGTAGAATACCTTTTGGGGGACCCCCTTCCTTGAAAAGGGCCCCCTAAAATAACCGAAGAGGGCCCATATAACCCTCATTGGCCAGTTTCTAGAATAAACTCTGTTAAGGACACGGCAGAGCATGTGGGTATATGGTCCATTAAGCAACCTTCAATCCTAGACTTATTATTAAAAAAAACTAGACTATATTACATAATAATATAAATTAAATAGAATAAATGGAATAAATATGAAGACTTGTAAATCAACAATATGAAATTAATTAGGACAGATTTCCTTGTTGGACTAAAAATCTATGTATTCTTTGTAAAGACTTTTTTTGAAGTTTCCTTTTTGAGTTCAGCAGGAAGGGTATTCAAAAACTTAATCAACTCTTATTCCATAACCCTTACTCTAAAAGCAAAGAACTAGATGTGAATAATTGTGGGAAAGGGGTAAGGGATGACGTACTCCAAATAATAGGTCACTTTTTGCCTATTATAAGGGTGAAAATAATCCCAAGCACAGAAAAGAGGAAATAATCCTTTCAGGAATCCCCCTTTGTCCAAGGAGGAAACCTAAACCCTCCTGAAAGTAGAGCCAGACACTTAACATGAAGCTCCAGGAAGAGAGGTTGGACTGAAATATCTACAAACAGACTGTAAATATGTAACATACAGACTGTCATCAACTTGAAATATACAATACGATAAGCACAAAGAAAGTAAATGCCTATGCTTTATAGCAGTGTCAGCTTAAATTGTTCCTCTTAGTACTATCCCACCCATTTATTGCCATATCTCCATGACAACTTAACTGTCAGTAGATTAACGTTGAAAAGATAGTTCTTTGTGGCTATTCTTATTTTTACAACAAGACGAGTCCAACAAACTTATTGAGTTTTAAATAAAAGCAAAGAATTTGAAAAAAACTTCACAAGACCAGAAGAAAGAATAAAAAAGTAATGAAAGAGGGTGGGAGATATGCAAAGAGAAGCACATACTGCTGTTTTGATCAAATATTTAGCTTCAAATCATAGCAGTATACTGTTCATGTGACAGCCAACATCTGATTGGCTGAACAAATCATTCACATGAGAGGGGTCATATGCAGAAATCCTCTTGCATAAATGAACTTTTTATTTGAAACCCTTGGCTAATTTAAATGAAAACCTCCCAAAGGCAAATGCCTCTTTTGTGCAACTCCCTTGTCACATACAGATGCTGCATTTTTTTGGACCATTCACGCATATCTCGATACTTTATCAACAACAACCTGAATAATGTACAATCAGATTGAAATACATTGATGTTAGACTTGCTAATTTCTACTAATTGCTTCATCAGCAAAAAAAATGCTGAATGTATGATGTCTCAAGCAAGTGCCTGAGACAGTATCAACTACATAACAACAATCAATAATGATAAAACAACAATAATAACAATGATAATAAAAATAATAATAACTAAAGTAATATTATTATAATACTTCTACATATCTGTTATAAAAATTGTAATTAACCATGCACTTACTGAAGAAGGGGAACATTCAGACTCAGATTCAGAACATTGGATTTCACCCACAAATTCATCAGCCTGAATGATAAAAAAGAGAAATGATGTTTACTTAAATGTATCTGTTTGTAATTTGCCTATTTGTCAGTCAGTGTTTTGAATGACCCAAAAAGAATCTTGCCTCAAAGCTCTCATGGGCATGCTTCAGCAGACAATGCTGCAGAGAAAGACCATTGAACACCCATTAAATTTTGAAATGCTTGTGGAAAAAATTATGCAGAATTTGCCAAAAAAAAAATTGTTAGTTGTTAAGAATATGTTGTAGTTAATTTTTTATCCCAGTTAATTTTTATTTTTCTATTGTTTTCGGGTATGGTAATGTATGCTAATGAATTTGTAACAAAGGAAAAATAAAAATTACCTGAAATAAAAAATTAACTGCAACACATACAAGCTATCTTGGTAACAAGGCTTATAATTGTTTGCACTGAAACTGTTTTTGGTGCTGATTTGTCATATTCTGACAGTTCACACTCCAGGGAGCCACCGAGGATGGTGGAATTAAATTTGTTAAGTCTTCTTAAAGCTCCCTCTTCCTTTCCTTGCCAATAAAGTCCCCAAGAGAGCTTGGTTGTAGGCAACAACATACAATTAGAGGTCATTATTAATGTGAATTAATGTACACAGTAAGCTGATATTTTGTCATAAGTGAATGTTTTGAATTGGAAGGTAAAGTTGCTCTGACTAAAATATTCTATATCAAACCCTTCACTGATCTTTTTTTGTATTTTTTTTTCCTGTTTACAATCTGTTCAATTATTTACCTTAAGTGGCTTCATCCTCTTGTTATACCAGGTGATGGACATAGGTATAAGCTTATGCTGATTACTATGCAGTAAGTTATTTGGTCTAAAATGAATTAAGAAGTAAAAATTAAACAACATTCTTTCTTACTCATCACTATTTCAGGCAGTTAAATTGCTGCAGCATTTAAAGTCTTTCAGTAGGAATGATTTTGTCTTGACACATGCCCTGAAACATGCTTTCTTTTAAATCTCTCCCGTTGTATGCGTACATGTAAAGCTTATAAAGTCTTATAATATGCTCACTGGCGTTGATGCCATTTTGTGATGTGCAGATATCTTCTTTACATTTTATGGGAGTGAAAAACAAATTAAACCAAACTTACCTTAAAAATCGTCACTGGACGTACTTTAAATTTATTACGGAACTAATCAGACTGTAAGATCGGCGATGCAAAAAGCACGTGTTGATCGACGAAGCTGTGCGAATTGGTAGACCGCTGTCTGACTGTGAGCACACTGCATAGCCTACATTGCTGTATGTATCCCATGATCCATTTTCAAACTAGGCAAATCAGTTCTACACAGGTCAGTTTGAGGAGTGAATAACTTTAATTCATAATCAAGGCGGCGGAGATTTATTTTTGCTACCGTCTATTTGATTTTCCACTCGCAGTGCTTTCTACTCTGATCCCAATAAAAAGTGATGTGATAGTGATGATGATGATGATGTGATGTTCCGCGCATTTGGTTGTTATTTTTATACTTTACAACAGCAAAAATCCAAGGGGCGTGCGATGTTGCATATGCATCTACCATACTGGTACTCGTAATCTTTACCAACGGGTGTTCTCGTTGTAAAGTTTTATTAGCCTTTGTTGTTGTTACACAGCTGAAATTAAACATTGCAATGAATACGAATCTACCATTTTGCCTATTTTAGTGTCAGCAGCCGCGTACCAATGTGGAGAGAAGAAAATAAGTGTTGTCCTCTCTAGAAATTTTAGTTGATCATTGAAATGGTACTTGTTTTTACCAAAAGAAAACCTATAAAAAAGTGACTCACCCTTACCTGACGTACAGAGTACTGATAAACCCTCATGCTCAATTTTCTTCACTGTGTGTGATCCGTTACTGCTGTCCCTTTTTGTTGGAAAAGGCAAATATGAGTGGTAAAATTTAGCTCTGCGATCGACTAAGCCATGTCGCATACTCAATAATATTTCATCATAAGTAAGAAGTCTAAAGGCTTATTCACTGCAAGTATCTTTTAGTCATATCTTTCATTAAGAATTGGTTAGCATTTTGGAACCAACCCCCTTCTTGTCTAAAGCGAAGCCGATCTGGAAATTCGTCTGTTCTCACCTACATTAAATTTCATTTTGAAAATTTCTCTACAAAGCAGAGTTAAGAAAAACAAAGAGATTTTTGGTAAGTGCGACCATCTGCGAGATGAACGGAATAGGCCATGATGAGCGTTGTCAACGACGATGAAGACTTACGGGAATGCTGTGTACTACTTTGTCTTGCTTATCGCTGTGCCCTCAATGCCGTGTCCTGTGTTGAAATAAAAGAACTCGTTGTCCACCGTTGTCCCGTTTGATAGATTCATGCGGCTTAAAGTAGAAGCTCAAATGGTTCTGGAGCCTAGCCTTAATGATCCTTAACCTGTAGTCTATTTGACTACGCAATAAAGGCGGGGCCTTTAGAGAAGCGCTGAAATTGAATAACTTTCCATTATGCATGTTTGACACCAGTGACCACACATGATTTTTTGCTTGATTAAAATTATTTCCATCATGCTTAACAACTTCATAATTCATCGATGGAAAGGAATCACGCATTTACTTGTAATTGCGCAAACAATATACCCGTATACCCAATAGCGCAAAATGCGTAAAAGGGGTTAGAACACCTTTCCGCTGGCCCAGCGCCTTACTTTTGAAAGGAAGGAACTGTATTTTCGCCCACTTACTTCTACTTTAGTGGTGTTTAGATTGATTGCTTTTTTGATTTTTATCTCTTACAAATTACGGTAAAATTGCTTGCTGGAACTTCTAGCAAAAAGGGAACTTTCGTAATGGGGCCACTTTCGAGATATCAGTAACTTTAAAAAATCACCAAAAAATAAGGAAACGACCATTTCACTTTGTGTTTCGCTTATTAGATTAACAATAGACTTAACTAAACTTCCACCACAATTTTGCGGATGCTGATTGGTTCAAAAGGTCACACTGACGTTTTGAAACTTTCCATTTCAAAAATGGGCTTTTTCCGAATCGTGATTCCTTTCATGGACATGAAAAGTCAAACATGTTCACGGCGTTTTTTTCCCGGCCTCGATATCTCCAGTTTAAAGTGTTGTGGCCAGCGAGGGAATCGTATGGAGTATAAATGGTAAAGTAATAGCTACAATTAAATGCAAAAAAGGTGTGAAAAGCATTTTAAAAAGCACCTACCACGATGTAGGGCCCTTTTGTAACCTTTTTGTGACATCTTTGCAGCTTTTTCTCTTCTGTTTTAACGCTCGAATTTGTCTTTTTACATGCGTATGTTACTTTAAGTGAACTGTGTATAGTTTAAGTTTCACGAGTTACCACTTTAAATTGACAATGCTATTATCAAAAGGGAAAGAAGTAACAAAAGTGCCCTACTTTTCCTCTAGAGAGAGAGAGAGAGAGTACCTAACAGTGTTCGGATTAAGCCATTTTCCTAAAAAATCGGAATCATTAACAAAAAAGTCCTTCTTTCAGAGTCTCCGTATTTCCTGAGTGACGCCACGTTTCCCAGCATTGTAAGACTCAAAACACTTATCACAAAACCGCCAAAGTTGACCGATTTCCCGGCTTTCCAAATGTTTAAATTCCTAGGTCACTTTGAGTCACTTTAGTAAAAATAGGAAAATAAACCTCTGAATTACTTAAATGTCGGACTTAATCAAACAATGCCCCACTAGAAAAGAAACTACAAACATGTTTTCGGAACCTTTCCTTGACAGTGAACGATGACAGATCAGGATATCACAATTCAAATACGAAAAAATATACGTTTTTAAAAAAATACTCTCGTAAAGCTTCCTTTTATGAAAAGATAAAAAGACAAAGAATGTATGAGTGGTCTTACTTACCTCTAGTTAGGATTCTAACCCAGTAAAAATGCCACACAAAAACTCAGTAAAAACACCATGTGCGAAGGAAAACTCCGCCATCTTGGAAGAAACACAATCGCAATGCACTGTGGGAAGACGTTCACTCCTGTGGATTGGACCAAACGGTGAAGAATCGCGGTAGTAGGAAGTTTATTGCTGGTCACTTAGGGACGGACCATTAGAAAACTTATGAGCGGGGGCGGGCGAGGTACAAAAAAAATCTTCGCGCAAGGGGAAATGAAATGGAAAAAAATTCGTGCACGCCTATTAACCCTAAAAAATATTCATGCTATGGGCTAAAAAAAATTCATACAAGGAATTTGACAACAACAAAAAAATTCCTGCGTCTCGAAAATTCCCCCTCCCACCCCCATAACTTGTCTAATGGTCCGTCCCTTAAAACCTAGCGTCCTTAATTGCAGTGGGCAAAAAAAAATTGTATGCGGTTCCTCATACTGCAAACATTTGGCCACCGGGCGCTAAACTGATTTTCTTCCAGAAAAATTTTATTTTGAAATATTTCCAAAAACTAATGCGGTTTCAATTATCTTTGGACCAAGATAAATTCATGGGTAAAGTTTGAAGGAAACTGATTTTCGGACCTGAAACGCAGTGGACTGGTTTTAGGGAGACTCTCTCTTAACAAATAATAAGGATGGTATGGTGTCTATTATCATGTTTTCTGCTTACCTCTCTACTCCTACATTATACTCCTCGCATGAACATGACTAGTGCCCAGTGAGCTATACCAACTACGCTAGTTTTTTGTTGTGCTATAAACTAAGGTGTTCCCTTTG
Source organism: Porites cylindrica (assembly GCA_964035525.1). Lineage (NCBI taxonomy): Eukaryota > Metazoa > Cnidaria > Anthozoa > Scleractinia > Poritidae > Porites > Porites cylindrica. The sequence goes on from OZ037781.1 coordinate 122,447, forward strand.
TCCAGTAGAAAGAAAGACAACTAAAAAATCTCTGTCGGTCGCCTTAAAGACCAAACTATCCTACGGACCTCGTTGAAGATGACTTAGCAGAAGTGCACTTTTCTTCGCGTAATTCTTCATAAAAATAAACCGAGAAAAAATCTCATGCTAACTACTCCGAATCTAATAGCCTGAACAGAAAGAGTCTAGTGAAATCATAGGCGTACAGGCTGGGGGGGTGAGGGGGGCTGCAGCCCTCCCCCCCCCCAAATTTTGGGCAACTCAGTTTTTTTGGGCAGCAACAGAAAATTTGGGCAAAGCCAGTTTTTAAAGACGTCTCCATGGTTATTTGATTATTTTTAAGACCTGAATATTAACCTGAACTCGGCGTAATGATCCAGTTACATTCACACGAGACAGTGGTTACCTAGAATGTGATAAGTAATTTATATTTTTGTAGTTTTTTATTGTTGGGCACTGTACTACACTGCACTAGTTGGAATGGGTTATTTCCAGTTGTGAATTGATTAGAATAAACTTTCGCATAACTTTCTAGAATCATCTCCACTCAAAGAACAGTGTATGGCAGATTGCATTAGCAGTGGGTCTAAAAATGAAGAAGTGGCTGACTAATTTTCAGTTTGAATTACGAGAAGAATCTGAATTCTTTTAAAGAATCTATCGTTAGGTTTAAAATTATTCGCTAATTTGGTAAAGTAGAACGAAATGTTTACAAAACCGCTAACAAGAGCGCCTTGATACGTACTAATCAAATCCTTCTTTCTAGCAATCAGTGCAGAGCTGTCTCCACGGTCTTTCACACACGTTTTTAAATAGATTAAAACTACTATGAGGTTAAATTGCCTGTCAAAAGCGCTTAGTTTTCTACAGATAATGCATCAGTCAATTCCAGCTGTGCCCAGCACCCCCCCCCCCCCCCCCCCCCCGCTCCGGCTACTACGGTGCATTTGCCCACCTTGTCAGTCTCGAGGGTGGGGCATTTGCAAATTTTGTGCTCCCGGGGGGCCGGGCATTTGCCAACCCCGGGGCCATTCCTGAGCTTTTGACACGCACGCGGTATCCTATCAGAAAATAACTACACAGAGGATTTTACTAGGAAAGAAAGCAGATTGGCTCGTCTGTCAAGGACAGGAAAAATTGAAGAGGTTTGTAAAGGCATGTTCGTGATTTTATGCATGCATTTCTTCATTGCTTAGCGAGCCAGAATTACATAGCAAAATCGGGAGCTATCGATGTGAATCAACGTTTTTTGGTTATTGAATAAAATTTCTGTCAAGATTATTTGAAAAACATCCTTTCATATTTATAAAACTATTCATAACATATAACTTGACAGCGCTCTATTATTTTAATGTCAATAATTTTACATCAATACTAAAATTATAAACTGGTGCATGTTGTTGCGGCGTGAAGTCTTAATTAGAATCATAGCGCTATTACAAAGGAAGACGTTAATTGAAACAAAAAATTGCACATTAAAATGCTTAAAACGGCACTATTCGACTATGCGATCAATGAAAAATGTTGCAGTGTTTACGGAGGACGGGGCATTTGCCCTCTTTTTTCGTTCCCACCCCGGGGGATTTGACGGTTCAAGAGTCCCCACCCCGGGGAATTTGCCATCCAAGGCCAAAAAATGCTAATGCCCGGGGGTCAGCCCGGGGGGGTGCTGGGCGCAGCTGGAATTGACTGATGCATAACGGCCCAAACATCAAGATTTTCCTTTTCTTACAGTATTTCTTACGATAAAAACTTCACCCCAAAACATCTCGATAACACTCTGACTTACACATTTTGCTTAAACTTCACGAACATCGAGCCGACCGTATTGGAGAAAAAAGTCCCTGTGAACGATTTTGTAAGGTTCCCAATGCCGAGAATTATTGCTGAAGTAAAATAGGTAATGGCGTCATTTCGTTGCTATGACAACTCCGGTGTCATAGCAACCCTGATCATGACAAATTTTCATCTTAATAAAACTGTGGTGGCAAGTTTTCCAAATGCTTGTTTATGGCGACATAGTTTATACTCAAACTTGGTATTGACCCTGAAACCTAACTGTATCAAGCCATCTTCATATGCCAGTACGGCCTATGTGTAATACGGCCCTCCTTTCTTTCCGACTCTTTCGTAAAAATTTGGGCAACCTGCAAGATTTTTTGGGGTAAATGGTTTACCGTTCCCCCTGGCAAAAAAATTCCCATACGCCTATGAGTGAAATATTACCACCTTCTACTCAGCAAGACGAAATTCCAAAAAAATATATTCTTATCAATTAGCATGCAAAGCAGAAAAAAAAAAATTGAGGTCGAAAACATTTCCTTTTCGGGCAGCCGGGGGTTTTCAAGTGTTGACCTCTTTCACGATACCCACCATCCTTGCTTGCCCTTAAGGACTGCTTGAATAATTCACGTGTTTGCCCCCTGAAATGCCACGTAGCATTGCTTTTACCTAATCAATCCTAAAGTGCATGTAAAGATGGCGGATATCGTGAGTAAGATCATTTGGCTTTTTGTCTTTGATACAGGATTCTACCGTTTATTTCACCCTTAGAGCCAAATAGTAGCTTAGTTCGGGATTTTACACTGAATTAAACGAGAAGTTATTTTTTACAAGTGACATGTAGTTAGACCAAAAGAGCCCCTTTATCCTCTCTTGGTTAGACTTAGGGGCCCGTTTCTCGAAAGTCCCCGTAACTTTTCGGGCCCGAAATCAAATATTCAAATTAAAATATAAAACTGAATGCAGGGCTGGTACTACGGCAAAGGACTGATTTATATTTATTGGGCTATAATAAAACAGCCCTTTGCCGTAGTACCAGCCCTGCATTCAGTTTTGTTTTATTTTACACCCGGAATTTTACACTTTCAGTGACGTCTGGTTATAGCATCTTTTCAATTAGAGATCCGGCAAGAGGAACCAGTCAGTTTATATATTGACGTGTTCCGTGGACATCTGCATTCAAACAGTTTTTCCTTTTTTACTCCATTCTGTTTCACTAACCGAAAGTTTTATCATGTTAGATGCAAAAGTATTGAAGGCCTCTATCTTGCATGTAAACAACACCAGCTTGACGGGCCCGTTAATTATTGGGGCTTTCGAGAAACGGGCCCCAGCATCTAAAAACCTCTAATTTCATTGGTTCTCCATAACAAGCAGCTCCATTGTTTTAGGGATAGAGTCATTGTTATAAGCAAGCACTTCACCCTAATGGTCATGTTGTGGTATTGGGAAATGTCATTTCTGACGAATGAGTCGACGAAGAAGGCAGAAATAAATATTTTGACGTCTCGAGATACAACATAGCCTGGGTACTAGGGCGCGTGCACCATGGGTAGCCATATCGGGGGGTATATAAGGCTGCGTATATCACGTGTACGTCATCTAGGCTTCTGAACCACCCTCTCTTTTATCATTATTACTTTTTATTTTTTTAGGAGCAGTCTATTCTCGATCGCATTGTAAAGTCCCGTAGGAAGGGCTTTGAGCTTGAGCCTTGGTTCCTAACCAGATTTCCTGCCCGCACTTTTTCCCTTCGGGTTTTTTTTGGGGGAAGGCTTTTTCTGGCCTCCGCATTTGTTTCAGCTGTAAGCGGTAGCTCAGCTCTGCTAGTTTTCAGCGTTTTTCCCGTTTATCTTATGTACTTGTCCGGTTTTCACAGCTACAGTTGTGCATCTGTTCCTTTACTTAATATATTTACGATAGAGCTGTATATGAAATAGATCATTTGATTTTTAATATATTTAGTTTCTATGTATGCTTAGGTCAGCTGTCCCAGGACCGCTCTTTGAGTGCGAGATATGTCTAGCTTGACGCAGTTACATTGCTGGCAATATTACAGACTTCTTGTAAGGGTCGTTAGCCATTTCAGTTTACTCTTAATGTGGTGCCCTAGCCTTTTCTGGTAGCCTAACTGGCAATTGGCCTACCGTAAATGATCTAATAAACGCCCAGGGCGTTTATTTAATTTTAGGGGTCCAAGAGGGCGTTTAATAGATGGGAGGCGTTTAAAAGAGAGAGGCGTTTATTCTCGTAACTCATTTTAACGAACTCAACATAACTGTATACAGTATGCTTTCGGCTAAAAACGTTTTCGTGTTAACAGAATCTCGACTGCGGGCTGACGCCTTATCTAGAAATTGAACATGACATAATACACAAACTGATATCAATCAAGCAATGAAATTAACAAATCGATTGATTTTGCTCTATTTCGCCATTTCCTAGTATTTGGGGGCAATTCTCAAGGGGGGGCGTTTATTAGACAGGGGGTGTTTATTGGAGAGGAGCGTTTAATACTAACTTACCAGCGTAAGGAGGGCGTTCATTAGATAAGAGGCGTTCATTAGATCGTTTACGGTACATGCCTTGTTGGGTACGTTAGTGAACGATTCTCAGTTTTTTCCCGGCGCTCAGCCTCTGCGGTCCAACGGTGTTCCCTGTTCCAGTTATCCGTTAATCAGAGTTTTATTAAGTTTCCCCGGCCTAACGGGCAGCCTAACTGACACTAAGCCTGCGTGCTTAAATGGGGGATTCAGGTCGAGATCGACAAGATGTAGCAGTTCATTCTTTCTGTGAAAGCTGGTTGACATGGGCTAGTTCTAAAGTAAAACAAACACTGAGAGACAATGTTCAATTGGATTTATCGATGAACTTTATTCTGTTGTCAAAATGGTCAGTGTTTCTACTAACTGTGGACACAACTTAACTCTACTTTAAAAAAAAGGAATTGATAAGCCTTATTATTTTCATTTTTTGTAACTTTATTCAGTTAAGTTCCTTCTATTCTTTCTATACAACTTCTTACGAGGAAATTTCACTGATAGAATTTGACTTTTTAATTTGGTACTGAACTGTATTTACTAACGCGCCTTCTAGCCTATCCGTTTTCTATTCCTAACTGGATTAGTAATTGTCAGTTTCGCCATGTGCTTTTCCTTTTTCCTTCGCAGAATAAAAGACATTCTTATAAACAAATTGAATAGAATTACTTTAGCACTGTAATTATATATTGATAAGTTTCCGTTATAGTAAAGGTCTTACATAGACTTTTCCTGACTAACCTCTGACGGAGCGGTCCGTCTTCATTGGAAGTTTAAGGTTAAAACGAGATTCTTGAGTTGTTACTAATAGTCAAAAGCATAAAAGATTTGTTTTCCAGTAGTAATCTTTACTGGAGAGAACAAAAGACAGAACTATTTTAGGGGAATACGAAGCAAGCATCCATAGGATGAAAAAACCCTTCCGCGCTTGTTACGAAAGCCACAATTAGGGAAAAATCCCGGCCCCATGGATCGTATACCCCGACCTGCCGGGCGCGGTCTTTGAATAGCCAAATAGCCTAAAGTGTCCGTGACGTTGTATTTTCTTTTTGTTCATTGTTGATTATTTCATCTATGACTTATTCTTGCTATGAAAACTTTAATAAACTGCCTCATTATCATTATTGTGGACATCTGCATCGTACTGTCATCCTCTTTTTGTCGAGCCAGTCATCATTCTAAAACTAATGAATAATTAAAAAGGAGGAATTAATTACATATTACCGCCTACATTATTTTACACTTCGCATCCATCCTTGTATCTTTTTTCAGCCAATTCAGTAACGAGGACAAACTAACAATGACATTTGAAGTCTACTAACTTTTCCTTGCTTAACAAATAAACAATCTTAACTTTCCTTTCGGTCAAGAAATAATAATAATAAATAAGGCATTATAAAACAATTTATTCGCACTATAAAATGCCGAGATTTTAAAACTATTAAAAACAAGTGGTAATATTGGCTGTACCGTCGATTTGAATTTGTTTCCTTCCTTCCTCTTTCTTCTTTTTCTGAAATAAAAAAGTATTTCTAACTTAATAAAGTATAGATAGGTATTTCTCATTAACGAAGGTACCCACGCAACAACAATTTAACTCAGCTTCAACAAATTTAAGTACTAAAGAATTTCCCCGTCAATTATGAAATCGCGGGGTTACCCTAGCAAAAGGCCGTGTTTCTTTATTGATAACTGGAATGAAAAGCAAACGAAGTGAATATCTGTCCCTCACATACCTATAACCCCATTTGATTGTCCAGTCTGCCCATTGAAATCTGCTTTCCATCTCTTCTTGGATGTGGCTCGAATTTCCTCTTAATTGACTCCTCCTTCTTGCTGCAAAAAATATACCTTCTAAACTATTACAGTTATTTACAAAAATATATGTTTAAAGAAAAACAAACTGGAAACAAAACGTTTTCCGCTATGGTTTTTTTTTGGATAAATACCACGAGTTATAATTCGAAATTTTCATCGGTAGTTTACGAGCCGTCAGGCTGGTGAAATTTGAGACGAGTGGTATTTATTTCACGTACAAATTTATGCTATTATTTGTTTATACTACTACCCAAAAAAAGTTTTGTAATTTTCACATGTAAGTATTTCAAATTAAGCTAAAATACCACCGATGTAAGCTAATCAAATTGCAGCAACTTCTCAATTCACTTGTAAAGGGTTTACTAAAAAAAATGACCCCAGCGCTAATTACTTTCTCGTCTGTTCGGAAAGGACATGCTTTTCCTTTCTCTTTTGGCTTGTTACATTGAACACAATCTAAATTACAAACACTCTTATTTGTAGACAGAACATTAGCAGAATAGTTATTGCAAATTTAAAAAGTTTACATTAATTACCTTACATACCTGTGATTTTGTTTCTTGCATTTAGCCACTAATACCAAAAGGAGACAGTAGGCGGCTTCAGCAAAGTCGTCTTTCTCTAAAACCGTTACAGCGTCTAAAAGGACTTGAACAATACATTGTTAGCATAACAAATCACCAGTAGAATTGACCACCTCACATCTTTAGGAAAAAATGTATTACATTAATATGAATTCAGGGTAAGAAATTAAGTGGTGTTTCGCGCACGTAATAGCTTACCCTGTGAAACCACTATTCTGCGGTCATTCTCTATCCTTTACGCAAACAGACATCAGTAACAAACAAAAGCAATCACAATAACAACAAGAGTGACGAATAAATAAAAACTTATTTATAAATAAAGATAGAGCAAATCAAAGGAGCAGCAGGAGGCTCCGTCACAAGTTCCAGCGCTGTTACCTGAAACAACTGCAGTGCAAAAATGAAATTGCCATAAGAGCAAAAAGAGAGAATAGTAAGGACAGTAGAGGATTTTGTCAATTGTCAAGGAATTCAACACGAAGACCCAGAACGTTAACACCATTAAGTGCACACTAATGTTCTCTTCCACTTTTTCTCTCTCACCAAATTGTTCACAGACGAACAACAGAAGCAGTACAAAAAACCACGGCAGTATTGAGATGATGAAACTTACGACGACAATGACGATGATGATGACGATGTTGATGACGATAGTAATGAGCCGATCGAAAGAGTTACATAGGCCCAGATAAAGTAAAAGCGAAAATAACGATGACGATCACGATGTTGATGAAGACGGCGACGTAGTAACGAGCCGATCCGAAGAGTTACATAGGCCCAGATAAAGTAAAAGCGAAAATAACGATGACGATCACGATGTTTATGGCGACGACGTAGTAACGAGCCGATCCGAAGAGTTACATAGGCCCAGATAAAGTAAAAGCGAAAATAACGATGATGATGACGATGTTGATGATGTAGTAATGAGCCGATCCGAATAATTACAGAGCCCCAGATTAAGTAAAAGGGATGTTAAGGCGTGAAGGAATGGATGGATGTATCGAATTCAAGAATGTTGAGGTTACGAGGATGTTATTTTTATGTCTGGTCTTTGAGCGTGGATAAGAATTATCACCAAAATTAGCTCGAAAGAGTTTTCACCCCTGGCGATGACGTTTTATTAAGTGACGAAATTGTAATCAAGTAAAGACTATTTATGATGCCGAATGAAAACTTATACCATCTGCAGAAGTCAACGAAATAAGGTATCCAAAGGTAGCAGGTGATTGCAAAAAAAAAAAAAACCGGTAAAGGAAGACATTAAGTAAAGTAAGCAACATGTATTAGTGATGCCGAATGAAAGAGATTCCCCTCAATCTGCAACTAGAGATGAGGAGCTGCGCCTTCCTGGGAACGACGCCAGTCAATCGAATAACGAAAGCGATTACAATACACGTTATGAAAACGGACAACTGGGAGAAATGTTCCGAGCATAATTGATAGATTAGGAACAGAGTCGGAATGGTATCGGGGTGGAATAACGTAATCATTATATAATAAATTGGAGAGGAGTTTTTATGCTGAAAATTTTTGATTTGCCACAGTATCTACATAAATAACATCGTGATTTTTTTATCTACTGTAACTCCATTGCTTTTGGTGCATTTTGATTGGATAAAAACGTTGGATATGTAAGAATAAATAAATGTAATATTGAGGGGTTTGTCAAAGGTATAGTATGAACAGTAGAGGATTTCGTCAAGGAATTCAATGCGCAGAGCGAGAGCGTTAACATCATTAAGTGCACACTAATGTTCTCTTACACTTTTTCTCTCACGAAATTGTTCATAGACGGTATTGAGATGATGAAAATTACGACAATGACGCTGATGATGACGATGACGTCGACGTCGTAATGAGCCGATCCGAATAGTTACAGAGCCCCAGATAAAGTAAAAGCGATGTAAAGGCGTGAAGGAATGGATGGATGTATCGAATTTAAGAACGTTGAAGATACGATGTTTTTAGATGTCTGGAAATAAGGTATCGAGAGGTAGCAGGTAATTGCAGAAAAACCGGCAAGGGAATGCATTGGATTCAAGAACGTCGAAGTTACGGAGATGTTGTTCAAATCGATCGATAGGTCTTAACAAAATATCAGCACCTCCTCTTATGGCTTTTTCTGACGGTATTGAAGAAGTTAACTAAGCAACATGTATTAGTGGTGCCGAATGAAAGAGATTCCCCTCTATCTGCAACTGGAGATGAGGAGCTGCGCCAAACAATGTTGGATAACGTGAATCGAATGACGAAAGCGATTACAATACAGGTTTGGAAAACGGACAACTGGAAGTAAATGCTTCGAGCATAAATGATAGATTAGGAATAGCGTCGGAATGGGGTCAGGCTGGCATAATGTAACTATTATATAATAAATTGGACAGCAATTTCATTTTGATCTTTCACAGTATCTATATAAATCGGAAGGTGATTTTTTTAAATCTATTTTAACTCTATTGTTTTTGTTGCATTTTGATTTGATAAAAACGTTGGATATGCAAAGATAGATAGATGTAATATTGAGGGGTAAGTAAAGTGTTTGTTAGGATTATTTTTCCATTATATATTATTTTGGTCATTTCAGTAGCTTTGCCAGAAGGCTGGTAAGCATTTCGCTGATGAACAAATGTAAAGCAAATCAAACATGTTAAGCTTCTCATTGTAACCGTACCTCTTTTGGTTATTCTTCATCAGTTCTTTAATTTTATTGGCAATTTTATTTTTGAACTTAATGTAAATCATCTCGTGTTACGAGATTTAGAGAGCTTGACAACTCAGGTGCACTGGAGTAGAGGAATCTTGATGATCGTGATGGTCTTCTTTTCAAAGGCAAAGCTTTAAATGCAGGATATCCAACAGCGACTCTGAAGCACGTGTCACACCAACAGCCCCGAATTTGAACGGAGAGGCGTCGCCGGTATCACAACCTGTATTTCAAAAATGTGCCCTCTGGTTATCGTACGGAGCTGATTCCACTGGAGAAGGCGTTTTCCACTTGATCGCAGAGTTTCAGAAAATTGCTGCTTGTTGCTGCATCCACATTCTTAAAAAAACTCAAGGATAATACAACAAAGAATGAAAAATTCCTCTTGCTGGAACAGGCCAGATGACTCCCATTAAACTGTTCTCGGGAAAATGATTGGCCACCATTCGCGGTACATTATAAAACTAGTTAATGATACCAAGGGGGCAAATGCATATTCGCCACTTTTAGTTATATGCACTTTATTTCTTTTGGGTGTTGCAGTTTTTTCTTGAGTGGCGAATGAACAAGGCGCAGTTGCTTCGAGGCTTTCTGGTAATTTTTTATATTTGTTTTGGCATTCTTTGTGCTCAGATCTCTTCTGCGAATTGCGAGACAATGGAGTGGTAAAAAATTTCCAATTTTGCTCTAAAGCCTAGGAGTCATGTTAGGATTTTAATATATCGAACCTGGGCAATTTGGTCTGCCACCTTCAAACCCGACAATTAATTGTGCTCCACTCCACACATATTTTCATTCATAACAAGGATAAAAATATGCTAAATGGTGTATCCGTCGTTTAAGCTGGATCTCCCTTCCGTGATAAAACTACTTTGTCCTAATGTACCTGCTATTGTGCGGAGACCACCTTTATCGCATATTTTGTTACATACATTCACTGCGTATCCCTTTGCATCATAAAGCACCACCCACACGCATTTGTTCCTCTTCATCGTCTTATTGCCTCTGAAAGTTGAAATTATTTTTAACCTAAGTATTGAAATACAATATAGGCAATGAAAATGGATAACAGAAAAAAGCAGGACCCCCTTTAGTTTCAGTTAATTTTTAAATTACCGCATTCCTTTTAAATAAACGTGCACAGCGATAAAAAAAATTAGTTGGCCATGTGAATCTGACGTCTGTTCCAATATTCACTTTACTTTAGCCTGTTAATTTGTATTCCTTTTTCTTGACATTCATATAATTCGCCCTTATACTTCGGGTTATTATGCCACATAAATTTCTCTGTATCAGACTGCGTGTAATCGAAACCAATACGGTTATCCTAGTCATTTAAAGAGACTCTCTTCATAACCCGCAAAAGGGTAGAAGTCTCCAATAACTAAATATATCTTCCCCAGAGGGTCTTTCATGGACTGCTCTTAAAACCTTTAAAACGGTTACTTCATAATGACAACAAATCGACTCAAGACTGTTGAAATTTTGCTACCAGAATAGATAACTGAAATTAATTTAGTTTCACATAAATCAGTGGCCAAATTAAAACCATTTAAACTACAGTGCATAAGGTGATCGAAGGAAAAATCGTCTTTATGCTTAACTTTGTGGGTTACTTATAAACGATTTCAATCCAAGTTTTTTGGCTTCTCCTCTCAATCCTTATAATATACTTCATTCAACTGAAACTAGAAATTTAATACATTGGTATTGGTCGAGGAAAATACATCCTCGGAGACCCAGGGGCAGTTAATCGGGACGATACAATGTTCTTGGTGAAAGTTTACTGTAAGATCGAGACTAAACTTTCACCACTTTCCCATTCTTCATTATTCCAATTAAGCTCAATTAGCTGAAACTAAAGCGTATAAAAAACAAAACGTAAGGCTCACAGACCAAAACAAGCTGGATTTCCTTAATCAAAAACGTTTGCTAAAAATAATCCAAAAAAAGATTTAAAATACGGTTTAAGTACTTAAGAATTTTAGCTGTTGGGTGGAGGGAAATATGTGTTTTTCAACGGGTCTATCCTGTCTTTATATTTCCATGTAAGTCTGGTGGATTTTTCTTTTCTTCTTTTTATGTCTCAGATCTTTCTTACACAGTACCTTCGATCGTCTTTCTTGACTTTAGAGCAGTCTTTAATCTAAACATCAAAGTCGTTCTGAGCTGTTTTTTTACCTGTGATCCTCTTTCTTGTTTAAGGCGTCGCTTGAAAAGAATCAGTCGGTGACCTCTGGAAAACTGTCTTCCGCTGAAAAAACACCCTGTTAAGACAGATAATAAGCAAATGATTTCATCATTAATATCAAATAGTCATTCATTGATTTCCTGAGGAAGACTTGTGGGGAGTGGCAAAAATCTGAGTTCTTTTAACAGCCAGTAAAATTTGGAACACTTTCAATTATAGCTGTATTATTTAATAGTTTTTTTGCCAAGTATTTATTTACGTCGCGACACTAATCAATATATAATTCCTCTCTTTAAATTCATCAAAAAAAGAAAACTGTCATCCAATTAAAAATCAGGGTCTCTAAAATAGTTGTGTTAGAATTATACGCAGGCTTCTGAGCCCCTAAAAGAAAAAAAGTGCCACTTTTACAGTATTAGATAGTCCAGGAAGGAAAAGGTGTGGCCTTCTTCATTATTCCAATTAGCTGAAACTAAAGCATACAAAAAACAAAGCGTTAGGCTGACAGACTATAACAAGCTGGATTTCCTTAATCAAAAACGTTTGTTAAAAATAATCCAAAAAAAGCATTTAAAATAAGGTTTGAGAATTCAGGAATTTTAGCTGTTGGGTGCAGGAAAATATGTGTTTTTCAACGGGTCTATCCTGTCTTTATATTTCCATATAAGTCTGGTGGATTTTTCTTTTCTTCTTTTTATGTCTGCGATCTTTCTTACACAGTACCTTCGATCGTCTTTTTTGACTTTAGAGCAGTCTTTAATCTATACATCAAAGTAGTTCTGAGGTGTTTTTTTTACCTGTGATCGTCTTTCTTGTTTAAGGCGTCACTTGAGAAGAATCAGTCGGTGACCTCTGGAAAACTGTCTTCCACTGAAAATACACCCTGTTAAGACAGATACTAAGCAAATAATTTCATCATTAATATCAAATAGTCATTCATTGATTTCTTAAGGAAGACTGGTGGGGAGCGGTGAAGATCTGAGTTCTTTCAACACTTAGTGAAATTTGGCACACTTTTAATCATTGCTGTATTATTTCCTAATTTTTTTGCCAAGTATTTATTTTCCTGACGACACTAATCAATCTTCAATTGCTCTCTTTAAACTCATCAAAAGAGGAAAACTGTCAACCAATTAAAAATCAGGGTGTCTAAAATAGTTGTGTTCGAATTATACATGAGCTTCTGAGCCCTTAAAAAAGAAGTGTGACACTTACAGTATTAGATAGTCCAGGAAGGAAAAGGTGTGGCCTTCTTCATTATTCCAATTAGCTGAAACTAAAGCATACAAAAAACAAAACATAAATCTGACAGACTAAAACAAGTTAGATTTCCTTAATCAAAGAAGTTTGCAAAAAAATAATCGAAAAAAAGCATTTAAAATAAGGTTTGAGAATTCAGGAATGTTAGCTGTTGGGTGCAGGGAAATATGTGTTTTTCATCGGGTCTATCCTGTCTTTACATTTCCATGTAAGTCTGGTGGATTTTTGTTTTCTTCTTTTTATGTCTCACATCTTTCTTAAACAGTACCTTCGAACGTCTTTCTTGACTTTAGAGCAGTCTTTAATCTATACATCAAAGTCATTGTCAGGTGTTTTTTGCATACCTGTGATCGTCTTTCTTGTTTAAGGCGTCGCTTGAGAAGAATCAGTCGGTTACGTCTGGAAAACTGTCTTCTGCAGAAAATACGGCCTGTTAAGACAAATACTAAGTATATAATTTCATCATTAATATTAAATAGTCATTCATTGATTTCCTAAGGAAGACTTGCGGGGAGTGGCAAAGATCTGAGTTCTTTTAACAGCCACTGAAATTCGGAACAATTTCAATTATTGCTGTATTATTTGCTAATTTTTCTTGCCAAGTATTTATTTACCTGACGACACTAATCAATCTTTAATTGCTCTCTTTAAACTCATCAAACGAGGAAAACTGTCAACCAATTAAAAATCAGGGTGTCTAAAATACTTGTGTTAGAATTATAAGTGAGCTTCTGAGCCCTTAAAAAAGAAGTGCGACACTTACAGTATTAGATAGTCCAGGAAGGAAAAAGTGAGGCCTTCTTCATTATTCCAATTAGCTGAAAATAAAGCATACAAAAAAACAAAACATAAGGCTGACAGACAATAACAAGCTGGATTTCCTTAATCAAAAACGTTTGTTAAAAATAATCCAAAAAAAGCATTTAAAATTTGGTTTGAGAATTCAGGAATTTTAGATGTTGGGTGCAGGGAAATATGTGTTTTTCAACGGGCCTATCCTGTCTTTATATTTCCATGTAACTCTGGTGGATTTTTCTTTCCTTCTTTTTATGTCTGCGATCTTTCTTACACAGTACCTTCGATCGTCTTTCTTGACTTTAGAGCAGTCTTTAATCTATACATTAAAGAAGTTCTGAGGTGTTTTTTTACCTGTGATCGTCTTTCTTGTTTAAGGCGTCACTTGAGAAGAATCAGTCGGTGACCTCTGGAAAACTGTCTTCCGCTGAAAATACACCCTGTTAAGACAGATACTCAGCAAATAATTTCATCATTAATATCAAATAGTCATTCATTGATTTCTTAAAGAAGACTGGTGGGGAGCGGTGAAGATCTGAGTTCTTTCAACACCCAGTCAAATTTGGCACACTTTCAATCATTGCTGTATTATTTGCTAATTTTTTCCCCAAGTATTTCTTTCCGTGACGACACTAATCCATGTTCAATTGCTCTCTTTAAACTCATCAAAAGAGGAAAACTGTCATCCAATTAAAAATCAGGGTCTCTAAAATAGTTTTGTTAGAATTATACGTAGGCTCCTCAGCCCCTAAAAAAAAAAGTGCCACACTTACAGTATTAGATAGTCCAGGAAGGAAAACGTGCGCCCTTCTTCATTATTCCAATTAGCTGAAACTGAAGCATAGAAAAAACAAAGCATAAGGCTGACAGACCAAAAGAAGCTGGATTTCTTTAATCAAAAACGTTTGTTAAAAATAATCCAAAAAAAGCATTTAAAATACGGTTTGAGATTCCAGGAATTTAAGCTGTTGGGTGCAGGAAAATATGTGTTTTTCAACGGGTCTATCCTGTCTTTATATTTCCATGTAACTCAGGTGGATTTTTCTTTTCTTCTTTTTATGTCTGCGATCTTTCTTACACAGTACCTTCGATCGTCTTTCTTGACTTTAGAGCAGTCTTTAATCTATACATCAAAGAAGTTCTGAGGTGTTTTTTTACCTGTGATCGTCTTTCTTGTTTAAGGCATCACTTGAGAAGAATCAGTCGGTGACCTCTGGAAAACTGTCTTCCGCTGAAAATACAACCCGTTAAGACAGATACTAAGCAAATAATTTCATCATTAATATCAAATAGTCATTCATTGATTTCTTAAGGAAGACTCTTGGGGAGCGGTGAAGATTTGAGTTCTTTCAACAGCCAGTGAAATTTGGCACCCTTTCAATCATTGCTGTATTATTTGCTAATTTTTTTGCCAAGTATTTATTTCCCTGACGACACTAATCCATGTTGAATTGCTCTCTTTAAACTCATCAAAAGAGGAAAACTGTCAACCAATTAAAAATCAGGTTTTCTAAAATAGTTGTGTTAGAATTATACGTAGGCTTTAGAGCCCCTAAAAAAAAAGTGCCACACTTACAGTATTAGATAGTCCAGGAAGGAAAACGTGCGCCCTTCTTCATTATTCCAATTAGCTGAAACGAAAGGATAGAAAAAACAAAACATAAGGCTGACAGATCAAAACAAGCTGGATTTCCTTAATCAAAAACGTTTGTTAAAAATAATCCAAAAAAAGCATTTAAGATACGGTTTGAGAATTCAGGAATTTTAGCTGTTGGGTGCAGGGAAATATGTGTTTTTCAACGGGTCTATCCTGTCTTTATATTTCCATGTAACTCTGGTGGATTTTTCTTTTCTTCCTTTTATGTCTGCGATCTTTCTTACATAGTACCTTCGATCGTCTTTCTTCACTTTAGAGCAGTCTTTAATCTATACATCAAAGAAGTTCTTAGGTGTTTTTTTACCTGTGATCGTCTTTCTTGTTTAAGGCGTCACTTGAGAAGAATCAGTCGGTGACCTCTGGAAAACTGTCTTCCGCTGAAAATACACCCTGTTAAGACAGATACTAAGCAAATAATTTCATCATTAATATCAGATAGTCATTCATTGATTTCTTAAGGAAGACTGGTGGGGAGCGGTGAAGATCTGAGTTCTTTCAACACGCAGTGAAAATTGGCACACTTTCAATCATTGCTGTATTATTTGCTAATTTTTTTGCCAAGTATTTATTTACCTGACGACACTAATCAATTTTCAATTGCTCTCTTTAAACTCATCAAAAGCGGAAAACTGTCAACCAATTAAAAATCAGGTTCTCTAAAATAGTTGTGTTAGAATTATACGTAAGCTTCCGAGCCCTTAAAAAAGAAGTGTGACACTTACAGTATTAGATAGTCCAGGAAGGAAAAGGTGCGGCCTTCTTCATTATTCCAATTAGCTGAAACTAAAGCATACAAAAAAACAAAACATAAGGCTGGCAGACTAAAACAAGCTGGATTTTCTTAATCAAAGACGTTTGCTAAAAATAATCCAAAAAAAGCATTTAAAATAAGGTTTGAGAATTCAGGAATTTTAGCTGTTGGGTGCAGGGAAATATGTGTTTTTCAACCGGTCTATCCTGTCTTTATATTTCCATGTAAGTCTGGTGGATTTTTGTTTTCTTCTTTTTATGTATCAGATCTTTCTTAAACAGTACTTTCAAGCATCTTTCTTGACTTTAGAGCAGTCTTTAATCTATACATCAAAGTCATTTTCAGCTGTTTTTTGCATACCTGTGATCGTCTTTCTTGTTTAAGGCGTCGCTTAAGAAGAATCAGTCGGTGACCTCTGGAAAACTTTCTTCTGCAGAAAATACGGCCTGTCAAGACAAATACTAAGTAAATAATTTCATCATTAATATCAAATAGTCATTCATTGATTTCCTAAGGAAGACTTGTGGGGAGTGGCAAAGATCTAAGTTCTTTTAACAGCCAGTGAAATTTGGAACACTTTCAATTATTACTGTAATATTCGCTTATTTTTCTTGCCAAGTATTTATTTACCTGACGACACTACTCAATCTTTAATTGCTCTCTTTAAACTCATCAAACGAGGAAAACTGACAAGCAATTAAAAATCAGGGTCTCTAAAATAGCTGTGTTAGAATTATACGTGAGCTTCTGAGCGCTTAAAAAAGAAGAGCGACAGTTACAGTATTAGATAGTCCAGGAAGGAAAAGGTGCGGCCTTCTTCATTATTCCAACTAGCTGAAACGAAAGGATAGAAAAAACAAAGCATAAGGCTGACAGACCATAACAAGCTGGATTCCCTTATTCAAAGACGTTTGCTAAAAATAATCCAAAAAAAGCATTTAAAATACGGTTTGAGAATTCAGGAATTTTAGCTGTTGGGTGCAGGGAAATATGTGTTTTTCAACGGGTCTATCCTGTCTTTATATTTCCATGTAAGTCTGGTGGATTTTTCTTTTCTTCTTTTTATGTCTTTCATCTTTCTTACATCGTACCTAGGATCGTCTTTCTTGACTTAAGAGCAGTATTTAATCTATACATCAAAGTTGTTCTGAGGTGTTTTTTTACCTGTGATCCTCTTTCCTGTTTACGGCATGGCTTGAAAAGAATCAGTCGGTGACCTTTGGAAAACTGTCTTCGGCTGAAAATACACCCTGTTAAGACAGATACTAAGCAAATAATTTCATCATTAATATCAAATAGTCATTCATTGATTTCTTAAGGAAGACTAATGGGGAGCGGTGAAGATCTGAGTTCTTTCAACACCCAGTGAAATTTGGCACACTTTCAATCATTGCTGTATTATTTGCTAATTTTTTTGCCAAGTATTTATTTCCGTGACGACACTAATCCATGTCCAATTGCTCTCTTTAAACTCATCAAAAGAGGAAAACTGTCAACCAATTAAAAATCAGGTTCTCTAAAATAGTTGTGTTAGAATAATTATACGTAGGCTTGAGAGCCTCTAAAAAAAAAAAGTGCCACACTTACAGTATTAGATAGTCCAGGAAGGAAAAGGTGCGCCCTTCTTCATTATTCCAGTTAGCTGAAACTTAATCATACAAAAAACAAAACATAAGTCTAACAGACCAAAACAAGCTGGATTCCCTTATTCAAAGACGTTTGCTAAAAATAATCCAAAAAAAGCATTTAAAATACGGTTTGAGAATTCAGGAATTTTAGCTGTTGGGTGCAGGGAAATATGTGTTTTTCAACGGGTCTATCCTGTCTTTATATTTCCATGTAAGTCTGGTGGATTTTTCTTTTCTTCTTTTTATGTCTCAGATCTTTCTTACACAGTACCTTCGATCGTCTTTTTTGGCTTTAGAGCAGTCTTTAATCTATACATCAAAGAAGTTCTTAGGTGTTTTTTTACCTGGGATCGTCTTTCTTGTTTAAGGCGTCACTTGAGAAGAATCAGTCGGTGACCTCTGGAAAACTGTCTTTCGCTGAAAATACACCCTGTTAAGACAGATACTAAGCAAATAATTTCATCATTAATATCAAATAGTCATTCATTGATTTTTTAAGGAAGACTGGTGGGGTGCAGTGAAGATCTGAGTTGTTTTAACACCCAGTGAAATTTGGCACACTTTTAATCATTCCTGTATTATTTCCTAATTTTTTTGCCAAGTATTTATTTACCTGACGACACTAATCCATGTTCAATTGCTCTCTTTAAACTCATCAAAAGAGGAAAACTGTCAACCAATTAAAAATCAGGTTCTCTAAAATAGTTGTGTTCGAATTATATATGAGCTTCTGAGCCCTTAAAAAAGAAGTGCGACACTTACAGTATTAGATAGTCCAGGAAGGAAAAGGTGCGGCCTTCTTCATTATTCCAATTAGCTGAAACTAAAGCATACAAAAAACAAAACAAGTCTGACAGACCAAAACAAGCTGGATTTCCTTAATCAAAGACGTTTGCTAAAAATAATCCAAAAACAGTATTTAAAATAAGGTTTGAGAATTCAGGAATTTTAGCTGTTGGGTGCAGGGAAATATGTGTTTTTCAACGGGTCTATCCTGTCTTTATATTTCCACGTAAGTCTCGTGGATTTTTCTTTTCTTCTTTTTATGTCTCAGATCTTTCCTACACAGTACCTTCGATCATCTTTCTTGACTTTAGAGAAGTCTTTAATCTATACATCAAAGAAGTTCTGAGGTTTTTTTTTACCTGTGATCGTCTTTCTTGTTTAAGGCGTCACTTGAGAAGAATCAGTCGGTGACGTCTGGAAAACTGTCTTCCGCTGAAAATACACCCTGTTAAGACAGATACTAAGCAAATAATTTCATCATTAATATCAGATAGTCATTCATTGATTTCTTAAGGAAGACTGGTGGGGAGCGGTGAAGATCTGAGTTCTTTCAACACGCAGTGAAAATTGGCACACTTTCAATCATTGCTGTATTATTTGCTAATTTTTTTGCCAAGTATTTATTTACCTGACGACACTAATCAATTTTCAATTGCTCTCTTTAAACTCATCAAAAGCGGAAAACTGTCAACCAATTAAAAATCAGGGTCTCTAAAATAGTTGTGTTAGAATTATACGTAAGCTTCCGAGCCCTTAAAAAAGAAGTGTGACACTTACAGTATTAGATAGTCCAGGAAGGAAAAGGTGCGGCCTTCTTCATTATTCCAATTAGCTGAAACTAAAGCATACAAAAAAACAAAACATAAGGCTGACAGACTAAAACAAGCTGGATTTTCTTAATCAAAGACGTTTGCTAAAAATAATCCAAAAAAAGCATTTAAAATAAGGTTTGAGAATTCAGGAATTTTAGCTGTTGGGTGCAGGGAAATATGTGTTTTTCAACGGGTCTATCCTGTCTTTATATTTCCATGTAAGTCTGGTGGATTTTTGTTTTCTTCTTTTTATGTATCAGATCTTTCTTAAACAGTACTTTCAAGCATCTTTCTTGACTTTAGAACAGTCTTTAATCTATATATCAAAGTCATTTTCAGCTGTTTTTTGCATACCTGTGATCGTCTTTCTTGTGTAAGGCGTCGCTTAAGAAGAATCAGTCGGTGACCTCTGGAAAACTTTCTTCTGCAGAAAATACGGCCTGTCAAGACAAATACTAAGTAAATAATTTCATCATTAATATCAAATAGTCATTCATTGATTTCCTAAGGAAGACTTGTGGGGAGTGGCAAAGATCTAAGTTCTTTTAACAGCCAGTGAAATTTGGAACACTTTCAATTATTACTGTAATATTTGCTTATTTTTCTTGCCAAGTATTTATTTACCTGACGACACTACTCAATCTTTAATTGCTCTCTTTAAACTCATCAAACGAGGAAAACTGACAAGCAATTAAAAATCAGGGTCTCTAAAATAGCTGTGTTAGAATTATACGTGAGCTTCTGAGCGCTTAAAAAAGAAGAGCGACAGTTACAGTATTAGATAGTCCAGGAAGGAAAAGGTGCGGCCTTCTTCATTATTCCAACTAGCTGAAACGAAAGGATAGAAAAAACAAAGCATAAGGCTGACAGACCATAACAAGCTGGATTTCCTTAATCAAAAACGTTTGTTAAAAATAATCCAAAAAAAGCATTTAAAATAAGGTTTGAGAATTCAGGAATTTTAGCTGTTGGGTGCAGGGAAATACGTGTTTTTCAACGGGTCTATCCTGTCTTTATATTTCCATGTAAGTCTGGTGGATTTTTCTTTTCTTCTTTTTATGTCTTTCATCTTTCTTACATCGTACCTAGGATCGTCTTTCTTGACTTAAGAGCAGTATTTAATCTATACATCAAAGTTGTTCTGAGGTGTTTTTTTACCTGTGATCCTCTTTCCTGTTTACGGCATGGCTTTAAAAGAATCAGTCGGTGACCTTTGGAAAACTGTCTTCGGCTGAAAATACACCCTGTTAAGACAGATACTAAGCAAATAATTTCATCATTAATATCAAATAGTCATTCATTGATTTTTTAAGGAAGACTGGTGGGGAGCAGTGAAGATCTGAGTTGTTTTAACACCCAGTGAAATTTGGCACACTTTTAATCATTCCTGTATTATTTCCTAATTTTTTTGCCAAGTATTTATTTACCTGACGACACTAATCCATGTTCAATTGCTCTCTTTAAACTCATCAAAAGAGGAAAACTGTCAACCAATTAAAAATCAGGTTCTCTAAAATAGTTGTGTTCGAATTATATATGAGCTTCTGAGCCCTTAAAAAAGAAGTGCGACACTTACAGTATTAGATAGTCCAGGAAGGAAAAGGTGCGGCCTTCTTCATTATTCCAATTAGCTGAAACTAAAGCATACAAAAAACAAAACAAGTCTGACAGACCAAAACAAGCTGGATTTCCTTAATCAAAGACGTTTGCTAAAAATAATCCAAAAACAGTATTTAAAATAAGGTTTGAGAATTCAGGAATTTTAGCTGTTGGGTGCAGGGAAATATGTGTTTTTCAACGGGTCTATCCTGTCTTTATATTTCCACGTAAGTCTCGTGGATTTTTCTTTTCTTCTTTTTATGTCTGCGATCTTTCCTACACAGTACCTTCGATCATCTTTCTTGACTTTAGAGAAGTCTTTAATCTATACATCAAAGAAGTTCTGAGGTTTTTTTTTACCTGTGATCGTCTTTCTTGTTTAAGGCGTCACTTGAGAAGAATCAGTCGGTGACCTCTGGAAAACTGTCTTCCGCTGAAAATACACCCTGTTAAGACAGATACTAAGCAAATAATTTCATCATTAATATCAGATAGTCATTCATTGATTTCTTAAGGAAGACTGGTGGGGAGCGGTGAAGATCTGAGTTCTTTCAACACGCAGTGAAAATTGGCACACTTTCAATCATTGCTGTATTATTTGCTAATTTTTTTGCCAAGTATTTATTTACCTGACGACACTAATCAATTTTCAATTGCTCTCTTTAAACTCATCAAAAGCGGAAAACTGTCAACCAATTAAAAATCAGGGTCTCTAAAATAGTTGTGTTAGAATTATACGTAAGCTTCCGAGCCCTTAAAAAAGAAGTGTGACACTTACAGTATTAGATAGTCCAGGAAGGAAAAGGTGCGGCCTTCTTCATTATTCCAATTAGCTGAAACTAAAGCATACAAAAAAACAAAACATAAGGCTGACAGACTAAAACAAGCTGGATTTTCTTAATCAAAGACGTTTGCTAAAAATAATCCAAAAAAAGCATTTAAAATAAGGTTTGAGAATTCAGGAATTTTAGCTGTTGGGTGCAGGGAAATATGTGTTTTTCATCGGGTCTATCCTCTCTTTATATTTCCATGTAAGTCTGGTGGATTTTTGTTTTCTTCTTTTTATGTATCAGATCTTTCTTAAACAGTACTTTCAAGCATCTTTCTTGACTTTAGAGCAGTCTTTAATCTATACATCAAAGTCATTTTCAGCTGTTTTTTGCATACCTGTGATCGTCTTTCTTGTTTAAGGCGTCGCTTAAGAAGAATCAGTCGGTGACCTCTGGAAAACTTTCTTCTGCAGAAAATACGGCCTGTCAAGACAAATACTAAGTAAATAATTTCATCATTAATATCAAATAGTCATTCATTGATTTCCTAAGGAAGACTTGTGGGGAGTGGCAAAGATCTAAGTTCTTTTAACAGCCAGTGAAATTTGGAACACTTTCAATTATTACTGTATTATTCGCTTATTTTTCTTGCCAAGTATTTATTTACCTGACGACACTACTCAATCTTTAATTGCTCTCTTTAAACTCATCAAACAAGGAAAACTGACAAGCAATTAAAAATCAGGGTCTCTAAAATAGTTGTGTTAGAATTATACGTGAGCTTCTGAGTGCTTAAAAAAGAAGAGCGACAGTTACAGTATTAGATGGTCCAGGAAGGAAAAGGTGCGGCCTTCTTCATTATTCCAACTAGCTGAAACGAAAGGATAGAAAAAACAAAGCATAAGGCTGACAGACCATAACAAGCTGGATTTCCTTAATCAAAAACGTTTGTTAAAAATAATCCAAAAAAAGCATTTAAAATAAGGTTTGAGAATTCAGGAATTTTAGCTGTTGGGTGCAGGGAAATATGTGTTTTTCAATGGGTCTATCCTGTCTTTATATTTCCATGTAAGTCTGGTGGATTTTTCTTTTCTTCTTTTTATGTCTTTCATCTTTCTTACATCGTACCTAGGATCGTCTTTCTTGACTTAAGAGCAGTATTCAATCTATACATCAAAGTTGTTCTGAGGTGCTTTTTTACCTGTGATCCTCTTTCCTGTTTACGGCATGGCTTGAAAAGAATCAGTTGGTGACCTTTGGAAAACTGTCTTCGGCTGAAAATACACCCTGTTAAGACAGATACTAAGCAAATAATTTCATCATTAATATCAAATAGTCATTCATTGATTTCCTAAGGAAGACTTCTGGGGAGTGGCAAAGATCTGAGTTCTTTCAACAACCAATGAAATTTGGAACACTTTTAATTGTTGCAGTATTATTTGCTAATCTTTTTGCCAATTATTTATTTACCTGACGACACTAATCAATCTTTAATTGCTCTCTTTAAACTCATCAAACGAGGAAAAGCGTCAACCAATTAAAAATCAGGGTGTCTAAAATAGTTGTGTTAGAATTATACGTAAGCTTCCGAGCCCTAAAAAAAAGTGCGACACTTACAATATTAGATAGTCCAGGAAGGAAAAGGTTTGGCCTTGTTCATTATTCCAATTAGCTGAAACTAAAGCATAGAAATACAAAACATAAGGCTGACAGACCATAGCAACAGTGTTCTCACCAGGATTTTGCCTTGGGGAGTCCCAGGGCCCCCTCTTCTGAGAAATAGGGGCCCTGTAAGAACATTAGGGGGACAAAGTTACAAAAAACACGCGGTACGAAGAACCTGAGCCCGCACTCCAAATTGTCTGTTACATGAAGTACCTACCTGATCCAATATGGCGGAAGAGGTGTTTACGATTCGGAGGAGGAGTTTACGATGTAGTGGGACGTGCGTGGGACCAATGAAAGTAAAGGCAACAAAATTAAAGACTTTGACTCATTTGATATCATGTTTTTTTATTTATTCAGACAAACAGAATGCTTTAGTGTTAGGGTGACCATTAAAACTACTTAAGTCCGTTTGACTCGTAGCTTGCCCCTGCGCCCTTATGGGCGCATCTTCTTGGTTTTAATGCGCCATTTCAGTTTTTTCTTGCGGGAATCCCGCAAGGCCGCGGCCTGGTGAGAACACTGTAGCAAGGTGGATTTCCTTAATCAAAAACGTTTGTTAAACATAACCCAAAAAAAGCATTTAAAATAAGGTTTGAGAATTCAGGAATTTAGCTGTTGGGTGCAGGGAAATATGTGTTTTTCAACAGGGATAGGGCTTCTGATAATTCAGGTATTTCAGCGAAATTCCCCAAAAAACGCAAAATACCGCGAAATCCGCCAGAAATATTTCCAAATACATGTCGGCAAAACATATTTAATACTTATCTTGGCTATTAGACCTGTTTTATTCACCCCAAACGTCTAAAATTATCTAGAAACTTCGTCACTGCAACGAGTAAACAACGTCCCAAAACTACCACGCCCTCTTAGATGAACGTTGCGAAAAACTGGGCACTAACCATAATGTTAATAGCTTTAGCATTCGCTCATTTCTCGAGTGAACTTTTTTTGAAAGAGCAAATGGTTATCCCTGTTAAAAAAAAAGTTAAACAACGCTGGTCATATCGATGCAAAATTGATCGAGTTTGGCGAAATTTGCCAAAAAAAAATGCAGTGAAATTGGCTGTTTTTTACAGATTGTTTCGTGGCGAAGTTTTCCCCCGAAATTTTCTGTTAGATCGGCCAATTTTTTTTAACAATTTGCCCCCAAAATCCTTCAAAATTTGACTTTTTTCCGATTAAATTCCGCGAAATCGGCTGATATTTCTGCGAATTTTGACTTTTCTCCCGCTAAAATCCCGCGAAATCGGCCGATTTTTCCACGAATTGGTCCCTGAAAATCCCGCGAAATTTTGCCCTTTTTTCCGCGAAATATCAGAAGCCCAGTAATAATAAACTATCCTGTCTTTATATTTCCAGGTAAGTTTGGTGGATTTTCCTTTTCTTGTTTTTATGTCTCAGATCTTTCTTACACAGTACCTTTGATCGTCCATGGTAAAGGGGTCGCTTGAAAAGAATCAGTCAGTGACCTCTGGAAAACTCTGTTCCGCTGAAATTACAGCCTGCTAATACAGATACTAAGCAAATAATTTCATCATAAATATCAAATAGTCATTCATTCGTCGATTTCTTAAGGAAGACTTGTGGGGAGTGGCGAAGATCTGAGTTCTTTCAACACTGAGTGAAATTTGGCACACTTTCATTTATTACTGTATTATTTGCTAATTGTTTTTGCCAAGTATTTATTTACTTGATGGCACTGAGGAATCTTCAGTTTTTCTCTTTTAAGTCGTCAAAAAAGGAAAACTCTCATCCATTTCTAATTCACTGGTTTAATCTTAAAAGTTGATTTATACGGGTAGGGCATAAACTTTGAAATAAATGCTACACTTACAATCAGGTATTTAGACATCTTAGGAAGGTACTGAAAGGTTTGGCCTTCTCCAATGTTCCATTCATTCAAAACTAAACAGTAGAAATTAATAGAACACAAGGAACAGTAGAGGATTTTGTCAACTGTCAAGGAATTCAACGCAAAGACCCAGAACGTTAACACAATTAAGTGCACACTAATGTTCTCTTCCACTTTTTCTCTCTCACCAAATTGTTCATAGACGAACAACAGAAGCACTTAATAAAAAACATACAAAAAATGTAATTACAAAAAACGAACAGTTTGGAGTCCTTTACGAAACCACGCCAGTATTGAGATGATGAAAGTTACAACGACAATAACGATGACGATCACGATGTCGATGACGATGACGTATTAATGAGCCGATCCGAAGAGTTACATAGGCCCAGATGAAGTTAAAGCAATGTTAAGGCGTGAAGGAATGGATGGATGTATCGAATTTAAAAATGTTGAAGTTACGAGGATGTTTTTTTGATGTCTGGTGCTCGAGTGTGGATACGAATTACCAGCAAAATTAGCTCGAAAGAGTTTTCACCCCTGGCGATGACGTTTAATTAAGTGACGAAATTGTAGTGAAAAGTGAAAAGAATGAAAACTTATACCATCTGCAGAAGTTAATGAAACAAGGTATCGAGAAGTAACAGGTAATTGCAAAAAAAAAAACCGGTAAAGGAAAACATTAAGCTCAGTAAACAACATGTATTAGAGATGCCGAATGAAAGAGATTCCCCTCTATCTGCAAATGGAGATGAGGAGCTGCACCTCACTGGGAACAGCGACAGTGAATCGAACAACGAAAGCGATTACAATACACGTTATGAAAACCGACAACTGGGAGTAACTGTTTCGAGCATAATTGATAGATTACGAATAGGGTCGGAATGGTATCGGGGAGAAATAATATAATTATGCCACAATATCTACATAAATAACATGGTGATTTTTTTTTATTTACTGTAACTTTGTCATTGGTCTCCCTAGGGATACTGTGGAGTCACTTGTAACTAGTCGTCAGAATTTGACGAGGAAAGAATTTAAACATATTCTAGAATCAGAAGCACATCCTTGCAAACGTTTTTTAGACAAGCCAGTGGATCATGGCTTGGAAGACTAACCCAGCACACCTCAGAATACCTGTATCATGCACTGTTAGGCACATGCAATCGTTTATTCCTTGAGGTGCTAAACTTAACTTAATTTGATATGTATATAGTTTTGAATTTTTATTGTAATATTACCGTAATTCTTATCGCCAAAGGTAATAAACAAAGGTATTATTATTGTTATTATTATAACTCCATTACTCTGGGTGCATTTTGATTGGATAAAACGTTGGATATGCAAGGATAAATAAATGTATTATTGAGGGGTTCGTCAAAGGTATAGTAAGGACAGTAGAGGATTTTGGTCAATTTTTTTTTTCAAGGAATTGGATGTGCAGAGGCAGAGTGTTAACATCATTAAGCGCACACTAATGTTCTCTTCCACTTTTTCTCTCTCACCAAATTGTTCATAGACGAACAACAGAAGCAGTTAATAAAAAACGTACAAAAACTTAATTACAAAAAAGGAACAGTTTGGAGTCCTTTAAGAAACCACAGCAGTATTGAGATGATGAAAGTTACAACGACAATAACAATGACGACATTGATGACGATGACTATTTAGCAATGAACCGATCCGAAGAGTTACATAGGCCCAGATAAAGTAAAGCGAAAATAACGATGATGATGTCGATGTTGATAACAATGACGATAAGGTAATGATGAGCCGATCCGAATAGTTACATAGGCCCAGATAAAGTAAAGCGAAAAAAACGATGATGGTGACGATGACGATAAGGTAATGATGAGCCGATCCGAAAAGTTACATAGGCCCAGATAAAGTAAAAGCGAAAATAACGATGATGACGATGTTGATGACCATGACGAGGACGTAATAATGAGCCGATCCGAATAGTTACATAGGCCCAGATGAACTAAAGCGAAAATAACGATGATGGTGCCGATGACGTCGTAATGAGCCAATCCGAATAGTTACAGAGCCCCAGGTGAGGTAAAGCGATGTTAAGGCGTGAAGGAATGGATGGATGTATCGAATTGTTAATGTTAATGTTGTGTTAGGAGAAAAAAAGTGAAATCATCGAAACATTTATAAGCAATTGAGTTCAATGAACTACAATAAATATTACCCACCACCGGAAGAAAATATTGCAATGCATGGTCACAAAAAATGGCTGTAAAAAGAAAGGATGCAAAATTTTCTCAAGGTTAACCAGCAAAGTCGAAGGGATTCGGACTGTCAATTACTCATCCTCAGAAAAATGCATTCTTGGTGTATTGCTGAGTAAATGGATTTATTAAATAATAGGGTACTGTAATAATTCATTTTCAATGTGAATTTGACTTTATATGAGTCTAAAAGTTTTGTCGATAATATTAATGATACTGATTTTATTATTTAAAATAGTATAGAGAGATTGATAATGACAGTGAGTACAACAATAATAAATAAATACTTAAGGTAACTTGGACATTGGTAAGAGAAATCAAGTTTTATAGGCTTTCTTAACTCCTTATTAAGTCTTTTAAAGATGATTAGTCGAAAAGAAAACTATTGTATGATTTTTTAAGACCTTTTTTGTGAGCCATAAAAAAAGCTACTGGATCACCAGCAATCCTATTACCCTTTTGAAGGCATCAAAAAGCGACAAAAGCAAAAGAGAAAGCAACAGAGCAAGTCGAATGCGACGAAAGAACGTGCGCAACTGATCGAGAGATTTCAATTATTACTCTGGTGATTCAGTGAAGATAAATTAGTAATGAATTCAATGATTGACATTGATCGGTTTGTATAATCAATGCTATAAATTGTATTTATTGTTTCATTAATAGTAGTGATTATACTAACGAAAGTATTCATTAATAAAGCCAGCAATAGTTGATATACATGGTAACCGAGTAGCTATCGTGTCGGCCTTGGCAACAATTCACTATATACTGAATACTTCAGTTTAGTGAAGGTTTTTTTTACATATAATATCAGTAACTTTGCAAAACACCAAGCCTGCAAAAGCTTTTGACATATTTACCATCTGTTTGCGGTGGTATTTATTTCTATTCCTTTATACAAACAGGCATCGATGATCAGAGAAAAACATAATAAAGTGCAAAGGACTTTATTCTGATGATTTACTGATATCGATTACCCTCTACAATGAAACTTGTTTAATTCCTGACCAGATTAAACAAGTCTTTTCAAACAAAATTTTGTTTTGGGAAGAATTTCTCATTGTGATCTCCCTCCATGGTGACACATGCTTAATTTGATAATCATATTAAACATGTTTCACTAATAGAATTCTGCGTCCATCTTAGATGAATGCAGTAAAAGTTGGCCGTAATAAAGTACAAACAACCATATCATCAGAGATTTCAATTCTGTCGTAGTATAGTTTTACGCCGTAGCCATTTTGATTTTTTTCTTAAATAGTACTGAAAACAATATTGGATCACTGTAATGTAGAATATGTAAATGATAAATAAATAAATAAATAAATAATGATTTGGAGGTAGCACATCCACAAAGTGGTTCTTCGTCTACCTGCATGATTCCTGGTCGAACTGGAATTTCTACATTGAAATATAGAGTTACATATTGAAATATAGTGGTACATTACCAAAACCATTAATTTTGTTGGTCCTTCATATCTGCAGGCTGAAAGTAGCTTTCATTGCAGGAACAAGTAATATCTTTACACTGTACAAGAACGAATAACAAACACAATGTAAACAGTTATGAGGTGCGATTTGTTCACAATTTCCTCGCTGTACAATTAGTTTATTTTCTATACACACGTCTGAATCATTCTATGTTCATGTTTGCGGTAATATTAAATAAAACAATGTATTATTAAGGTACTTAATTACATTGTTTATTTATTTAAATATATTTTTTCTCATAAAAAAACAGACCAGTGATGACGTTAAACACTATTAAATAAATATATAGATGAAATATTGAATAAACATTAAATCTAACCTGAATAATGTCCCTGAGTTGAGACGCAGAGATTTGCATAGTTGAAGGGTAACCTCTACATGTTAAGCAGGTTAGCTTAACTAACTCATACCTCATACCTTCAAGGTCTTAAGAGCTAACCAAAGCATCTTTTTATTAGGTACAAAGGGAACACTAAAAATACTTTCTAGATATGTTTGAACACCCTTAATGAACATTTTGACATCTAAATTGGGGTTTAAAATATTAATTTTAGTATCTGAACGTAATGTCCGCAACATGGAATCACCCTTTGCTGAAAATGAAAAGCAATAGGTACACGAACAGTCACGACCGTCCTAGAGAAAAAACGAGCGACCATTATCAAACTTTTACGTCTGCCAAACCTCATACATGCACTTCTCTGGTGGTCCCAAATGAAGTTAACCTTCAGTACTTCATGTGTAAGCTTTAAATATGAACAGACTTACCGAGTCAGCTTCTCCTTGGCTCGACTAATCCTGAAGGAAAGTTCATCGACGAACAAACAATGCGTCAAAAGATTGCAGTGATGTTGAAAACGCCAGTTTCTCGCACCTTTTTCGTGTTAAGACTGTTTCCTCGATTCTTCAGTTCTTCCTTTTTGTGTCAGATGGTTTCATCGTTATTTTTTTAAGGTAAAACACAACAAATTCGACAACACAAACCAAAACACAGTTTCGCTCAATGGTGAAGTAAAAGTGGTTTGACCAAGAGGGTAATTAAAACCATTTTTGGTTGTCGCGCGGGATATTCATTGTCAAATCTCATTGGTAGTTCAACGTTCATCAAGTTTTCTATTGGTTAACCAGTTCTTTTTTGCCACAAAAAAATGTAGAAGAGATGTGGCGTGGAAAACTTCGCACCTACGGAGTAACACTACATTCTCGCGTGTGGAATCAGTAATTCTGAGAATTCATTAAATATAATAATTAAAAACGTGGGTGACAAAAATGCAAGAAGACAAACACCGCTATTTCCATATAGCAAGTATAACTTTATTGCAGGAAAGCTACCTCGGATATATTAAAACACTTTTTCACGGGGTAGAAATTTTCAATAAATTTTGAAACATTTTTCTTTACTTTTCTCCTTCTTCCCACACTTCAAGCATGGCGTCTATATGTCATATTTTGTTTGTGTTGTGTATGATTTCACAGAGCATGCAGGGACGTTTTCACGTGCCATGCTATTTATTCACCAGACAGAAAAGCAGAACAAAAGTATCTTGTTTTAATTAATGCTTTCGTTCGCTACCCGACTACAAATAGCTTTTCAAACTCTTTACTGTATTAGTTTCACGTGGTAAAGTCTTGGAGCTTGGAGCAGTGCGGGAAACGAAAAGATAAAGGTATGAACTTTAAAATTCCTATTGGTAAAAAAAACCCTAGTGAAGGATGACTTTCGTAGCAATCAAGTTCGGCTTTCAAGTGAAACGCCGGCAGTAAAACAGCATTGTCGTGCTTCGAAATTCATTTGTGGCTCATAAAGACTTTATTATGTTCTAGCACTGATAAGAATTCGCAAAGTATAAAATGTTAACGTATGAAATTGTTGCTCAAGTTGGGCTAGCATTTTTTTTATGACAGGACTTTCTCGTGATTTTTTTGTACATTAAGAAGAGAATCCACTCTGCACCCCTGTCAGATAGTTTCACAACATCAGCAGCGTTTTTACCAAGTTAAAAAATTCTATCGTGAACTTAAACCTCGATGAAACGCGCTCCATAAATAGCATTCAGCTAGGAAAGTACTTGAGGATGCTGAGTGCCGCTTTTCTGTTTAAAAGTTAATCGCATAAATAGGATATTGAGCCGTAACTATAATGCATCTAAGTGGGTAAATGAAACAAAAGTATGTGAAATGTTTGTATGCAGAAGCTATAATAACTCCAGAAAGTCGTCCGCCGAGTTATAGAGGAAAAAATGGACATCTTTTATATCGGAGAATGGTTATATAAGGCCCCGTTCAAAAGTTTTATTCCACATGTGCTGAATCTAATACAAATGGGGGAGAACCATAAATTTTTCTCATTAGTGATTAACTTCGTCCAAATGTTTGAACCGACAGTCGTTCAGCGAAAAAAAAAAAAAAGTTTTTTGCTCTTTTATTCTGGAGAAAACTTTTCAACTTTCCCCAGGATGTCGCCTCCTGAAAAAGTATCTCAGGGCTGTGGGGTCAAGTCACAGCTAAGTTTATACAATCGTGGAAAAGGGGACGTCGACCATTGTCTTAATTACGTTGTGTTCCTGATTTGCTCTTACTACTGAATCAGTATTGAGATATTCATGGTTATAGTTGACAAAGCCGCCACAATTTATGGCTCGGACACTCGCAGTTCACGAGAAGAGACAAGTGCTTGAAGTCAAGAGTGATGCACGTGCAAAGTTTTTTTGCTCAATACGCCACTTCCACATTTCCCATGATGCACCTTATTTGCCCCCCAAATTTTGCATGACCTTTGTTTTCTATTTCCCTGAGTATTACAGGAATCTTGCAATGATATGAGTGAAAACCGGAGAAGTTTGGGACCATTCAAACTGAACCCTCAATAATGCCCTTGGCTTGGCACCATATAGTTCTTGTAGGGAAATTCTCGTTACTAACTTTAAGGCTGAGAAATGGAATGAACTTGTGACTGGTATATTATGCACCTATCAATGGTTTGCCCAAGGATGGGGGGTGGGGTGATGGTGGCGGGGGGCAACCCATGGGAATTGGACTCACTGAACGCATTGACATCCTGAACATGCCAAGGGTGGGAAATTTGACTCGGCCGCTATCTTGGAAAGTGGAGGACCAGGGAATGAGGGATAAGAGGTCCGCCATCTTTGAAAATGCCCAGTAGTCATTTGGATGAGTTTCCCACAATTCGATGTGTTCATTTCTTTGTGAACGATGGCAGAACGAAACTTGCTTTTTAAGTGTTAGAAGTTTTATGACAAAAAGTAATTTGTCCCTCAGAATTGAGAAGCAATACTTGCACAAAGTCTCATTTTGAAAATATTCTTTCTACTTACATGTTTCCACCAGATGCTGCCCTGCCACAAGTTTTTGATAAAACAAAAGATCAAAAAATCATGCGTAAAAACAGAAAGATTCCTGGAATTCTGTGTTAGATTTGCTAGTACACTCAAGATGTCTAATTAAATGAAATTCTGGACCACAAAAACAAAACATCAGCCCTTAGACATTAACCCTTCTTGATGATCGCGTGTCATGTTCGTGATAGCATTGCACATTTTGCATTGCTGTAAACACTGTGTGAAACAATTCAAAGGTACTTTCCAGAATTAAATTGCCAGCCACACTAAATATCCAGCTAGAATATGTCCTCTACACTTGGGGAAATGGACAAAGTTTGTGAGTACCATTTTGTCACCAAGTAATTATTTCTCTCTGGAGATGCTCAGTGCTACAGTAAAGACTTGTAAGGACCTATTAGTGCACCCCAGTGATTGGGAATTGCACTCAAAATGAAGACCCAAGGGTGGGGAAATTGACATTTGAAAGCTGAAAATGTCAAATTTCCCCCGAGTTGCCTCCCCCCCCCAACCTGGGGCAAACCATTGATAGGTGGATTACAGGAAGGAAGGCCGGAGCACTTTTCTACTGGTTTACATATCTTGTGAGTTATATTCAATCCCAATTCCCAAGTACATCAGCTTAATAATTATTAAATGGAGGTAAGCAAGATAAAATGACACCATTTTTGGTTATTGTACAGAGCCAGATCCAGACCGTGAGATAAGGGGGGGAGGGGGGGGGGGTTGGACATCCAGATCCTGAGATAAGGGGGGGGAGGGTCTCCAAAAAGATTTCTTCAGCCCTTCAGGCCTCAGTTTGGTCTGAAAAAAGGGGGGCCCCCTCCCCTGGATCCACCACTGTTGTAGTTTTGAGTTTTATTTTCTTACGTTTTGCTCGATTTCTGGTATACTTAGGCTTGATAGCCTTATAAATAGTACTCATAATGTACAAACATGAAGTCATTTGCTTCGAAGACACTAAACTTACTCAAGATAATGTGCCATACATATGGTTACCCGTAAGACATAAGTTTATTTTTGTTAAGAGTACAAAATGTTAAGCTTACTAAGGACTTAAAAGTCCCTGTTAAAGCTTTAAGAATTTTCAGTGAAACACTAATGCCAGTTCTAAAGCATTGAACAAATCCACCACAATTTGCTAGGAAGAAAACAACCTTCTGCAAAGTTAGCTGGTAAAGCTGATGCAAGGTTCTGTAATCACCTTGGAAATCTTAAAGGAAGTCTTCAGCGATGTCCCCCATACATTTGAAATAGAAGAATCCATGGTGTCATTTGCTTCGCCAAGATTAACACATAAGTACCCTTAGAAGGCAGTTGCTAGTTTTGCAGACGGGAGGAAGGTGACTGGTTATAAACAAAAAAAATTAATGCCTTGTTTACTAAGTAAACTTAAACAGTTAAAGAGCCCGTTCTAGTCTTCCATGCCAAATACTAGTAATGAGAGACAACTGAAGACGAGTCAGGTTTTGACCTTTAATCAAAAGTAGGTTGGGTTTGATCGTCCGGGTGAACGTAATCCTGAATAAGACTGTTGTTGTTGATAGAAAGATGGGAAAATGTCTCACACAGGAGTCTAGCGAAATTGCTGTGCATGCTTTTATAACATCTAAACTAGACTATTGTAATTCCTTGCTCTATGGCTGTAGAAAAGTGCAGTTGAAGAAGCTTCAATATGTTCAGAACACTGCTGCCAGAATCGTTACTTAGACTTGTAAATTTGATCACATTGCGCCTGTTTTATTTGACCTTCACTGGTTTCTTGTTAGTTATCGTATTGTTGTTAAAACTCTCTTGCTAGTTTTCAAATAACTTGATAACCTTTCACCTAGCAATCTGGCGGACAGACTTAGTTATCAATCGCATTCCAGGAACTTGCGGTCCGCATCTAAGCAGCTGTTAGAACAACCTTGATCATTCATGAAGACTTATGGGAACAAGGCTTTTTCAGTGTGTGCCCCTAAACTGTGGAATTCGCTACCATTGGATTTGCGCAAGTCACCATCTTTAACTGGTTTTAAGAAAGGATTGAAAACCTGTCTTTGTAGGCAATTTTTAGAGAGTGGTCATTGTTTTTGTAAAATTATTTTAAGACGTGTAATGTATATGGATTGTAAATAGATTTTTAATATTTTTGACCCCGCAGGGATTTCGCCCAGAAGGCGCAATCCCGAGGAGGCACTCTAGTAACTCGTGCGCATATTAAGGAAAGTACTTACAGTTGAAATATACAGTCAGTATGCCAGAAAAAATTGCTTGAACAGAGGCCACGAGGAATCAGTAGGTAATGACGACATTTCCATTGTTTCTATTGCTTGTACGAAATGGTTAGGATGAAGTAAAGACAGAAAATCCCAAAGGGATCACTTAGGGAGATTTTATGACATTTACTGTCATAGTCATAGCATAGTCATACTTCGATACTCTTTTGACAAACGTGTTATCAGTGACGTTCTGTGGAGCAGTTTTTTTGAAAGTTATGGACCAAAACACACTCGTTAAGCGCAGATGAAGTTATTTAGCTCTTAATAACCGAGCGGGAGGTCTGTATGGGAGAATCTTGACCCGGCCGAGGTCACCAGTAGTGAGGTCTGTACCAGTGACCGAGGTCAAGATTCTCCCAATTACAGACCGACCTAGCTCGGTTAATAAGATGTTTATTATATGGCCAAACAAGAAAGCAAAGAAACAAAAACATAAATAATTTTATTTGCTTCCCTGCATGGCCTCAAGCATTTAGCTGGCTTTCTTCTGTCACTGGTCTCCAGTCCAAACGGGACAAAAATAATGTATCGGTCAAATCGAAGCTTCAACATCCTCCCCGGGCATTTGACTATTTTGAAAATTATTGTTCAAATTCCACCCTACTGGGGCCAAAATGCCATTCAAATGTCCCACACTAGGGTCCATTCAGGTGATCAAATGCCCCCACCCCAGGGACATTTCACAGGCACATAAATGACAGAAGGACATCAAAAACATCTTAATGTCGAACAAAATCTTTATAAATACAGCAAATAATCCGCATTCAATAGAACAAAAACTGGGAAACACTGTTAGCGTATTTACTAAGAACAAAAGTTTCGTGCCGTCATCGTTCACTTGAATAGCCGGTATAGGTATTGTAATTCGTTATACACACAACTTATTACATTCATTTATTCAAAGCCTGAATCCAATATTAAAAATATTAAAATTCAAATACCTTCAAATACGGCACAAAACTCGTAACCAATTGGCCTCAAAGGCACAATCTTTTCCACGAAAATCCTCTAACACCACGGTCCCGATGAGAGCTCGCCATGCCAGAGATTTCACATGAAATTGAGTGTGCAGTTCAAATTCCCCACCCCCTGGAGGACTCTGATAATCAAATTCTCTCCTCCCGGGACGGTGAGGGTGTCACATGCCCGGGGTATGCTCGCCGGGGGGGGGGGGGGGGGGGAGGGGTTGAGAGATGTTGAAGTTTCGATTTGACTGATACATAACTGTTCAAAGTCCCGCTTTTGCACAAACTTCATCAATGAATGAAGACAAAAATTCTTCATACAGGCTCAATGAAAAAGCTTGTGGTTGAAACAACAATTTATGAAAAGTGACCAAAAGTGCAACTGCAATGTAAGTAATGCCTGTTTGTGCCTCGATCGCTCCGTGATCAGTTCTCATTTGGCCTTGAGATCTTCGACTGATCACCACAGAAAATTAAAACAATGGTGTTGAATGTGCAGCCTTTGAACTTGTCAATATGCGCTTCGGCAAAAATTACCTGAGGCTGGATTTGTTGGACTCAGTGAAGACATTTTGCTGTGTTGTAGTGTTGTAGTGTTGTAGGTACTGACTTGGTTTTCTTCAGACTGAGTGTGGATGTACCTGGCTCACGATTCAGGATAGCACTGACATATTGTATACGAACGGAGATTAACTGAAAAATTTGGACAAAACAAGGTCGAGCTCATTGGCAGGCATGTTTTCAATGTTTTCTAGACTCTTTCAGTGACTCACAAAAATTTCTTCCACATGCGTTTAAATCACTCTTAGTCCTGTATCGAGTGTTATTTGATTTCTGCTCCTGCAAAAATTTCTCAATTTCGACTTCATCTTTGCTCGTACCTTCCTCGGCAGGACTCAAATTTGCCAACGTTTGCTCGTTTTATTTACCTGCTTCCTCGTGAAGGTCCAATTTTTTCATATTCTTTGTTTGTATCTTTTTGAGGACAACAAGATTGTTCTGCGGTCAAGATCGATTTTAGCCAATTAAATTCTTGGATTTGTTTGTTTCCAGTCCTTTTGAGACATGGCCATATAAATGGTGCGTATAACTGTGTTTAGTGAAATGCAACTAGTGGTCTATTATCAATACTGCACTCTGATTGGTTGAGCTACTACAGGCTATATGTTATAGTCCACTAACAGCAAAAAGCGCCTGCTTTACGGCAAAAAAAGATTAAAGTCTAGCTTTAACTATAGCTAACGTTGTTTTGTCGCGATATTTTTGACCAATTAGTTGGATTTTACTAAAACAACATTATTCCTCTTGCCCTCATGGCGTCTGAGTCAATAGCCCATGAGGCCAATTGACTCAGAGCCCATTCAGGCTCAAGGAATAATTGTTAAATATATTAACACTTGGAGAGTTTGCCAGACACCAGAGTTAACAAATCTTTGATTGGAAACCTTGCCAGACACTCTTTTTCTCTCTTTGACCGGAATAAGACTCAGCCCCAGACAAGCAAGATATTAGTGAACAATGGATAGCTTATCACTAGCAGAACGATGGACGATTACACAAATTCGCCGACAATCAAATTCTGTGCTGACTTATTCCCTGCTCACAGATGTCCTTCCGCTATAAAGTTTAAAGTAAGACTAGAATGCGTTTCCGGCAAACGAACTGAATGAACTGAATGTAAAAAGTGAAAGAGAAAATAATAGTGAAAAATTCAACTTCTAATAATTAAATCATTTCTTATGGTTCAGAAAAAACTGTTCTCAAAACTGAGAATGTTTTAATCAAAGCTGTGTAAATCGAACTGAAACCGTGCATGGAACCTTGCATTTCCTGTATTTATCTCACCTTTTGTATGGAATATGTGTGAGATCTTTATTATGAATCGGTATATTTCAAAGAGCTACACAACGAGCAAGAATACTATTGACTGACAATATACAGAGCGGGGGCAGCTGTAGTGTGAACTATTACTAGTTTATTCCATGCTTATGATATCTAATTTTTTCATTTTTTCCCCTTTTTTACATTGTAAAGCGCCACGAGCTCAGGATGTGAGCGTTATTATTACAGTTACTGACGTTTTGACAACCTGTGTGGTATTCATCTTCAGAGTCAACATGAGTTGTATCACGTCACTTGATGGTATTATACACCGGTTATTGATCTAATTGGTCAGTTACGTTGCGATCTTATTGGTCGTCTGTCTGTTAACCCATGATGGATGTTACTGGCTATGAAGACTCGTAATGTAATTGGTGCGTTTCGATCCGTCTATTGTCACAGTTAAACAGTCATCTATTGTTAGTTGTCCAGTCGTTCTCTTAGTTAGTTTTGCTTGATTTCGTCAATAAGTTGTTTGTATGCTGCCGGTATAACTGTTGACTATGATTCAGAGGCATTTGTTCTAAGTTAGTAAACCAGCTTTAATTTCTAAAGTGAGTCGTTGATAGTAGTGTGTAGAATAAGTAATACAAGTCTTCAACTATAACTATGAGAGAACGACTGGACAACTGACAATTTGACTAACAATAGAGGACTGTTTAACTGTGACAATAGACGGATCGAAACGCACTAGTTAAATTATTATGTGTCCTTCACAGTTTTAGGTTTGTAAGTTTGATTTTGACTAATAATGATTCATTTTTCTGACAACAGGAACTCTTGGAAGAACTAGCTCAATGCCCTTCAAGTGTTTTAACCAAGCAGGGCAGCCCAGGGCACACGAAACACATAACGCTGGGAAAAATGAATGAATGTAAAGAGTGTGGCAAGTGTTTTAGCGTACCAGGAAGCTTAAAGAGGCATAAGAGAGTCCACACTCGGGAAAAGCCTTATCAATGTAAACAGTGTGGCAAGTGTTTTAGCGAAGCAGGAAACTTAAAAACACATAACAGAATTCACTCTGGGGAAAAGCCTTATGAATGTACACATTGTGGCAAGTGTTTTAGACAAGCAGGTGGCTTAAAGGAACATAATGGAGTTCACACTCGGGAAAAGCCTTATCAATGTAAACAGTGTGGCAAGTGTTTTAGCGAAGCAGGAAACTTAAAAAGACACGACAGAGTTCACACTGGGGAAAAGCCTTATGAATGTAAACAGTGTGGCAAGTGTTTTAGTGTACCAGGAAGCTTAAAGAATCATATCAGAGTGCACACTCAGGAAAAGCCTTATCAATGTAAACAGTGTGGCAAGTGTTTTAGCGAAGCAGGAAACTTAAAAAGACACGACAGAGTTCACACTGGGGAAAAGCCTTATAAATGTAAACAGTGTGGCAAGTGTTTTAGCCAAGCAAAAAGCTTAAAAGAACATAACAGAGTTAACACTGTGGAAAAGCCTTATCAATGTAAACAGGGTGGCAAGTGTTTTAGCGCCGCAGCAAACTTCAAAAAACATAACAGAGTTCACTCTGGGGAAAAGCCTCATGAATGTAAATATACTCAGGTAACGTCACGTAAATATTCCCAGAGAAATGGCTGTCCGTCTAAACGATCAGCAATTGTTGAGAAACACAGTTGTTGGATTTGTCAAGAAGAGATGAGTAGTGAAAAAGCTCTTCTTCAGCATTATGACAATCATATGACATATATATGTGAAGCTGATTCTTAAGTTAATAAAAATACTTTCAGTTCAATAAAGTTTTCCTTTGTTTAATTTAGTTCCAGTTTTTCGTCACAATAGTTTTTAGGTTTCCGTGTTTAAACGGCTAGCTTTTTGTTTAAACTGAAGGATCAAATGTAACATGAAATATAGCTTTCCATTAAAAACCACAGTATTTTCAAATTACAGTAAAAAATAAAAAATATTTTTTGGAGAAATCAGTAACTGCCAAAACCATTGACATAGCCGTTACGTAATGTCCATGAAATTTAAAAGATATTTTTTCTCTCACAGCTGTTGTCTAAGCCTGATGCAAAAAATAACAAAAATGCTTTTCTATTTGACCAAGTAATATACATCTGTGATAACAAAACCGATCACTTCCAAAGGGCCACACAAGAAATTTAATGTTAAATTTGTCATACTTCATGGATGTTACTTTCATGGACGTTACATTATGACAACAACAAATTCAGGAAGCTCACTAATAATTGCCAAAAAAGCTTGCTTCTAATATTAATCTGTTATACAACAATAATAATGTATATTCAGCATTGCTGAATATTATTATAGAGTTAAAGAGAGCACTTAAAATCTTATTGGAGACAATAGCGAATTATCATAAGGACAACATTATTAATCTGCATATACCACAGTCAACAGAAATGTCAAGTGTACGTTACATGTATTTCATCTATTGAAGTAAACATATCAAATGGTCAATATAGCTCTGTGGAAACTTCTAAATTACCAACAGTGTCTAAAATTTGAGAATAATGTGGAACCCAAAGATACTCTAATTAATAGACCAAGTATCAAACATATCCAGTTTTCATCACAATGCTGAGAAAGAACTTGAAACAAGGATTTTCTTTTCGAAACACCTTTTCTACCAGCAGCTTCTTTGAAATTTTTAGATCATGGAACAAAAAAAGTACATGAAGATCAGCTTAAAGATGAGTCACAAACATTTACTTAGTGACTTATGTTTTTCATCAAAAAGGTGAAAATTTAAGGAAAAGATAAAGATTATTTCAAAACTAATGGCTAGTTTTCTAAGGTTTGTGAGAAAGAAAGAAAGTATATACAGGGAATTTACATTTTTGACATCA
Organism: Porites cylindrica; assembly: GCA_964035525.1. NCBI lineage: Eukaryota > Metazoa > Cnidaria > Anthozoa > Scleractinia > Poritidae > Porites > Porites cylindrica. The sequence goes on from OZ037781.1 coordinate 162,666, forward strand.
CTGATTTCTTTATCTTTTTTACACACTGTAACGTCCATGTTCTGGAATGTAACATCCATGGCAGTGTTTTGTCATCACGCAAAGAAGGCACACATCACAAAAGAAATATTTATCACTTTGTAATTGTGGTATCACGATTTGCCTAAAAAACAATATCATTTGTTTTTAGTTATGCTTGCAGAATTCACAGGAATTTAATGTTTAACATTTGCACTTAAGAACATGGTTTCTTTGGTTGTAACATCTCTATGACAGCTTTATTTATTGCCCCCGCAAGGTTCCGGCCCAAAGGCCGGAAAACGAGGAGGCACCCTAATGTCCCCCGCATAAAGAAAAAGTATCGTATCGTCGTACTGTATGCGAAAATTTTCTCGATTTGATGAAACTAGGTGCGTACGGTGGTCCCGGTTAATTTTCAGCTTGTGTGCCTGGCCCAGCAACTGCGCAAACTGGGTTTGGCAACGAGTCGCGTTCGCCGAATTGTGTCAGGATTTCATGCCAAACTAAAAGGTGAGTATGTCTTGTAGTACATCTATTTTCCGATTTCTTTTAATGAAAAAGCTATTCAGCAGTACTGGAATTGTTTGGTATTAAAGAACTTGATTTGTTAGACACAAATCAGCAACGTGGATTGACAGACTCGATCCAAACCACATCAGGAATAGCTCAAATTTTTCAAAACCCAGTCAAAAACAAGAAAGGTGCTAATGTGAAAAAAACGGGTTTTGTTCTAGATTGAGGTATTGAGGATTAAATAATAAACAGTGGTCCATGTGTTTGTAGGGTTAGTTTTATATTGCGAAATCCCGATTATTTTATTTAACACAAGGATCAGAAAAAGTGAACTGGGAAATATCTCAAAGGTGATAAACTTGAAACAGTGCTCCATGTTTTTGTAGGGCTAGTTTATTGCGAAATCATTTATATCAGGTGCGTTCAAGAATGTCACACTCGAAGGCAACAGTTGTTCGACACATTAGTTATAGGACATTTATATTATTAGTTACAAATACATAATTAAAGATGGTTTTGTTGTTTAACATGCGTTCTATTACATTTGCAGTGTTGGTTGAACTCATTATGAGATGTATAAAAAACAATTGTCCATCCTAAGCATGACGTGTATGAGGATTTTCATTAACCCAGGAAACAAAGTGTAATAATTGAGAAAAGAATATTACACTCAGAAACTCTAATACAAAAACTGCATTTCAAAGGTTCATGGCAAATACATGGACAACCACAAGGAGTCAAAAGGTCAGGGGCAGATTTAGTGACAACTATGACTAGTTTAAATTAAAATTTTTGCATAATATTATATTTGATGAGTTTTTCATCTAACATGCAACTAGCACCTACCTGTCATAAACAAAGTGAAAGGGAATAGTTGTTTGTTATTTTGTATCTGTTCTAATGATTTTTCTCTAACCACACTTATGCAAATGTAACATCCATGATCGTGGAATGACCCCTATATGTGTTGCCCAGTTTCCAGTGTTAAATGTCTGCTCATGATGACTTCTCATTTCACGAATGAAAACAGGCTTATATTTCTTCTTAAGTTCAGCTTTATACTCACTTGCGTATGCTTCACTCTAGTTTTTTCATGTTGTCTTTACAGCAAGGGTGTTTTTAACTCTCCAGTTGTTATAATTACTGTAAATAATCTGAAGAAGCAAAAACAATCATAAATACCTTTGGAGAATTTTCATTGTTGTCATACGGCCCAGTACTTTATTCATACTTGATAAGCACTCCATTCTAAAAAAATGTCAAATATTTCAACTTTGTAGTGAGTTGACTAACTTCTCCCCTAATGCACAAAGGGAAATAAGGAAATAGTGAGGAAATAAACTCTTCCCTACTCTGGTTCAATTTCGATTTTTAACCCCTTTATTTTCCATGCAGATAATCTGCGAAGCTGTGTGATTTTTGTCCTTGCTCGTTAACCATTGGTTACTTGAGGGGGCTACTTGCTATCTCCTTTTTTTCTGAGCACTTGAACATCCATTTATCTGCTTTTTCCACAAAAACGGACTAATAATATTCAAATTTCTCCCCAGACTTGTCCAACTTATTTTAAAATACCGAAAAACAAATAAAGGCAATATTGTGTAGCAGACTTTGTGTAAGTTTTTTATTGCCAAAACTTTCTTTTTACAAAGGCAAAAGTGGATGAATTTAATTACTTACAGTTTCTTAATGATGATTGTGAGCTCCTTGGGGCTGAAGAAGTACTTTTTGGGGAGTTTCCAACATTCAGAGTCCAGTTTGATGAATATTTTAATAATTTTTCCTCCACATCCACACTGGATAGGTGAGATCCTGAGTCCAGCAACAAAGAGACAAATCCAGAGCCAACTCAGAAAGTACAAAATGTAGATTCTACCACGTCCCCTGAAATCTCAAGCGAAGAAATTGAAGAGCTCACCACTGTTACCATCAACAAAAATACCTCCCGCTCGACAAATGGATGGATGAATGTATTCAAAAGGTGGTGCCAGTCCAGCCATCTAGAAAATGTAAACATAAAAACAAATGGACGGAGATGATTGAACAACAACAACAATCTTCTTTTGTACTCACTCTTGCTCAAAAATAAATCAAAACAATGAAAATATTAAAAGTAAAAAGTACAGTACGTGGCTGCCTGGAATAACCATGGGGGCTAGTGGAGCCAGGCAGCCAGCCGGAATCCCAGCCACTGAAAGGTGTTTAAAGGAGAACTGAGTGTTGTCAATTAAGTAAATTGTTTTAAAAAACATGCAAGTTGTGATCCGATCGTATTCTCACAACGAAAAGAATGAATATATAGAAAAGTACTAAAGTATGCACAGATTTTCTTTTCATGAGTCACGTATTTTGAAAAGAGAACATTGAAGACAGAGTAAAATTATTGGAATTAAACGTTTTAAATAGTTGTCTAAAGATAACAACACCCAATTTGCGTAAAACAGGTCTTAACTGAGGGAAGTTAGGAGAGAACTTAGCTCCTAAATTTCCAAAGTGAGGGTGGGCCATGTCCTTCACTCCACTACCCCCCTCCCTCCCCCCATGGAAGCGCACTTCTGGCGCATATTTTTTGCCTTACCGTCATGAATGGTCCCTTATCTGCTGAAGTAAAATTTAGGGAGAACACTGAATTGGTGTCAATCATCATTGTAAGAAAAAAGAAATGATTAATATGTAAAAGTGTCTTGGGTTTTAGATATTCTCGCAACTGAAATTTTGCCATTCGATTAGTTATATTTTCCCCTTTTTTTTCTTATAATCCCTCACCCTTACCCTCGTTTTAGCAACACCGAAGTTTCACAAGTCACAAGAAATCCTCCAAGTGAAGGCAATTTCTGTGCGACAACAAGGAACGACCACCACTGGTTCCTATCAATCGCGTCTAACAGCAAGGTCAAAAGCACCAGCTGGTTTTGCAGGATTTCCAAGTTGTTCCCCACAGTTTCAGTACCGCACGGCCGCTTTTACATATCTCAAACCGCCCTTTCCCTTTTAGCCTGAATTCATCCGATTACTTCGAGTCGTTATAACAGTCAAGGGAGGGAAAACACAGTCCTATTCAGGAGTCGAGCCCCAGGAAACACCTAAGTTCTTCTTTAAATCCCTTACGTATACGTTGGGCCCTTCTCAGTCACGGCACAGAGGAGTATATGCAAGACAGGTCTTCGAACGTTGTTAAACATCTGCAGAGTTCAGAGTCTTTTTTTTCTTTTTCCACCTGAGGCTCCTTTTTCTATGTCACTACCTTTGGTTTAGGATGCAACCCTTTTCTTCAATTACATCAACAATCAACACCCCAATAATATGCTTTACAATGGAGCGGGAAACTGACCATGTTCTACCTTTCCTAGATGTTCTAATCAACAACACTGACCCACACCAAAGTGTAACCACCGTTTACCAGAAAAAGACTTTCACAGGTTTGCTCACCAGTTATCTGAGTTTTTGCCCCTTTACCTACAAATTGGGGTTAATCAAAACCTTGATTCATAGAACTTTTAAGATAAACAACACTTGGATGGGGTTCCCATACTGACCTTCAAAAATTGTCTGTCATTCGTCCACCGGAGACTTTCGTTTTTTCGATTTCTTGATTTTCATCCCTCTTCTCTAAATCAGGAAGAAGAAATATTGTGAGATAAAAAACTAAACAACTGCAGAACATTGGACGACCAGATTTCTGAAAAAAGATAAAATACCTGCAGTGGTTTCCCTTTCTTTGAGCTCGAACAGCTCAGAGACTCCGCCCAGCGGGGGAGGGTGGTGAACTTGGTAGTTTGTTTGTCCCAACGATCTTGGCCATCGTGACGTCACGAGGAGAGAAGCGCGCAACTTCGAGGAGTTTTCGAAAATGGCGCCGTTGCCATTTCCAAATGCTACTTTTAAAGTTGGTTTTCCTGGATATTGACGCTCCAAAATGGTTTTTGTCACGGTAGGATAGTGCAGTTCTAACATCTGTTTCCGAGAAGGTGAGTGAAATGTGTATTATTCCGAAAAATAACGGGTATGAGAGCTGTAAACAGTTTCGGTCAATTTCCTCCATTGAAAAAGTGTTATTGTAGGTGGCTCGACCCAGCCTTTGGCAGGTACACCTTCCATCTTTGAGAACAAATGTTTTGAGTCAAATGAGTCAATGAGTCTTGAGTCATGGGTCAATAAGTCAGATCTGAAAAACTAAAAGTTTCGGTAGAAACAATAAAATTAAGCATTACTTTTACTTAATTTGTCTACTTGCTTCATTGCTGCCTGCACATGCAGGGCCTATTTCTGACATGAAATTTCAACCTGGCCTGTTTGTTAGCAGTATTCCAGGTCCTGCCGCTACTACTGCGTGCATGTCCCGAAAAATAGCCTTCCCAGACACCCTTCAAGAACCATTTAAACCATCAGACAATCCATACTACTACAGTTTCCATACCAGAAGTGAAGTGCTGCCCCAAGGTTGTTTATATTAGGTGATGCACGAGTTTTAAACAGGCGAGCTAATGTAAATAAACACAAACATAATCAGCAAACAATGAATTGCAATGGGTATACAGTAATACCTCGACAATAATTATTCATACACTGTATCAGCTGTATGTTTCTAATATAAACACTGACTGTGTACAACTGTTCGACTCGCTGTTTCATCAGTGTATGACAACTGCAGACTGCATGAGGCAGCAAGACTGTAAATTGAATGAAACCAAAAATATCGTAATAAAGGTGGCGTCATCATCGACATTACCTTGTTCTTAGAAGTACATGTAAGGCCCAGAAACGAAGTTTATATTTTTCACGCAAATTACACCAACCTCATTCCTAAAGGAGTTGTTGGCTGCTCTTCTCGTATTGAATTAGAACAGAATAATGTCTGCCGATGTCACAAACTCGCTCATGACTCCATAGCAACAGGCTATCAATTTAGCCTGCACCACAGACGAAACTAAACTCTCGTTATATAAGTCTGTCTGTGAAACAGCGCTGGAATCCTTATTCTTATGAGCAATGATTGGCCTGTTAAAAAAGCCATTGTCGATTTGCCTATTTAGAAATTCAAAATGCACTTCCGGTAATTCGTCGAGTCCAGGTAGGATCTGTTCGGTTTAGATTATTATTTTGGCATATCCTTAAATACTGCTAAGATGATGAGTACTCGGGATTTCAAGTGACTGGTTTTGGGGGTTTGAAATGGGTCTTGACAAACTGTGAGCCAGTGAGCCATGCGAGCCATGCGAGCCACGCGAGGCGTCAGTGAAAAAAAGGAAACACGAGTAAAAACTGCAAATTTACACATGAGGAGTTGAGCACTCATTATACTGATAGAGGCCGAAGTAGTCAATTGGTAAAAATCAGTATCGGTAAAAGTCGATAGCAATCAAGTGATGTTTATCGATTGATAACGAAAATTGGTGAAAATTGATAAATTAAATCGCTGTGTCACTTCGATATTATAGATTTTTCATGTTTTTAACGATTTATAACGGTAAGTCCGACATTGTTGTTTTTTGGCATAAGTTAAATATTACAGCTGAGAAAACACATGCAAAAGTAACAACTGATCAACGAACATGAAAATAAGAAATGTGGAAACTATTACAGACACAAGATTCTCTCTAGAACTGTGACCCTTCTGCACATAATAACAAAAACAGTTCAGTTTAATTATTTTTGCAGTTCTCGCAGGTAAGTCAGTACCACAAGAAATACAACCTTACATAAAAGATTCCCGCCCTGAATTTCAGACATCCTCTAAAGAGTCGAAGGGATGCCTGAAATTCAGGCTAAAAGATTTCCCTATATACCTTTTCACTGTTTTCCGTTATCAATCGATAAAATCACTTGATCGCTAACGACTTTTATCAATTTCAAATTTTATCTATTGGCTACTTCAGGAAGTAACTACATGTGGAACTGAAGTTATTTTGAAAGGGTGGCAGATCTAAATCATGAAAAAAAATGGGCGCCTACAAACCTGGCCAATATTGGCCATCAAAAGAAGACTTGAAAGTGGGTTTTAAAGAAAAAAATATATATTTTTGTAAAGTGATAATAAATTGTTTGATCCTTCGACTCTCAATTGCAACTCAATTGCCAACAAATTCACTGTTAATGTTTGCATCAAATCAGTTTTCATTTTTGAATGAACAGAAGAACAGTTTTATCTTCCAATATAATTTGATGGAATCGGTAAAATCTAGGTAAATTGATAAATGAAACGAGTGTGTCATCGATTTCTACCGATTGATCGATACAATCGATACCATTCAAATCAGATTTACCTATTTTTGTCGATTTATTGATTGATAAATTGATACCGATTTTTATTGATTGACTACTCTGGGTGATTAGGTTTAACCACTAATTGTACTGATTAGGGTCAAGCTTTCATTTTACGGATTAGGGTTAAGCACTCATTTTAGGGCTAGGGGTTAAGCGCTGTTTAGGGTTAAACACTTATTTACAGCTTAGTTATAAGCTGTGGACAATGTCTGATCTAGTATTTGCAGCTTGGGGTGCAATGTGTCTCAGTCAACAATTTTTAGAGGGACGCTTTGTTTTTTGGGGGGTCATTTTTTTTTTTTCACTATATATTTTTTAATTCTAATGTACCGGGTGTTATGAACTAGTGTTCAAGTCCTGTATTTTGCACAGCCAACGGTAAAAGGATCTTGTTTCTTTGATTTTTGACAAAGCAAAGAGAACATACCCTTTGTAGATCGAACTTCGGCCATTTGTACATCTCTAGCCAGCTCTGTTGAAAGTTTCACTTTGACAACTTTGATTTTGGTACACTCGATTGATCATCCTTGGACTCAGCTTCATTATTTGCCATGGACGTTTCTGCAGTTTCTTCTTTGTGTTGTTGCCCAAAAAATGCTGAAAGCCTTCTTTTTTTTTTACATCTCTTTGCATTGACACACATTAAGAGAAGGGCTCTCAGTTAAGCACGTGGATGTACATGTACATAATCTACCCCCATATAGCATTCATCCAAACCAGTACCCAGGAACCTCGGAAATTTGAGCCTTTTACATACGTCATATTCTCTGGATTTTGGTTCCTTCTCTACTTTTTATCTTCAGAAATTTAAACCAAAGTATTGTTTCAAGAAGATTTTGCACAAGGAGAAAGTACATTTCCTTGTTCCTTTTTCTGTGTAAAATGGGGTTGACATGCCTACATGACTCCCCAGCGTGTGTTTAAAATAGCCTTTTTATAGTTTGGCTCTCACAAGTATGTCTTTGAGCGACCGCCCTCGTTTATAAGATATGAGGGGCAGTTTTTTGTAGATTTCGCTCAGTAATGGTTGTTGTTCTATTAAATGCCAGTTTTTCATGAGAATTTGCTTTAGGTTTGGCACTGATGGTTGGTATTGTGTGACAAAAGGCAAGATTCGTAGGTTTGTCTTTGGTTTCTGTTGAAGGGTTAGTTTCCTGTCTTTGAAGTTCACCTCTGAGAGGGTTGTGTTAATAAGATCCTCTGGGTAACCCCTCTGTAGCAGATGCGCTTTGAAATTTGTAATTTTCTCTTCGAATATTAGTTCGGAAGAGTTTGTTCTGAGGAGTCGGAGGGCTTCCCCTTTAATGAAGCCTTTTTTAACTCCTTGCGGGTGACAGGAAGCAAAATGGGTATACTGAAATGTCTCAGTTGGTTTGAAATGAGTACGCACATCAAGGATTGCGTCTCTTTCGAATCTTTCCCCTTTGTAGATGTAGGTGTCCAGGAATGTTGTTTCCTTATCGGAAATTTCAGCCGTAAATTTGATCGTAGGGTGATGATTGTTTGCTTGTTCAATGAAATGTTCTATTCTGGCTCTGTTTGTAGTCCGGGTAAACCGGGTAAACCGGGTATTGTGTGACAAAAGGCAAGATTCGTAGGTTTGTCTTTGGTTTCTGTTGAAGGGCTAGTTTCCTGTCTTTGAGATACACCTCTGAGAGAGTTGTGTTAATGAAGTCCTGGGTAACCCCTCTGTAGCAGATGCGCTTTGAAATTTGTAATTTTCTCGTCGAATAAAAAAATTATTATTTTGGAAGAGTTTGTTCTGAGGAGTCGGAGGGCTTCCCCTTTAATGAAGTCTTTTTTAACTCCTTGCGGGTGACAGGAACCAAAATGGGTATACTGAAATGTCTCAGTTGGTTTGAAATGAGTACGCACATCAAGGATTGCGTCTCTTTCGAATCTTTCCCCTTTGTCCAATGAATGTTGTTTCCTTATCAGAAATTTCAGCCGTAAACTTGATTGTAGGGTGATGATTGTTTGCTTGTTCAATGGAATGTTCTATTCTGTCTCTGTTTGTAGTCCAGAGCGAGAAGATGTCGTCTATATAACGTTTCCAAACTAGCGGTTTAAAAAGGCTTTGGCTAAGGATTTCCGTCTCTACCTTGTTCATGAATATATTAGAAAAGGCGACTGCCATTTTCGTGCCCATGGCCGTACCATGTGTTTGAAGGTAGTTTTTTCCATTAAACTGGAAAGAATTTTCTTGGAGAATTAGCCTGAGCGCTCGTTTTAGTAGTTGTGTAGGGATAGGAGGTTCGTTTCTATAGAATATTTCGTATGCTCTGCATACCGTGTCTATTCCCTCCTCTTGCAGTATATTTGGATACAAGCTCATAATGTCCATTGAAACAAGTATGACGTCCGCTGGGACTTTCGTATTTTCTATGAAATTAACGAAGTCGGTAGTATCTTTAAGATACGACTTTTGTTGTTGTGCTATCGGCTGAAGGAGTTTGTCGACAAATGATGATAATTTCTCCGTTGGGCCATCACACCCTGATACTATCGGTCTGCCGAACAGGGACGGCTTGTGTATCTTAGTGAGGGTGTAAAATTCTGGAACTCGAGGCGGATTTGGTGTTTGACAAAGCCATTTTTTAGTCATGTCATCTATGTGATCCGCGTTGTAGAGGTCGGTAATAAGTTGTTTAACTTTAAGGTTTGTCTCAGTGACCATGGGTGATGCAAGAGGCCTGTAGTTGTCCTTATTATCTAGTAGAATTCGAAGTGCACCGAAATGACCCAGAACATGTATTTGAACAGGACATCTTGTGGCAATCCCGCAATGGCACCCTCTAGTTCAGACACTGTGTAATAAGAAAATTTTAGTTTTAGGGAATGATGGACAGTGTGTGTGTAATAAACCTGCAAGAAAGAACTGAAGCATGAAATTATGCTCAGGTTCTCAGTTAAGGTTATTACTCCAGCACATTATTAACTTGTTTTTGTGATATGCAGTGGAACCTCTCCTTTGAGACACCACTATACAAGGTTTGGTCCAGGAAAAATGTTCACATAATGTTTGTTACCTCTATTAAAGGGACACCTGTATTCAGGAAAAAGGGACACCTTTTCTGGGTCCTGAAACCTCGGTTCAACCTTCATTCAGGAGACACATTAGGACACAAAAAGTTACTGACCACAAGAGTCATTGATAAGTTTAAGTCTTCACTAGTCACAATGGTAACAGCTTTCAAAACACAAACTATTTCACTTAAATCAATATACTACACTTGTGGGAATTCAACACACAACATCAGTTGACCTGCACCATTCTATACCTCTTATATTTCATTGGTCCCCTTTAATCTGCACTTCCATTGTTTTCAGGGATATGGGCATTGTTATGTCACAATCCCTATTGTTTTCCCAGCCAATCACAAACAATCTTTCTAATAGGTGCAGATCGCCCCCACAACATCGCAGATATAAGTTAATCATGGTTTTTTACACATTATCTAATTGCTTCAAACAATCACTGCAGCAGATTCTGAGTCAGAATAATTAAAGAAAAATATTTGTTGGTTAACAAATTAACCCCAGCCCAAACTTCATTCACGGGACACTTGCCGTGGCCCTGAGGGTATCCCCTGAATAGAGTTTCCAGTCTATTGTAAAGCCTCCTCCGTTGATCGTTTGAGACAAAAACATGGCAGAATCTAATAATGTAAGTAGAATAAAAAAAAATGTATATTTATAGTTATGCACGATATAACGTGATCTAAACTCCTGGAATATACTGTAAGCATTCATTTTCATTTAACATATCAATTAGTTTGTCGACCAAGGTGAAATCAAAGTAAACCTGAAATCAGAGACCATAACATATATACCGTAGGATTCAAAATCAAGAATTAGTGTTTATCTAGAGCTTATTTTTCTTGTCAAAAAGGAAGCCCAACAAGCTGCAAAAGCTCAGAAGCAGGCTGATGCAAGAATTAAGCACAAATCCAGCAGTGAAGGTAAGGTTCCATGGTTAGTTTGTCAACATGGAAGAATTAGTGTTGTAGTCAATTCTGGTACATTAGTTGGCCACCTGACTCATCTTGATGATATTAGAGAAGAAAGAGTTACTAATTTAGTCCTTTCACAATGATATAACAGACAATGATTCAATTTACAGGATAGGAAAAAAACTTTCTAAACACAATCTTTCATTTCCTTTGCAGAATCCTTATTATGGATGGGTGTTTTGTCACATGATTTATACTTTTTAACACATGACAGAACGTCCTGATAGATTGCGGGGAGCTCATAACTAGCATCCCTTTCAAAGTTGGTTCTCGACAAAATACTTTGATGGCTTCCCTAACTCTTCTCTTGAACATGTCCACCTCTCTCATGAGGATCGAAGAGGAGGACATATCCAAGGTGTGGCCTTACCACTTTAGATGATCCCCCACTGCCGCTGTTGATGCTCTTGTTATTGCAACATGTTCCTTGAATCTCATTCCAAAAGGTCTAGCTCTCTCAGCAATGTAGAAGTCATCACAGCCCTCTCACTGATTTCCGTACACCATCCAATGCTGCCCGATGGTGTTGAAAGGCTTGTGGGATGGGCCAACTCCTTGTTTTTTTGAAAACTTTTGTGAACTTTTTTTGCCGGGCTCCAACATTGAACAGGGATGTTGTTTACAAACTCCCTGTGATCTATCAGGACAATTTGTCATGAGATCCCCAATATAAATCACTAGGTGATAAAAAGCCCAAATCCATCACTTGATAAAGATGCTGTGATGGAATCAAAAACTTGTGCTTAAAACAATTTCTGCTATCTTGTAAACTGAATCATAGTTTATTAAATCTTGAGGATGTCATTGGCTATGCAATTGAGATACCACTTGATCCCACCAGTTTTGGTATCAAAAGACCTTGTCACATTGACACTTTTCCCTTTAGTGGCCAATCAAACACTGAGCTCAACTTAAACATTGAAATTTGCCTTCATTTTATGTAGGCCATCGTGTTCAAGTTGCACATGATCTTCAAGTGGATGATAAGAAAGTTCAAAAGAAGGTTGCTAAGAAATAAGCAAGGCAACAGGTGAGAACAAAAAGATAAGACATTATTGTGAACAGCAATGTCCCACTGTGGTTTGCTTACAGTGGAATACCCTGTGAGAAGAGGTTTCTTTATGGCATGCTCTTAACATGACAAAGTTCTTAGCGTCGCTGAAATTTGCGTAGTCATCCCATTACAGAGACTCGAAATTGTTAAGAACCTGTTTTCATGCAAAATCTTGCATACAGAGTCCAATAAAATACTGGTCCCAGGTGGTCAAGGAGACTGAATAAAAAGAGATTCAAATTATTTATTAGTTTTTTCAAGTCTAGTGGGTTGTTCTAAAGATTATATGAACTTCAATAAGTTATGAATTTGAGCTAGTGTCTTGTCCATAAAATTGTTTACCATGGGCCTGACAATTTTGAGCAAACCTAATTCCCTCTGATCAGTCCTTGTGGCTGGGGACATTTCGTGAAAGAGATGCTTGGATTTTGGCCCATAAAATACTGTCCATACTGATAATGTAAATCTGTGTAGAAGTGGTGGTGTGATTTGTTGATGGATTATGATGAAATTACTTTTTCAGCTTTTGTTTACTTAATTATATGATATGATTTGATCATTTATTCATTTACGTTAGCACGATTGGCAACCTTTGCCAAGTAAATACAGAAATAAAAATAGCTATTGTTTGCAAATGACAGGGAAAATGTGACCCTCCATAATTATTATGATTTCAGGGACAAAGGTGATGACACGCTCACAACACACTAACACAACAAACTCAGTGTGTCCAAAGACACACTTTACATGCATAATTAATTACTGAAACAATCAATGACACACAATGTTTTGTTTCGGTGTATTTAGCACGCTTAGTGTGCAAGTTGGTGCAGAATAACACGCTAAAGTAAACAAAACATACCTCGAAAAAATATAACTCTTGTACAAACCAAATCCTTTATTAGTTAGCCTCTATGCGAACCTCCAGTGAACAAACAGCAAAAGTCCCTGCTCATTCTGCGCTTTTGGAATGAAAAGGTTAAACGTTTGAGCGCCGGCTCTAGGCAAAAAATCTCTGCTGATAAAAGTAAACAAACAAGCACTTGAAATTCATTTTATCTTTATTTTATTTTATTAGCTTTTCCCTGATGAATACAAAAAACTGAAGATATGCAAGTACTAGTAATAGGAACGTAACGATGCACTAATAGTAACTTAAATAATTTGGGAAGGGACACCACAACAGCTAAAGCCAATTGCTGTGGTCCCAATTCACTTAAACTTCTGCTGTAGTTCAGATAAAGTTTCTTGTCTAAAAATGACCTCAAATGAATGTAAAAGTCTTAAAAAAACCTTCAGTATTAAACTCATGACTGTTTCCTCCTGCATTTATCTGCTTTTGGAAACGTTAGGTTGCTGTTGTATGTATTCAGAAAAACCATTCAATGTGTGTAAAAGTAAGAGGTTTCAAATTATGTTTGACATGCAAATTTTAATTGCATTGGTCTGCAACAATTGAAGCAGTAGCGTTTTCTGTCTTGCTACGAAATCTGTTCAGTCATGATAGGGGAACCTGAGGCTTTTCAAAATTACAAGGTCTTCAGTGTTATTTTCTAGAAAATCTTGGGTGCAATTGCACCTTTTATGAAAGTGAGAATTTTTCTTATTCTTCTCTCCATCAAATTTTTGAATCCAAAAGTTTTAGGTTTTCTTTTTCTATGAAAATTAGTCTAACATAAGGATCGAGTGAAACATGAAAAATTCAGTTTCAGAAATCTTAGGGAATTTTTAAGATAAGCTTTGAAAATTGTACCTGAATGGAATGCTTATCTAGAAATTATCAGCTGTATTCAAACAACAGAAAATTCTAGGCAATATTTGCTTCTCTGAAAAGATATAAAACAGAAAACAGTGGTTGGTTGCCCTGAATAGAGGCAGTCACTCAGATTGATCAAAGTTGGTGAAGTCTATTTACTAAGTCCAATATTTGTTTGCATGTGCGAATTCTAGAACCAGTCTTTCTCAATAGTTGAGAGGCATGTACACCTTAGGCCAGGGTGCATGTCCATATATGAGGAAAATTGACAATGTGGAATGCTAGGTCATCCATCTTATCATCAAAGTATTGTAAGTCTGCTAAAAAATAATTGATTAAAATTGACGATGTACTAATTATGTTTGTAAATATTGGAGCATATACCTTTCCTGTCACAAGCATTAACTAGTTATAAGCGTTCACACGCTCTAGCCCCGGAAGGAAAGACAATTTTTTTCTCCTCACATTTGGGTGATTAAATTAAAATGATATATCACGGACTTCTCTTCCATCCTTAAAAGATCGGACTTGTTACCTGACCCCAACAATAGCAGATGCCTCCTCAATTATGTCATCCTTTGTCACAGAATGTGCCGCTTTTATTCTAGCCCCATTCTTTTGACGATATGTCTTGCTTTTCCTATCGCAGCGCAGAAGGGTAACTGGGAATCCGTTGTCCTTAATGAAAAAAGAAAACATAGCATCAATATCCTGATCTTCTTCAATCAATTCAACCCATGACATGAAACACATGTAAATACGCATGATTCTCCAAAAATAAAAACACTTTCTACACTTCAAAAGATAGGCTTCATAATAATAATTTATAGCTAAAGTTTTTTAATTTATGAACAACTTGGTTATTTTGACATGTTAGCTTGTGTTGTCGAGGCAATTCGTTCAGTATTTTTTCAACCTTGAACTCGAAGGTGCTCTAAAAGAAAGCTAAAAGAAATACGTTTGTGATGTTTGGAAAAAAAGAGGCTCCACATAAGCCAAAAATTTAAAGAATCTGATTGAAAAATCCTTGACATCCTTTGTAGAGAATGTTTCAGCTGTGTTTTTCTCATCATGAAGCTGACTTATTATTTACTGATAAGAGCTTCCGCTTTTACATCAAGAATGACTGTACAATGATTGTATTACAATATTATTACTTTCGCTTCTTGTCCCATAAGTTTGCATGTGCTGTACAATGGAGGACAAAATTGTTAGGACAATTAACACGATCTACCTTAATTTTTCCCCCTTTCCTCCTTTCCCCCTCTCCCCAAAGAAATGTTGTAGTTTGTGCACCCCTGTACACTTTACCCTGTCCTAACAGTGTTTCTTCATCCCAACATTATTTGAAGGGGGGAGGGGAGGGCCAGTTGCGGTATCCAAGTGGTTAGAGACGTGCATATTATGCTACATCTGAACATTTGATAAGTTAAGGATGTGGAAGGAAGGTTTTTCATAACCGTCCCAAGGATTTTTGTCCTTCATTGTAGCAAACTAAGTTGCACACTTGAGTTTGGTGTCTTCTCGCATGCTAGCCTTTGCTATTTTATGTTAACATGTTTTCCTTAAGGCTGCTCATGCTTCATTGTTCTATGATGCATGCTTTATTGTTTTTACTGTTTTTAGTGTGTCATGTGTGACAAAAGCACAGGCTCATTAAAGTATGCTCTAACATGCTTTGTAAGTATGTTAAAGTCAATTTCTTTTGTTTTTAAGTGGAAGAATGTTGTGAGCATGTTTTTACCTTTGTCCCTGAAATCATATGGAGGGTCACAAATAAGATTACAAAGATCAAAAGTACCATGTGCTGGGTCTGCAGTGTACCAAGAAAAACTGATTTCCTCTGGATATTTCCTTTTCAGGAAGTAGTTTAGTTAAGCCTTCACCAAACTGGCAGCAAGGCTGCAAAGTTTTGTGATAATGATCATGGAGAATCAAACACAAGATCAAAATGATTATGTACACCATAACTAATCTGCTACTTCTTGAGACCAAAACTCAGATTTCTCTCTTATAAAACACCTCCAGCTGCAGGCAATGATTAGATTTATGTGTATTCACAGGCTATAATAATACTTTTACCAACCACAGACCTTTGATATCACTTGCTTATATCGTTTATTGTACTAGAGCAGAACACCAAACTTGAGATTTATCTGTTGAGTCATTGTTGGCGATTATCATATCTACAACCCCCCCCCCCCCCCCCTTTGAGATGACCAGCGGCTTTCTGATAAAAACTGGTATTCTGCGAAAAAGAAAAAAAACTATGTGGTTTATTGGTGTTGAAGTAGAGCAAGAGATGAGTGCACCCCCTCCTAAAAAAAATCCTGGATCCGCCCCTGCTTTATCAACTAAGTTGATAAAACTTAAGGTATTTCTTCACACTTTTGTTTTGCCTGTAGGCTCCCCAACGCTCTGCAACTCAAAAGAAAGTTGGTTTGTTTTCCCACCTTTATCAATATGAAAAGAATTTGTCCTTAACACAAGGAATAAGGTAAGATATAAAAGTAACTTGCTGATGACAATAATAACTTACCTTTAGTTTGTTATAGACAAGTCTCTTAATCTCGTTTCCAGATCTCTTGTTGAAGAAGCTGAAGGCGAGATCTGGTCTAGTAAGAAAATTCAGTTTTTCGATTGCTGTGATTGTCAGCGAAATTATGATGCAAGTGTTTTCGCCTGTGCGCACTATAAGGCACATGCAATTCATTCTTCAAGTCTTCAGTTTTGTGCAATGAAATGCTGTGGTGAAGAAGAAGTTTTTTGTCTCATTATAACTTGTAAAACCATTTTTATCATTAAATCTTTTAAGACTTTTTAAAACTCTCTCTCGGTATCAATACAAGGAGTTTTGAAAAGGGTAAAAAAATTCTCAAATATAATTTGACACATACTGGTTTGAGCTTTTATAGAGCACTATGATAATTAAATTTGAACTAACCATCTTGTCGAATTTGATATTTTTGCAAAAAATGTGTGTATATTCTATAACCACGTTTGTTAGAGAAGACTTCAAGGGTCTATCAAATTCGTTGTTTAACACATCTAATGTAAACAGGGCTTCTGATATTTCGCGCGGTCGCGGACCCGCGAAATTCAGGTGTTTCCGCGAAATCCCGCGAAATTCCCAAAAAAACGCGAAATACCGCGAAATCCGCCAGAAATATTTCCAAATACATGTCGGCAAAACATATCTAATACTTATCTTGGCTATTACACCGGTTTTATTCACCCCAAATGTCCAAATTTAGCTTGAAACTTCGTCACCGCAACGAGTAAACAACGTCCCATAACTACCAGGCGGTTTTAGATGAACGTTGCGAAAAACTGGGCACTAACCATAATGTTAATAGTTTTAACATTCGCTCATTTCTCGAGCGAACTGTTGTTGAAAGAGCAAATGATTATCCCTGCTAAAAAAACGTTCACCAACGCTGGTCATATCGACGCAAAATTGATCGATTTTAGCGAAATTTGCCAAAAAAATGAAAAACCCAGCAAAATCGGCTGTCTTTTACTGATTGTTTGTTGGCGAAGTTTCCCCCCGAAATTTCCCGTGAAATCAGCGATTTTCCTAAGAATTTGCCCCCGAAAATCCTTCGAACATTGACTTCTTTCCGCAAAAATCCCGCGAAATGGGCCGATTTTTCAGCGAATTTTGACTTTTCTCCCGCGAAAATCTCCCAAAATCGGCCGATTGTTCCGCGAATTTTGACTTTTTTCACGCGAAAATGCCGCGAAATCGGTCGATTTTTCCGCGAATTTGCCCCTGAAAATCCCGCGAAATTTTGCTTTTTTTTCCGCGAAATATCAGAAGCCCTGTGTAAAGGATTTATTTCTTGGAGGCACGAGCTCTTTTTTTGCCTGTGACATTCCTGACAGGCAGGTTCACATGTACAAATCAGATTTGACCAGATCTCGCCTTCCGTTTGGCTTCTGGGCACGAGATTACAAAACAAGACTGTCTTTAGTCCTGATAACTGATCTCTGTGCAATATTCAGTGTACGGAAAAGGGTGGCTGCTAGCATGGCTTATGCAAAGGAAAAGTTGTTGTAAGACACAGAATTGCCTAGTGCAGAGTGGCTTGTGGCTTGTACACTGTAGAGTTGTTTATTAGGCCTGGGCACTGGTGGAACTTTCTCATAAAAGATGCCAAGTAGAAATGGCATCATCTGAAAAAA
Organism: Porites cylindrica; assembly: GCA_964035525.1. Taxonomy (NCBI): domain Eukaryota; kingdom Metazoa; phylum Cnidaria; class Anthozoa; order Scleractinia; family Poritidae; genus Porites; species Porites cylindrica. Next base: position 180,451 of record OZ037781.1, read on the forward strand.
CTCGGTTGTGTTTACACTAGCCTAATCTTGTGCCCAGATCTTGCTCTTGTCTCATTTTGGGTTGAACTTGGATTTCACTTTCACCTGAATGTAGAGAAGTGTATGAGGTTAACTTGGGCTGAGAAACCTGTACCTTAAATTAAATTGTATGACAAATGTCTAAGTGATACCTGAATCAAATTGAAATTAATTTCATTTGTTCATTTCTCGTTTGATTGAAGTTTGGGTAGTGCCAGTAACATCCATCCAGCTATAATCACTCTAGGAGTGCAGTATGCCAAGGGCATCATTTGTGGGTCAAATGCAAGATGTGTGGCTCTTTTGCTGGCCTTCAAAAAGGTTGGGTGTCACTTTGTGTGAATTTTATAAAATAATTAAATGAGACAAGCAGATGTGCATTGATAAACCTATTAACAGTAGACTGCAAGACTGATGTCTGTATTGATTATTTCTTACTGTTTGTGATCCAAGAATCCCAAACCTAATTTGCAGAACAGCTCAGTAGCTATTCCATTTTGTCTGACACTACCTTTTAACCTACTGTACAAAAATTAGCCTTCTCCGATTTCATTTTTTTTCCTGAGGGTTGGGGGGGGGGGGGGGGGGGCTGTACACAGGCTACTTCTCCTCTAAGAAGTTGAACTTGACCTTTAACTATTGCATCATGGCAACAGGTAAAATATTGCTTTAAAAATGATCAGTTTAGTTTTAGTGGTATACTCTGCTTTTAGCAAGAAGATTTATTTGCAACCTTTTGCAAAGTTCTGTACATCAGCCCCTGAAAATAATGATCCTGACACTGAAATGATCCCCAACCCTAAAATGATCCCTAAATTGGTCCCAAAATGATCTCCAATTACTTTTTGGAATGGAATGGTATCCTAGGACTGTGGATTGAGCAAAATGCACAACATTAATACAACAAAAACCTTTACTGATAGTTTTCACTAGCTCACATTCTTCATGATTCTTTAATGACACAAATTTAGGGTTACACTTTGAACTGGATGTAAAAAGTATTTATTTTTTGATACTCAAAGATAAGTCATGTCCAAAAAATTAAGTTGTCGTTATCTTTACAAATTAACACCATTAACTGCAACTGAAAACATCAAGATATTAAAAACTTTCCAATACATAACATAACATAACTTAACGTATTATAGCATGACATATAATAATTATCAAAAGTTTGATCGTCCCGGTGAACGTAGTCCTGAATAGGACTGTTGTTGTTGACAGTGACTGACGTTTTGACAACCTGTGCCATAGACATCTTCAGAGTCAAAGTGAGTTGTATCACGTCAGTTGATGGTATTATACTCTGGTTATTGATCTGATTGGTCAATTATGTCGCAATGTTATTGGTCATCTGTCAGTTAAGCTGTGATGTTATTGGCTATGAAGACTCGTAATCAGTAATTGGTGCATTTTGATCCGTCTATTGTCACAGTTAAACGGTCGTCTATTGTTAGTCAAATTGTCAGTTCTCCAGTCATTCTCTCATAGTTAGTTTTGCTTGATCTCGTCAATAAATCGTTTGTATGGCGCTGGTAACTGATGGCTACGATTCATGGGCATTTGTTCTAAGTTAGTAAACCAACTTTCTGTTGTACATTTTAGAAAGTGAAAGTGTAAGTTCGGTACATGGAGATAAGCCTCCTTTGTATAACAACTCTCACCCTAGTAACACAAAAGATGTTAGGGTAAGTTGGAAATAAGTGTTTTGGTAATAGTTTCCACTGATTAGACAGCCTGCTGAGTGACCAGTATTAAGTTAAATGTTTTTCTAACTAGTTGAAATATAGCATGGTGCATAAAAGTTGTTACTAGTGATGTATAGGTCAGTATTAAAATAATACATGGACATCACTGAATCAAAGCATAAAATGTTTCTTGCCTAATATATTAGATGAGTGCAAAAAAGAAACCTTAGTCCACTTAGTGTTTATAATGATTGCCTCCAGGGGAAGGGAAATGACTCTATGATGTACACTTTATGTAGTTAAGAGGAAGAGGTGAAACACCTACAAAAGTGGTGTTGAATTTTAAAAGGATGCATGATTAATGGATCATTTAGGGGTTGGAATCATTTCAGGGACTGTAAAGTTCACTTCTTTCCACAGTTAATAGCTGATTATGTCACTCCAACTCCAAAGGAGTTGTCATAAATAGTGGCTTGCACAATAAATAATACTGGTAATACCGATTTTTGACAGTGTTGCAGTTGCATTCTTTTATAATCTGATGGTGTAATTTGTAACAAAACATGGCTCAGCAAGGGAACCATTTCCAAACTAGACCTCGCTGATAAAGAATGTTGCTTATACAATGTCACTGTCTTTTTGTCATTGTTATTGATATTTTTGTCCTTGGCATTTTGCAATTTCTTGACACAGTGCCATCCTTTGTCTGTTAGTATGGGTCATGCAATCAAATACCTCAAGCTTGAGATTACCCATTCATCTCCTGACATGCCAGAAGAACAGGTATGCTGTGCACAGAAACCTTTATACACCCTAATAACACTGACTGAGGAACCAGTAACATAACACATTGTACACAGCAACTGTGGCTGATGTACTGATAAACTATCAGGTCATAGACAGTGATCAGTACTGAAAAGACCCCAGTTATATTTCAATAAAACAAGACCCTGATAATTGGGGTACATTGGGCTGCTGCCTGGTGAAACTGAACACATTCACCTGGACACTAAGAGGAACTTTTAATGAAATATCAGGCAAATCAAAACTAAAACAGAAAATTACTGGTATGTATCGGTCTTTCAAAACACTAAAAGTTTACCCTGTCAGTTCTGTCATGCTATATTTTTGAGATTATAGGGACTGTGGAGGGGTGCATTGTGGAAATGTGGAAGTTAAAAATAAGATCTATATTTTCTTGTTTCGAAAGGGAGACTTGCTTACGGTATTTGTATTTGTATTCATATTGAGGGAATTGACGGCACCCATTTTTCTTGTGTATATCTTAAATGACCAGGCCTCTCCCTTCAAAAGTGAAAGTAAATATAGGACAAATATCTTTATGCAAGGATATTGTTTTCGGTGTCAAGTTTTTTTTTTCCGAAATGACTCATCCCTTCCCTCAATAATTGAAAAAAGATGCCTCATCTTAGTGGGACGGGTAGCATGATCTGTCAGCCATTTTGTCTTTTGCTGCACAGACAACGCCACTCATTTTAGATTGGTCTTTGCCACAGGCAGCCCAATAATAAGACACAGGACCACTTAACACTTACTATTATTTTTGCATGTCTTGTCAATATTCTGAATCTCCCTTTGAATTCAAAATCAATTCTACTGCTAATTATATTATATTTAATGTAAGATCAAACCTAGAACCAATAAGGATTATAATTTATTTTATAATTTTAGGGCAAATAACAATCTCATCAAGAGCATTGATAAATTTATCCAGGAAAAACACGTTTTAGCTGGAGTTGCTATCTCTGAGACATGTGCGAGAACCAAGATTAATGACGGGGATGTTATACTAACATATACTTGGTGAGTCAAGTTAACTCAGTGCTAAATCTGCAAGAGTTTGTAAGTGAACCTGTAATTGTTGTCAAGGTACATTGCATGTATTTGATCAGATTTAATTCGCTGCTAACTTGTTACTTCTTTTATCTTAAGTTCTTCGCTGTGTTAAAAGTTTTAAAAGATGCTCACAACGCTGGAAAAGAGTTCAGAGTTGTTGACTCAAGACCAAAGTTTGAAGGTAAGGTTTACATTGTCCACATTAAACCGATTTCTGTAAAAAGAAATAGTCTAACACACTTTTATTTTGTGTTTTATTTATTTAGGTCAGTCTAACAGTTCTTTATTCCCCCCCCCCCCCCCCCCCGCTATACTCTTGGGTTTCATAGGATGTAGCTAACTGCTCATTTGCATTTGTTCAGACATTACATACATGTATCTTACTGTATAAATGGCCTTTGTGTTAGAAACAAAACAGACAAAGTGATCAATTAGTGATGGTAATTTTTAAGTTTGGTGAAGAAATGAGAATTGATTTGATCAACACGGGACAAAGCCGAAAATTCTGAGTCCTCGACCGGAATTGAAACTATGACCTTCCATACACTGGTCAGATGCTCTAACCACTTAGCTATGAAAGACTCGTGGCAAGCTGGGCCATATACAAGGTTCATGTATGACATGCATCCTGCCTACTGCTAGGATCAGCAATGTTGAAATTGCCATGTGTTTGATAAATGAGCATCTGACCAGTGTACGGAAGATCATAGGTTGAATTCCTGTTGGGGACTCAGGTTTCATTTTCTTTGTCCCATGCCCGTGACATGTTGATCACATCATTTCTCAGAACAGACAACATTCACAGGCTCTTTTTCCTTCATCTAGGTCAAGAATGTCTGAGAAGACTGGTGAAACATGGGATCAGATGCTCATATGTATTAATTAGCGCCTTGTGGTATGTCATTAAGGAGGTACGTAATGATATGCAAGGGAATGTCTGTAGAGTAGAAGTTCATTCAAAATCAAACTAAAGAGACGTACGGAGTGGGAAATAACAAATTAGCCATGGTACTGAATGAAGTTTTGAAGGTTGCAACTTAAAAATCCCCACCCAAAAAAAAAGATTTAGTGGGCATCAAGGTTATTAAGTCACATAAACTAGCCGTTGCAAATTCAAGTGGTGTTACATACTACACTTGTTGGAGTCAGTATAAACTAGGAACTGCTAGTTGAAATGTGTGGGCTGATTCTCCCTCTCACAGGTGTCTAAAGTTTTCTTTGGTGCCCATGTCTTGCTTGCCAATGGCTATGTCAAGTCACGTGTTGGTTCCTCTATGGTTGCTATGATGGCTCAGGCATTTAACGTACCAGTGCTTGTTTGTTGTGAAACGTACAAGTTCTGTGACAGAGTACAGACTGATTCATTTGTTTCCAATGAATTGAGTGAGTAACCCTTAGAATTTTATTTTCTGATTTTATAAGAAAGGTAAAATTAATAGCTGTGGAATAGGAAATGGCGAAAAATGGGCGAAAAGAGTTAATTACTGCCGAAACCTCCTACTACAGGTAGAATTGGATGCTCAAATAGGTTTTATTAAATGGAGCAAGAGTTACAAAAGTAGCTTGTTTTGTTAGCTGGTGGCTGATGTAGCGTCAGTTTTCTGGTCATCACTGCGGACCCTGGGTGGTTCGTACTCTTTTGAGCTCTTCAAATTCCATGACTTTCCATAACTTTTTCCATAACCTTTTCAAGTTTTTAAAAACCTTAGGTTTAGCTGTCAGTTTCAGAAATTTTAACAACGTTCCGTGTTTTAGGGTATTTTTTTACCTTAAACAATTCAACAGGCACTGTTCAATTGCTCCCCCTATCTTGCATTGTCCTTGCCTTGTCATCTGCAGTAACTGATTTATCAAACAAAACTTTAATTTTCCATGACTTTCAAGGACCGACTATTAAATTCCATGACTTTCCAGGTTTTCCATGACCTGTACGAACCCTGTGACCGGCACTGACCCTTTTTTTTTTTCAGAAGGTGTAGAGAACTTCTTGAGCTATTTACAGCGGTCTTACCCACCACTAGCAACCTCCACTTCTGTGAATAATTGTTATTTACTCATAACAAATCTCAGAAACATTGGTGAGAAAGCCCTGTCCGGAAAAAAAGGTTACGGATTCAAAAAAATCCGGGTTCGTGTGGACGGGTGAGTGAAGCGAAGCACGGCTAAAAAACGGTTTATCATAGTCTAATTAGTAAACAACAATTTTGCACGTGCATCACTTGGACCCACGTGCCGTCACTGCACTAAATATGCCTAATTTAACGTTTTTTGGAGGACGTAAACAAGCGTAGACAAACTCTTTCTGAACTTTAATATGTTTCTTAGGAATTCAACTTCAGGAGAGTTCACCTACATTTGACAAAGTAATCGAGTTGGAATAATCAGCTAAAAGACTGATCATGAATGAACGTGATTTCATTTTTCGACATTTTCTGTAATGCTGTCTCCATGACAAGAGTTAATAATTTAAAAGTGAAAAAGGACAAGTCAAATATGAAGCATAAAAAATCAAAGACGCCTTAAAAAAGAGCGATGGTAAAAGGGACAAGTACTGAAAGGGTCACTATGTGGGTCACTTGCTAATAGCAAAAACCCTTCAGGTATATATTTTTTTGGCAAAAAAGTACTACCAGGAATATTTTTTAAACTGCATCTTTATTTCATTTCACTTTACATGTTTATTATCGACTTGCACACAGTAGCCAAAAGAAGGCTTCTCAGTCTCGGTTAACTGTTAAAGAAACGTTTCTCCAGCACCTCCACAAGCTTATCGCCAGTAAGGTCACACAATTTAGATCTTGCTTCATCAAGCCCATAATATTTGTTGGTCAGATATCGTAACTGAGGTTCCTTTGACGTCACAATTTCTTTGATAGTTTTAGCTATCTCCTGTGATTCCTGCCCCACGTTAGCTGTTAAATCAACCATCCGGGAAATGACAGACTGCATGAGTTGGACAGATTTGTGGTCAGCGGTAGAGAGGTCAACTTTCCCCGCCATATCTTTTAAGTTACTTATAAAAGAAGTCATGACAGGTCCTGGCTCGACCAGTGAAATCCTATAAGATTACAATTAAACTGAAGTTATTTTAGCTTAAATCAACTATACATTACTCTGACCAACTTAGCTAGACTACCGTGCGAGCAGTGTTTTCTCCAGGCCGGACCCTGCGCTTGTAGCGTAGCGTTCGGCCTGGAGAAACCACTGCTCACAGGGAAAGCTAGATCCCGGGAGGGGGGGGAGGTACTCCCATACATCACCTATACGGGTATGTGCCGCCCAACGGGGTCGTGATTTTTAAGCTCCTGGTTTAGAACGGGGTTTCCTTTTTAGAGGCGTTTTCTAGAACGGTATAATATTTCGAATGCACGAAAGCTCCAGTTTTGTAAGCAGCCATTTGAAATTCATTTCAAGGACAGATTGCTTTTAAAAATACGGTTCCATACGTTAACAAGCCAACTGTTATATTTTTGTTGCACCCTAGAATGGAGTATAAAAAATTGGCCCATTTCTAGCCGGGGCATCAGTTTTAGGGCGAATTCTAGAACGGGGAGCCGGGGTATCAGTTTTAGGGCGAATTCTAGAACGGGGTATAAAAAATTGGCCCATTTCTAGAATGGGGTATCAATTTTAAGGGAATTTTTTTTTAGAACGGGGTGCCAATTTGGAGTCCTGGGCGGCACATACCCACCCAAAAAATACCCAAGTGCCCCGCCCCCCCGGGGGCTAGACCATGCTCTTCTCTAGGCTTACAAGAATGTGTGCGCGCGAGAAAAATCAAGAAAACCTATTTTTTGCGCCTTCCCACCCCTTGCGCTCTAGTAGGTTCTGAGTTCAATAGCAATAAGGCGTTTCTTGACATGGTTACCTGTCGATTATCTGTGAGCCTTACAAAAAACTACGCAGGTGTTACGATATTTAAGCTTAAGTCACGTGACGGCATGAGGAAAATCATTGTGACGTAAAATGCGGTTACAAAAAGAGAATAGCTAAATCTACTACGAAACAAAATTTGGGCACGCGGGTGCCGTTACAGGCCCCGCGGTTTCTATTTTCATATGAACACTCAACGCTCGTATAAAGAGAAAATGGAAGGTGTGTGAACAGCTTGAATGAAACAAAGGTGAAGAAACAACTTTTCTCTTCCTTTACTACGGATACAAATGGGGAAAGGCTTCATCACTCTACCTTTCACCTATGATCAGCTGTAAGAAAACTTACGAGTGACTACATTGTAGCTCGCATCGCAAACAGTGGGTGGGGCTGATTAGTAGGTGGAAGCTAATGTAAAGCTTTTAAGACTTCACTGTTGCACTCACTTTATATTGAACTGTTTTAATACCGGGGCGAGAGATTCAGTTATGCCTCCCAGAGCGAACTTTGACGCTGTATACACATCGTTAAATGGACCTCCTGTTACCCCGAATACACTGCTTACGTTCACAATGTAACCTTCCTGCCTCTCTTTCATGCTGGGGAGAACGGCCTGGATCAACGCAACAGCTCCAAAAAAATTCACATCGAACATTTGTTTGATCTGATCCATGGCCATGCATTCCAATACACCGATTCAGCCTAAGACCGGAAGTTGCATGAAAGCGAGGCCTAAGGGCTATCTTTCGCGCGAATCTCAAAAATCATGGCGGAAAACACCGAGACTTTGCATGGAAGACATGGAATGTCTTCTGATGTAAACCTTACACCAGAAGACATTCCATGTTCATCCGTGAAAAACGGAGAAGACATAAGTAAATGGACAATTCCACAATTAAAATTTTGGTTGAAATGCAGAAGACTGAACCAACAGGGACTGAAGAAAGATCTTGTCGAAAAGTAAGTTTCGTAGCACCTGCATTATATAAACAATGTTATCTAACCTTCCACGCTAGTCAACAAAATTTCGTTTTCGCTAAAATCTTTTCTTTCTGCTTTTAATTTGAGATTTCTTTCTTTCTGGGGCAGGGTTAAGGCATTCAACGCGATTCCTTACTACAGAGAGAAAGTTTTTGACCCTGATCCTGAGAAGAGCTACACGAAAGCAAAGGTTGAAAAGCTAAAGACCTTTAATATCGAAACAGTCCAGACTGAGCTGATCGACCAACAAGCAAGCTCGTGTAGTTCGATTTTAGACACTTTCCCACCGGATGAAAACACTCAATTTTCAGAGGACTTTTCTGTTTTGCCCCCATTTGTGCCTATGGATGCCTTTGAGCAGGTAAAAAATTCTGGTAAATCCATGAAAAAATTTACCAATGCAGCAGTTGTTATAAACTCAAATGACAAAGGCCTCCGTATGGTCAATTTTGTGCACGATTTACAGGTGTATAATAACACAGAAAATAACATCATATACGTCCGTGCCTGCTGTTGGGCTTCCTATAAGAGGAATGTTAAATACAAGGTGAAAATGGTTTGTAAACAAAGTGGGACCCCAAAGATTCTAGCAGCAAAGTGTGATAGGCAGTGTCCGGCTTCCAACAGTGGGTGTTGTTGTCATGTAATGGCGCTCATATGGAAACTTGAGGACATGACGAGAAAGTCAGAGCTAAAAAATATCACTCCTGACAACAGATGCTGCACATCAAAACCGAGGGAATGGGGAAAAGGGGGTAGACGAGAAGTAGAGTTCTCTCCAGTGATGGCTTTAAAAATAACAAAACCAAGACATGCGTCTGACTTACCTGGTAGGAAGAAAAGGAGTATTGACTCTCAGTTTTACGATCCCAGACCATTGAAATCACAGAAGCTTGATGCTGATGGAATTGTAAAGCTGAGGCACGATCTTCAGAAAATAAATGCTCGTATACCCTTTGCTGCTATGTTACCAGAGGAAAAGACAATTCAAACAGTAATGACTATAGTTGGCACTGTTGCTAAAGGTTCAACAATTCATAAGCAACTTCAAGATTATTCCCGGCAGCCTCAAAATTTGGTAGTACCGTATTTTAGTAGTTCCTCCCTTGCTGGTAAAGAAAATGTGAATCCTGTCTCAAATGGGCAAGCACTGAATTCAAATTCAAGTTTGAATCATGAAATCTCTGCTCCACCTTCCACTGTGCAGTGTGAATCAGAAATGGGACCCCTTAGCACTCCTTCTAATGATTATGATGAGCTACAGCTTCAGCAGATATCAGATTGTAATGTTAATAACCAACAGCAAGAACAGAATATTTCAAGTTTTATTGAAAGTACAACTGATCCATCCGAAGCACAACAGCCAACAGTCCAAACAGAAACATTATTTATTGAAACTCTTACAGACAAGCAAAAGCAAATTGAAATGGCAACAAGAGGACAATCAACGAATCCTGCTTGGTTTGAACAAAAGCAAAACAGAATAACTGCCAGTATCTGTAAAGATGTCTTTTCTCATATGCAAAAACAGGGGTCAAAATTACCAGAAAATCTAGTAAAAAAAATTACAGCAAAAGGAGCACCCCAAAAAATGGTCAGCTATTCACAAGCTAAACATCTTAATTATAAAAGTAAAGGATTGATCTTTGGTATTGAAAATGAACCTGTGGCAGCTGATTTGTACAAAGAATATCTCTTGTCATTGCCAGACATCAAGGAAGTGACAGTTCAAGAGATTGGATTAATTTTAGACAAAGAAAATGATGTTCTTGCAGTAAGTCCTGACAGAATTGCAACAATAGTGTATGCCAATGGTGACATTGAATACAGAAATGTGGAAATAAAATGTTTAGAGTCCAAGCAGGATATGTCACCAGAGACTGCAATAAATAATCATCAAAAGGAAAGCAGTTTCCCATTTATGGAACTGAACTCTGTCTTTGTAGTAAAAGAAAAGCACAAATATTGGTTTCAGACTCAGATGCAAATGGGGGTCAGTGGAATTCCATTAACTGACTTTGTCATATTTACTAACAACACATTTCCAGTTTTGGTTCTCAAGGTCACATCATCCTCAAGGTGGGAGGATGAAATTAAGCCTAGTTTAATTGCTTTTCACAAGAAATATATCTCAAAATAAAAACAGTGAGTGTTTTTAGAACTGCAAAGCAACACTATTAGTTTCTTGGAAAATACAAGTTGACTCTAACCAAATGTCTGCATAAGAGCTTTAGTATGTTCTAAAGCACAAGGAATGGTATTCAAGTTATAGTTTACAAGTGATGGGATGGTGGTGGTAGGGAAGGTGAAACTAGATATTTTTGTGTATTGTTTTTGAAAATTTTGACCGTTATTTTTTAGGATTTGTCTTACAGATAGACTTTTAGGTTTGAAGAAAAGACAAATTTTGGTTTTATTTTCTATATTATTATCACCATCATCATTACTATAACAAATATATTTTCTTCAAGCACAGCCAGTCTCCATCAGTTTTAAATCTGAGTACCCAATCTACCCATGTGCATTTGATAGAATAATATTATTTTTGCATTCACTTTTTCACATATCAAGTCCTCCAATTATTGAAAAAACCCAAACCAGAGACTTAAATAAAGTAACAAGACCTGAACAGCTTCAGAATCTTTAGTTTAACATTCAATTCCTAAAAAACACACTTGTTAGTTCCCTGATATAAGAACCCATCCCTTCCAAAATACTGAAAGCTTCCTTTCTTTAAACTGAAATAATTGGATATTGAAAATTTACTAACAAAGCACATACAGTCCAGATCTGATTTATGGACCCAAAGCTGGAAAGAGGCAGAACTTGACTAAAAATATGCCAAGCCTTGATTCGCTTAATTGCTCTTTCAACATGAATACGCACATTTGCTATACTCATGGTCTCAAAACACTGGCTTTGTGTGAACTGGTCATTGGCAGAAAATCTCTTTGGAGGAATATATAAACTTGCTCCTCTGAGGGCCATTAGGTCATGGATCTCAAAGCCCTTGTCTGCAAGGTACTGGTCCCCCATTTCAATTAACTGACAGAAGTTACTCTTCTCCACAATTTCCTTATCACTTATTCTCCCTGGATACAACTGACTAACAAATGTTATCCATCCACTCGGTGAAATGCAGATGAGCCCTTTAAATGTGTCGTGAGATTTATAGTCTGAGTACATTTCTGAGTGCTTCTGATAATCCTTGGGCAACTCACATTTCAGCTCTGTGCAATCAAGGATTCCACGTACGTTTTCATACCTTCCTTTAAAAGAATCTGGCAAGTGTTGTTTTATTTTGTCTCTTGAAGGCCATACAGGCAAACTTCCCAACATTATGTAAAGGTAGTTTGCCCAAGTAATAAAAATATCAGACACTGTACTTACAGAGACACTAAATCTGTGTGCCAAGTCACGCTCGAATAAGCCAAGACGCACCCTTGTTAGAAACAACCACAGCTGATCGATGGGCTCTATTTCTCTCTTTCTATTTCTTTGTTTCTCCTGTCCTTGCAAAAAAGGAAATGGATTAGCATTGTTTGCGGAGCTTTCTTTCACTTTTTCGCGTGCTGTGTTCCACGACATCAGCGACTCAGAGCAAGGTTTAATAAAGTTCCAAAATGCCATCAAAGCTCGGTAACTCTGAAATCCTGTGTAGAAAAATATGTCATCATCATTTGATCCAAACCTCTCCAAACCAAATTTTGAAAGAAACAGCTTTTGTTTAAGTTCATAATTCTCGGCAACCAAGTCTCTCTCTTCATCTAATGGTTTTTCACCTGAATCTTCGTCTTGAGTGTCCATTGCAGAGATGTCAGGTGCATCGTATGGGTGATGTTTATTTTCCATACTCTTGGATGGGATCGCAGAAAGTTTAATCCTTTGGCATTCCCGACTTTTGGCTCTTTCGGACCTTTCAGAGGCTTCGTCATTGCCAACTGACCATGGGAAAATGGAAGGAACAGCACTCTTTACAAGATCACGTCTTTTGCCGGTAAGGCTTTTCCTGTAGTCCTTGTCACTAAAATGCTCAGAACAGCAGAAGAGTGAGCTGTTCGAGGCAAATTTTTTGTCGCCACGCTTCATTTTTTGATCCCAGATTTTCTTAAGGTTTTCGTCCAGAGGGAAATTATGAAAAATTAAATCTGGTCGGTTATCTGAACGATTATTGCAAAGAGCAGCCGCGCAACACTTGTGACTCAAATTCTTTTGTTTACTTGAAGACGCCATGTTTTTGAGATTCGCGCGAACGATAGCCCTTAGGCCTCGCTTTCATGCAACTTCCGGTCTTAGGCTGAATCGGTGTATACGGTCACACATCCAACCCCTGCGTTGTTAACTAGTTAAAACAAAAATTAAAGATGAGCTTTGTTTTGATGGATACCGGGGGTATATATTTCACAATTATTCCTCGAGCCCGAATGGGCTCTGAGTCAATAGCCCATGAGGCCCAAGGCCGAATGGGCTTATGACTCACAGGCCATGAGGGCGAGAGTAATAATTGTTTTAGTAATATCCTACTAGTTGGTCAAAAATATCGAGACAAAACAACTGTAGCTAGCAAAACGCGATTCAGCCGTCATTGCTTTTTGCTTCTAGTGGGCTATAACATGTCACAAGTTATTATGGATTAGTAGCATAATACCGTGTTTTTAAGGTACTTAATTGTCTAAGAAATCAGACCTCCAGCTTAAGAACAATAGAGTGAGCAGTCTTCCGTCCCTATACGAGGCTATAAGGCCGAGTCGCCGAAAAATCATTATAAATATTTTTTCTATGGCAAATCTCATCAAATTACAGTACAATCGACCTCTACTTTATTCACTATTTTTATAATGCTTTGACCGGATTAGTGGTCCAAAGCGTAAGATCAAGCGAATACTCACTCAGAACATCAATTTTTCCTTCTTTGGCGAGCACTTCATCAACTAAACTTTTAACCGAATCAGCGAAGCTGACATCCATTTGCTTGATGATCAGAGAATCATCAAGGCATTCCCTGCCTCGTTCTTCTAACTCGCTCTTCTTCTCAAGGTTTCTCATTGTGGCGTAAACCTTAAAGCGTTTCTCTGGATCGCTTGCTAACAGCAACGCTGTAAACAGCCCGATACCAGTGGAACAGCCTGAGATAAGTACAATCCGACTTGCAGCCATTGATCTTTTTACTTCTTAAAACCCGAGACTCCTTTTTAATTAGTTACTTTATTCTTATGCAAATGAGTCTTATGCAGTGGTGTCAACGTGGCTTCTTCCTGGTAAATGTGCCCCGTTGACACTATCACTGAGTCGAGCTCTGTGCTCGATTTACAAAAGTTTTTTTCTACTTTGATTTAAGTCTAGTTAGGGTCCAGTCTACTAACTATGATCAGGGGCACCCAACGGCAATTTTCGGGAAAATATCTGTTCGGAAGACGATTTGAGATCTAGAATTTTCGGAGCATTTGTTGTAAGATTTCTTGCTTGCCTGCCTCTCCTAGGATTTTCGAACATATACAAAATGGTATAATTACCCATTTTTAACGTATTTTGACCCTAAAAAAGGCCACCTAGAATTTTCGGGAGCCTTTTCCTGGCTGAAATTTTCGAGAAGGTAACTTTTTATCCCTATAATTTTCGGATCACTAGACTTTCAGCTAGGAAATCCGAACAGATGAAAAGTTTTTAGGGGATAAAAATATGCCTATATCTACCGTTTGAATACTAAAATACGTTCAACAATGCTATGTTAAGTGGTTTTGAACTATATCCTCGTTGGGTGCCCCTGTATGATTAAGGAGAAGGCTTGTCTTCGGGTAGTACGGCTATAGACTGATGAGACAGACTTTAATAAAACTGCTATTGTTCATTTTTTTTTTTTTTCTGTGTTACTCAATTAACACTTGTAACGCTCGATCATAGCTTCATTTCATATAAATAAATGAAACATTACCGACAATATTCCGTAGCATTTCAATACGCAATCAGAGATACGCACGTAATGCTGAGCTAGATAAATCAGCAGGAATCGGTTGCTATGACAAGACAAGACATTTATTATGATAATATTACTATTGATCCTACTTACTGTTCATGTACTGAAAAGGATATCGGTCGCTTTTTTAAATTAATGACTAAACAACACAGCTGTGCTTATTAAAAGGTGGATGTTATTTTCTTTCTTAACTATTGATACCCGGATCTAGTGCTACTGAGCCAAAATAGAACCAAGAACCCAGTTTTAAAGATCACAAACCGATACTGAGAGTTCTCAAAAATCACCGGATAAAAATTTTCACTGTACATGTGTTTCAATAACAGTGACTGGAAGTTACTTCAAAATTAAAAAAGATCGTTTATTTGTCGCTGTTTAAAAAGCTTTCAAAATTGACGTTAAAGTGTTGGCCGCGATATAGTTTTGGCTAGAAAATTAATTTGGTGGGAGTTAAAAATGCTCGAAAATAAGAATGTGGCCGCAAAGACTAACTTGACTGAGGCTGCAACCACAGTCTGTTTCACTCAGCCGTGATTTAGAATATCTACAAATCGATTAGCTTTTTTAACAAGTCTGTTCCAGCCTTTCAGGTTGTAGAAGAAAAATAAAGTAGTAGATGATATTTCATGACACGTTTTACTCCTCAGCCAAAGGTCCTAGTATTAATATTTTGTTGTTGTTGTTGTTTTTGTCTTGGTCTTGTATATTTTTTTGTATTTGTTTGTTTGTTTATTTTTACTGTATTTTTTTTTCGGTGGGGGGGGGGGGGGGGGCGGGGGGGTCAGCAGTTGAAATTAAGTGGATACCCCCTTGCTATCCCAAGAGAACCCGCGCCCTTCGCTGAAAACGGCGGGAAGATCGCTGAAACAGACGTCCGACGTCCCTGACAAGCAAACCATTTCGAGGAGAAGAAAGCAAAGCCCTCTGTCAAAGAATGGCTTCAGTTAAACGTGCTCGAACCGAAGAGCCAGCAGCTAAATTAGATTTTTCAAAGCCGTGGAAGATGAGCGATGTTGTCCTGCTGGTAGAGGATGAAAGATTTCATGTGCATCGAAACGTGCTCGTGTTGTGGTCGCCGGTGTTCGAGAAAATGTTGAACGCAGCTTCCAGGGAGAAGAGCAAATCTGAAATTTGGCTTGCGGGAAAAAACGCAGACAGTGTTAAAACTTTGCTGATAATGATGTACCCGCCTGGAAACGATGAGGTTACATCTGAAAATTACAGGGAGATCTTGGAACTGGCAACGGAGTATCAGATCGCATCTATTGTTGAGAAGTGTGAATGCTTTCTGGTAGATGAGCTAAATTTTGATACGTTACAAAAAAGCAGCAATCATCAGGATCCCATTTCCTTGCTCATTTTGGCACAGAAGTACGAGTTAAAGGAGCTGGAAAGTGTTTGTGTGAAATATGCTTCTCGATACAACTTGAAAGAACTACAAGAACACGAGCTGTATGATTCAATTGAGGAAGAAAATTACACGAACATTTTGGAATCAATCGTCTCCAGAATGGACCATGCTCGCGTCAGCTTACCGTCAAAGGAAACCTTAAAAGAAATCAAAGCAAAGGGAATCGAGAATGTGGATGCCATTGTCAAGAATTTGTTGAAACATGCTTCGCACAAGAATTTCTCCTCTGGTCGTGAGTTGAACACGCAGGACGATGTGGAAGCGTATCTTCTGGCGCTGAAGTTAGACAACACTCATCACAGCTGCCCTGGTAAGGCCAATGATATCTGCCCAGGACTCGGTCCAGTTTCAGTTCTACTCAAACAGCTTAAAGGAACTTTTGAGTCCCTTTATTAAGGGTGATAACAGCCATTCTTCGTTTGCAACTTACAACGTGACAAGGCGGTCATGTTGCATGTTGTTACTCTATATTTTTGTTTTACAAATGCATGAAAGCCAGTCGAGTAACTTAAGTGTCAACTAACACCAGCAGGTGGACAGGGGAGTACCATCACCTTTTGGATGAATGAGGCTGAGTTTATTGTGAAGAATTATTCAGATCAAGAAAGGTTTTCATTCACTGGCGCACCACAGGTTAACACAGATAACACCTTGTTTGACCTGCATAATTCTTTATATCAGAATATCATATCGTAAGAAAAGCCAGATTCCATACAGTCAACTCTCATCTTGTGGACATTCACCAATGATATTAGCTGTGGTCACACTACAGACTTTTACCTAGGTAAAACCGATTTACCTAGGGCAAAATCATCAAAAATCTCCCGAGGTAAATTCATCTTGGGTTTTGTTTTACCTAGGTAAAAATTCTGGGAAGGTCACACTACTTATATCGGCTCCCAAAGTTTTCACGCCAGTTGAATTTTTTGGAGCGTAAATTCAAGACGGCAAAAATATGCGCAGGGATCTAGCTGATCAAAGAGATGTTTTTTTTCTTTTTTCTCGCTGTTATTTCTTACGCTAATTCAACGTTCAAGGTAAAGAAAGGCGAAAATGTAGACGATTCGTGCGCACAAAATTTCTTTCACAGCGTGACCTATGTCCGGTTCTGTCATCAAGACCTTCGCCCATGAGCGTCTATTGGCTAGCAACCTCGCTATTTCATTTTTCCCTAGCCATTGCTTTGGGGTAGCTGTCAAGGTAAACTCTATTGTTTTCAAGACATATCCAAGATCCAGACGATAAAATTTCCCCGAGGTAAGTTACCTAGGGAAAAATTGGTCACACTTAAAAAATCAAGTTTCCCTAGGTAAACTGTCAACAAGTCGTGTTTACCTCGGTAAAAAGTCTGTAGTGTGACCACAGCTATTGACATCAGCTAAATCCCCAACAAAAATGAATAACAAACTGAAGAAACATGTAACTTGGATTCTTGAGAGTGTCCAAACTAATGAAAGATGACTGTAGCAGATTATTGTTTTATTATTGATTTGAAATATTCCAAAGTTCTTAACACCCCTACATCTACATGTATGTAGACTTTTGTTCCTTAGGCAGTTTCAGTAATCCCATGGTGGGCTTCATCATGGATGGTCTTGGCAGGGTTTTTAATAGAATTTTGTACAGCCATTGCTGTGCTGCTTAGAGGTGTAACACCTGGCATGCTCCATGAATTGATCTACTGGTCAAAGCCCTTCCCTTTGAAAGCCGTAATCCTTACCTGTGACACTCATGACAGGTGTTACTGGTTCAATTGAGGACCCTGTCTTGGTGCTCCTCTGTCCCTCGATGATATAGGGGATAGTTACTTATCATTATTATGATGATGATGATGTTAAAAATATGATGCTAATCTAAAAGCTATTTTACTTTAAAAAATAGGAAAAATTGTTTGAATGCAGAGGTCCAGAAGCAACACGTAAATATACCGTATTTTTTCGGTTATAAGACGCACTGGGTTATAAGACGCACCTCCAAAGTTTTCAACACGATTTTTCTAAGTTGACAAACTGAAAATGAAGGCAAAATACCCAGCTATAAGGCGCAACCGCAATTTTCAGCAATGTTCACCTTAACTACAACAACATGCTTTCCAATGACGCTGATTACGGCCATTCATCTACGTGAACAAAAGCAAAAAAGGTTACATAATCGATCAAAAGCGAAAAAATCACACCTATCAACACAAGCATTGTTTTCTAAGGCTGTGAATACTCAAGGACTCCGTTTTGTTCCATAAACAAGTCAGTTGTCTTGGTTGCGGCATATTGACATCAGTGCATTCATCGGTAGTATCAAGATAAAATCAGTTGCGTAATACATGAGCCTGAATATTTTGTTAATTAACTGCCAAATCTGGTAAAATAAGCCCTTGTTTATCTAAATAACTGTGATAAAAGAGCTTTCACAGTTCTATTAACAGATTTGGGAGCTTTCTGCGGAAAATAAAGGTCTGAAACAAGCTTAAGGTCGCAGTGTGGAAATGACTGTAAATAATCCACCATCTTGGGTCAAGCACATGCTCAAAAATTTGCCTTGTTACCAAGTATTAATATTCAGTTCAAAACAATCGATGTCGGTGATTTGTTTCGAATGCAAAACCATTTGATTACCAGCTTTAGAAGATGTAGAAGTCATTGAAAACCGGTAACAAAGTAGAGGATGAGCAGCTAGAGCTTTTAGAGTCAAGGATTTGACTCAATTTTGTGTTGTTGCCCGAAGATACTCGGTTATAAGACGCAACCCGAAATTACAACAGATTTAGAGCTATCAAGCAGACTTTCTTTGAAAAAATGCTGCACCTTATAAGTGAAAAAACACGGTAACTGACTGGTTTCTCTTGCCGGATCTGAAACAAAACTAAATGTAAGGCTGACACAACGGCATAGGGCTGATCTTTGAAGTCTTCACAAAGTGTGCGTTTAGTTTCACCTATTATTATATAAATTATGTTAAGTTGTTTGAGTCACAAGTAATGTAATGTTTAATTTGTCCTGGTTCTCCTGTGTTTTTAGGTGTGTTGTCATTGTTTGCAAATTTCGCACGAATGAGTAGGTCAGGAAGGTTTGGTGAACGGCAGAAAGCAATGACAGGTACTTCTTTAAAGATGTTTCCTAAGCATTCGGTGGATTGTAGAATGGGTTGTTTCTTGCAAAGTACGTCATGGATGTTAGATAGAGCTGGATTATAGGTAACTGTAAGGGGGATTCAGTCACTTGTATCTCTGGTGGCTGGTTTATTCTCTTTTAAGGCTTCATTTCAAGGTACCTGTTTTGCTCTAGTTTGGCCACAGTAGTGGTCCCTTCCCACTTTAATCAACCTGGCCACTTGATCACCGACAAGGAACTTATTTTAAATTTAAATTTTAGGAGCTGTTAAAAGATATTTTCTCTTGGTATACACTGGAGGGTTGTCCAATATTCACAAATAGACTCCATTGGTGTTAGTGGTGATAAGAAGGGTCTCCATTGGTACCAATGGTACGATTGGTACCAATAGAAAAGCATCCTATTCCAATGGTTCTATTGGTGAATATGCATCTCATTAAGCAGACTTAGATTATTTTCTCATGTGGTCTAGCTGGGTACAGGGCAATTCCAATGGTCCATTGGTACCAATGGTACGATTGGTACCAATAGAAAAGCACCCTATTCCAATGGTTCTATTGGTGAATATGCATCTCATTAAGGGGACTTAGACTATTTTCTCATGTGGTCTAGCTGGGTACAGGGCAATTCCAATGGTCCATTGGTACCAATGGTACGATTGGTACCGATGGAAAAGCACCCTATTCCAATGGTTCTATTGGTGAATATGCATCTCATTAAGAGAGTTAGATTATTTTCTCAAGTGGTCTAGCTGGGTACAGGGCAATTCCAATGGTCCATTGGTACCAATCGTACAATTGGTACCAATGGAAAAGCACCCTATTCCAATGGTTCTATTGGTAAATATGCGTCTCATTAAGGAAACTTAGATTATTTTCAGATGTGGTCTGGCTGGGTACAGGGCAATTCCAATGGTCCATTGGTATCAATGGTACGATTGGTACCAATGGAAAAGCACCCTATTCCAATGGTTCTATTGGTGAATATGCATCTCATTAAGAGAGTTAGATTATTTTCTCAAGTGGTCTAGCTGGGTACAGGGCAATTCCAATGGTCCATTGGTACCAATGGTACGATTGGTACCAATGAAAAAGCACCCTATTCCATTGGTTCTTATTGGTAAATATGCGTCTCATTAAGGAGACTTAGATTATTTTCTCAAGTGGTCTAGCTGGGTACAGGGCAATTCCAATGGTCCATTGGTGCCAATGGTACGATTGGTATCGATGGAAAAGCACCCTATTCCAATGGTTCTATTGGTGAATATGCTTCTCATTAAGGGGACTTAGATTATTTTCTCATGTGGTCTAGCTGGGTACAGGGCAATTTCAATGGTCCATTGGTACCAATGGTACTATTGGTACCAATAGAAAAGCACCCTATTCCAATGGTTCTATTGGTGAATATGCTTCTTATTAAGGGGACTTAGATTATTTTCTCATGTGGTCTAGCTGGGTGCAGGGCAATTCCAATGGTCCATTGGTACCAATGGTACTATTGGTACCAATAGAAAAGCACCCTATTCCAATGGTTCTATTAATGAATGTGCATCTCATTAAGGGGACTTAGATTATTTTCTCATGTGCTCTCGCTGGGTACAGAGCAATTCCAATGGTCCATTGGTACCAATGGTACGATTGGTACCGATGGAAAAGCACCCTATTCCAATGGTTCTATTGGTGAATATGCTTCTCATTAAGGGGACTTAGATTATTTTCTCATGTGGTCTAGCTGGGTACAGGGCAATTCCAATGGTCCATTGGTACCAATGGTACTATTGGTACCAATAGAAAAGCAACCTATTCCAATGGTTCTATTGGTGAATATGCATCTCATTAAGAGAGTTAGATTATTTTCTCAAGTGGTCTAGCTGGGTACAGGGCAATTCCAATGGTCCATTGGTACCAATGGTACGATTCGTAGCAGTGGAAAAGCACCCTATTCCAATGGTTCTATTGGTGAATATGCATCTCATTAACGAGACTTATTAAGGGGACTTAGATTATTTTCTCATGTGGTCTAGCTGGGTACAGGGCAATTCCAATGGTCCATTGGTACCAATGGTACGATTGGTACCAATAGAAAAGCACCCTATTCCAATGGTTCTATTGGTGAATATGCATCTCATTAAGAGAGTTAGATTATTTTCTCATGTGGTCTAGCTGGGTGCAGGGCAATTCCAATGGTCCATTGGTACCAATGGTACTATTGGTACCAATAGAAAAGCACCCTATTCCAATGGTTCTATTAATGAATGTGCATCTCATTAAGGGGACTTAGATTATTTTCTCATGTGCTCTCGCTGGGTACAGAGCAATTCCAATGGTCCATTGGTACCAATGGTACGATTGGTACCGATGGAAAAGCACCCTATTCCAATGGTTCTATTGGTGAATATGCTTCTCATTAAGGGGACTTAGATTATTTTCTCATGTGGTCTAGCTGGGTACAGGGCAATTCCAATGGTCCATTGGTACCAATGGTACTATTGGTACCAATAGAAAAGCACCCTATTCCAATGGTTCTATTAATGAATGTGCATCTCATTAAGGGGACTTAGATTATTTTCTCAAGTGGTCTAGCTGGGTACAGGGCAATTCCAATGGTCCATTGGTGCCAATGGTACGATTGGTATCGATGGAAAAGCACCCTATTCCAATGGTTCTATTGGTGAATATGCTTCTCATTAAGGGGACTTAGATTATTTTCTCATGTGGTCTAGCTGGGTACAGGGCAATTTCAATGGTCCATTGGTACCAATGGTACTATTGGTACCAATAGAAAAGCACCCTATTCCAATGGTTCTATTGGTGAATATGCTTCTTATTAAGGGGACTTAGATTATTTTCTCATGTGGTCTAGCTGGGTGCAGGGCAATTCCAATGGTCCATTGGTACCAATGGTACTATTGGTACCAATAGAAAAGCACCCTATTCCAATGGTTCTATTAATGAATGTGCATCTCATTAAGGGGACTTAGATTATTTTCTCATGTGCTCTCGCTGGGTACAGAGCAATTCCAATGGTCCATTGGTACCAATGGTACGATTGGTACCGATGGAAAAGCACCCTATTCCAATGGTTCTATTGGTGAATATGCTTCTCATTAAGGGGACTTAGATTATTTTCTCATGTGGTCTAGCTGGGTACAGGGCAATTCCAATGGTCCATTGGTACCAATGGTACTATTGGTACCAATAGAAAAGCAACCTATTCCAATGGTTCTATTGGTGAATATGCATCTCATTAAGAGAGTTAGATTATTTTCTCAAGTGGTCTAGCTGGGTACAGGGCAATTCCAATGGTCCATTGGTACCAATGGTACGATTCGTAGCAGTGGAAAAGCACCCTATTCCAATGGTTCTATTGGTGAATATGCATCTCATTAACGAGACTTATTAAGGGGACTTAGATTATTTTCTCATGTGGTCTAGCTGGGTACAGGGCAATTCCAATGGTCCATTGGTACCAATGGTACGATTGGTACCAATAGAAAAGCACCCTATTCCAATGGTTCTATTGGTGAATATGCATCTCATTAAGAGAGTTAGATTATTTTCTCATGTGGTCTAGCTGGGTGCAGGGCAATTCCAATGGTCCATTGGTACCAATGGTACTATTGGTACCAATAGAAAAGCACCCTATTCCAATGGTTCTATTAATGAATGTGCATCTCATTAAGGGGACTTAGATTATTTTCTCATGTGCTCTCGCTGGGTACAGAGCAATTCCAATGGTCCATTGGTACCAATGGTACGATTGGTACCGATGGAAAAGCACCCTATTCCAATGGTTCTATTGGTGAATATGCTTCTCATTAAGGGGACTTAGATTATTTTCTCATGTGGTCTAGCTGGGTACAGGGCAATTCCAATGGTCCATTGGTACCAATGGTACTATTGGTACCAATAGAAAAGCAACCTATTCCAATGGTTCTATTGGTGAATATGCATCTCATTAAGAGAGTTAGATTATTTTCTCAAGTGGTCTAGCTGGGTACAGGGCAATTCCAATGGTCCATTGGTACCAATGGTACGATTCGTAGCAATGGAAAAGCACCCTATTCCAATGGTTCTATTGGTGAATATGCATCTCATTAACGAGACTTATTAAGGGGACTTAGATTATTTTCTCATGTGGTCTAGCTGGGTACAGGGCAATTCCAATGGTCCATTGGTACCAATGGTACGATTGGTACCAATAGAAAAGCACCCTATTCCAATGGTTCTATTGGTGAATATGCATCTCATTAAGAGAGTTAGATTATTTTCTCATGTGGTCTAGCTGGGTGCAGGGCAATTCCAATGGTCCATTGGTACCAATGGTACTATTGGTACCAATAGAAAAGCACCCTATTCCAATGGTTCTATTAATGAATGTGCATCTCATTAAGGGGACTTAGATTTTTTTCTCATGTGCTCTCGCTGGGTACAGAGCAATTCCAATGGTCCATTGGTACCAATGGTACGATTGGTACCGATGGAAAAGCACCCTATTCCAATGGTTCTATTGGTGAATATGCTTCTCATTAAGGGGACTTAGATTATTTTCTCATGTGGTCTAGCTGGGTACAGGGCAATTCCAATGGTCCATTGGTACCAATGGTACTATTGGTACCAATAGAAAAGCAACCTATTCCAATGGTTCTATTGGTGAATATGCATCTCATTAAGAGAGTTAGATTATTTTCTCAAGTGGTCTAGCTGGGTACAGGGCAATTCCAATGGTCCATTGGTACCAATGGTACGATTCGTAGCAATGGAAAAGCACCCTATTCCAATGGTTCTATTGGTGAATATGCATCTCATTAACGAGACTTATTAAGGGGACTTAGATTATTTCCTCATGTGGTCTAGCTGGGTACAGGGCAATTCCAATGGTCCATTGGTACCAATGGTACGATTGGTACCAATAGAAAAGCACCCTATTCCAATGGTTCTATTGGTGAATATGCATCTCATTAAGAGAGTTAGATTATTTTCTCATGTGGTCTAGCTGGGTACAGGGCAATTCCAATGGTCCATTGGTACCAATGGTACGATTGGCCTCATCGCAAGCTACAGCCGAGAAATGAGCACGGGAAATACAATTTGTCAAGGACAACGTTGACATTAAATACATCAATGGTTTTACTACAACCTTGATTATAGCACGACAAACCCCACGTCAACAGTCAAAAGTGACTTCAGTCACTTGAATATAAAACGGCTCTCTTAGGAGCAATAGCATGATATAGCCACCCTTTTCGGAAACTCTTCATTGAAAACTTGTTTTGGTTTAAACGCTTCCTTGTAGATAATGAAATTGCGCTAAGAAATTTCAGAAGTTAATTTCACAGTGAGTTGAGTACAGTTGTTAAAACCTGTTGCCTCAATACCACTTTGCTAGTTTCGCGCCTTTCCGAGTTGTTTCGGGTTCTTTTAACAAGTAAGAATTACCGAAAAATAGTGCTTGCGTACAGGAAAGAAGACATTCATATGTCATGTTGTTGTTTGCTCGTGAATCACAATAAACAGAACGAACACGACAGTGACGCGTTACCTTTCAATTTTAATGTTCGTACGATGTTTGTTATACTCGCAGCATCTTGAGATATTATTAGCGCTAGATATATAGGTCGCCCTCGCTTTGTAACTATTAGCGCGTTTCTACTTTGTGTGAAAGCGAACTTGTTTTGCGCGGTTAGCCTATAGAGCGAGGAATATTCATAAGAATTAAGGCGCGTTTTTAATTGGTGTAACAGCGAACTTGTTTTGCGTGGTTGGCTTATAGAACGAGGAATATTCATAATAATTATTAGCGCGTTTTTACTTAGTGTAAAAGGCAACTTGTTTTGTGTGGTTGGCTTATAGAACGAGGAATATTCATAATAATTATTAGTTCGTTTTTACTTGGCGTAAAAGCGAACTTGTTTTGCATGGTTGGCTTATAGAACGAGGAATATTCATAATAATTATTAGCGCGCTTTTACTTGGTGTAAAAGCGAACTTGTTTTGTGTGGTTGGCTTATAGAACGAGGAATATTCATAATAATTATTAGCACGTTTTTACTTGGTGTAAAAGCGAACTTGTTTTGCGTGGTTGGCTTATAGAACGAGGAATATTCATAATAATTATTAGCACGTTTTTACTTGGTGTAAAAGCGAACTTGTTTTGCATGGTTGGCTTATAGAACGAGGAATATTCATAAGAATCATAGCGTGCTTTTACTTGGTGTAAAAGCGAACTTGTTTTGCGTGATCGGGATATAGAACGAGGAATATTCATAAGAATTATAGCGCGCTTTTACTTGATGTAAACTTGTTTTGTGTGGCTGGCTTTCATAAGAATTATAGCGCGCTTTTACTTGGTGTAAAAGCGAACTTGTTTTGCGTGGTTGGCTTATAGAACGAAGAATATTCATAATAATTTTTAGCGCGTTTTTACTTGGTGTAAAAACGAACTTGTTTTGCATGGTTGGCTTATAGAACGAGGAATATTCATAATAATTATTAGCACGTTTTTACTTGGTTTTAAAGCGAACTTGTTTTGCATGGTTGGCTTATAGAACGAGGAATATTCATAAGAATCATAGCGCGCTTTTACTTGGTGTAAAAGCGAACTTGTTTTGCGTGATTGGGATATAGAACGAGGAATTTTCATAAGAATTATAGCGCGCTTTTACTTGATGTAAAAGCGAACTTGTTTTGCGTGGTTTTCTTATAGAACGAGGAACGTTCATAATAATTATTAGCGCGTTTTCACTTGGTGTAAAAGTGAACTTGTTTTGCACCAATAGAACCATTGGAATGGCATCATTTTCCATTGGTACCAATCGCACCATTGGTACCAATGGACCATTGGAATTGCCCTGTACCCAGCCAGGTCACATGGGAAAATAATCTAAGTCCCCTTAATGAGATGCATATTCACCAATAGAACCATTGGAATAGGGTGCTTTTTCATTGGTACCAATCGTACCATTGGTACCAATGGACCATTGGAATTGCCCTGTACCCAACCAGGTCACATGGGAAAATAATCTAAGTCCCCTTAATGAGATGCATATTCACCAATAGAACCATTGGAATAGGGTGCTTTTCCATTGGTACCAATCGTACCATTGGTACCAATGGACCATTGGAATTGCCCTGTACCCAACCAGGTCACATGGGAAAATAATCTAAGTCCCCATAATGAGATGCATATTCACCAATAGAACCATTGGAATAGGGTGCTTTTCCATTGGTACCAATGGACCATTGGAAATGCCCTGTACCCAACCAGGTCACATGGGAAAATAATCTAAGTCCCCTTAATGAGATGCATATTCACCAATAGAACCATTGGAATAGGGTGCTTTTCCATTGGTACCAATCGTACCATTGGTACCGATGGACCATTGGAATTGCCCTGTACCCAACCAGGTCACATGGGAAAATAATCTAAGTCCCCTTAATGAGATGCATATTCACCAATAGAACCATTGGAATAGGGTGCTTTTCTATTGGTACCAATCGTACCATTGGTACCAATGGACCATTGGAATTGCTTTGTACCCAAC
This sequence comes from Porites cylindrica, assembly GCA_964035525.1. Taxonomy (NCBI): domain Eukaryota; kingdom Metazoa; phylum Cnidaria; class Anthozoa; order Scleractinia; family Poritidae; genus Porites; species Porites cylindrica. Next base: position 206,903 of record OZ037781.1, read on the forward strand.
CAGGTCACATGGGAAAATAATGTAAGTCCCCTTAATTAGATGCATATGCACCAACAGAACCATTGGAATAGGGTGCTTTTCTATTGGTACCAATCGTACCATTGGCACCAATGGACCATCAGTTTGACGAATCGTATCCGTTTGTGTTTATTGGACATGTGTGATACACTGTAGCTGCGGCCCTGAGGAAGGCTAATTTTCTTAGCTGAAATATTAGCCTATAATAAATCAGCCCTTTGCCGTAGTGCCAGCCTTGCATTCAGTTTTGTTTTATTTTACTTTTGCTGGTGGAAAAAAGGAAGAATCTGTATTTTAGATCCCTATTAACTGATGACATAATTGCTTACTCTTTTAGCTCAGTTGTTCAAAGGCTGAATATAGTGCTAAACTGGGGTTAAATTATTTTAAACAGGGATTCATTTTTTTTGTTCCTTTTAAAGTATCCACTTATCAAATTATAGGCAAAACAAATAAAATTGGATTTGCCTTTCAAGCTATAATTTGTGAATTCCAATTTTGAAATAACCTTGGGTTGTCTTAACCCAGGTTTGGACGACCCAGCCCTAATGTCATATGTGAAAAGATTACTATAATTATTTATTAAAAAGGCTTTTTGTCTTGTACACGTATGGAAGATTATACTTGATTACATTCTGTTAGCCTTATAAATAAGTTTTGACAGAGAAGATAGCTAACAGAGATAACAATGTAATATTTTACTGATCTGGCCTTGGTTTTCAAACAATGGATGGCGCAATCTACTGAAATAAATCACTATCTAGTATGGCGTACATTTGCGGACAAAAATAATTGAAAATAAAAGGCAATTTGAAGTTCAAAAATTAGACTATCCCTGTCGAAATCTTGTCATATGAATTTGAAATCGCAATGAACGCAGTCGAAATAGCATCATTCGTACTTGAAGTTACTTTGAACAAATTGAAACTATAAAGGGAAAACTCGACATCACGGATGTTGAAGCTCAAATCACCATTCCAACTAAAATGCAAATATTTACATGATTTGAACTTCAATTCACCTTCTCCACTCTAAAAAGCCACTTAATCGGCAACAATGCAACCATAATCTTCCACTTAATTCCAAATGAAACCTTTAATTATTGAACTTAAAGTCACGTCACATATTCGAATTCGAAGAACCAAAATTTCAATTGGAAAGGAAGCGGAAGTAAAAATACACAGCAACCGGAAATGATAAGAGTTTCGCTACATTGTACATTCGGGATGTTTGCATAACTGCATTTTGGCGCGAAAAGATTTCCCTTCACTCGAACTCTCTGGTCAATATGGCGGACAATGTGAATGATAAGGGTGACTCTAGGACAATCCAACAGATTCTGAGGGCTGTAGTGGCAAACTTGAACTTTATAAAAGGAGAAGCGTTAAGGTTTCTGAGAACAAATTACTCTCAATTTACTTTTGAGGAAAACATGAGCAATTTCAAAACACACCTGCAGAATAGAGATTACTCAGTTAGACTTGTAGAAAAACACTTTTCAGAGATTAAATTCTCTGATAAAGAAATGTCGCTAGCGCAGAAAATACTGCCCTTTGTAACACAATACCATCTGACATTGCCTAACCTAAAGGACACACTCATGGGGAAATGGCGCCTTATAGAAAATCAACCGCAACTGAGAGAAATCTTTAAGGAGCCCCCATCATCTCATATCGTAAGGGAAAATCCCTAAAGGACATCCTAGTTAAAGCTAAGCTATGAAGGCTTTATTAGAATTTATTCATCCGCGAACTGCAGGAGTCGTGTAGGCTTGTCAACACTGTTAGCAGAGTTGACAAAGTTCTCTGGTGCATGGTGAGCATCAAGTTGACGAAATAAAAATTCAGAATTATCGTATGATGCTGAGTTTAGATTAGTTTCTGATGCCTCAAAAAGTCTAACCAGTCCAACGAAAAACTCTTCGTTGTTCGGTAGCCATCGAGCAGCCATGACGATGATCACATCAGAGATGAGGAAAGCTCAGGTTCCAAGCCTCCCATCCGTAGACTCGTACCTAGTCGTCACTCGGTTTCTGTGTATTTTTACTTCTACTTCCTTTCGAATTGAAATTTTGGTTTTTCGAATTCGAATATGTGACGTGACTTTAAGTTCAAATTAAAGGTTTCACTTGGAATGAAGTGGAAGATTATGGTTGCATTGTTGACGATTAAGTGGCTTTTTAGAGAGGAGAAGGTGAATAGAAGTTCAAATCATGTAATTTGCATTTTAGTTGGAATGGTGATTTGAACTTCCACATCCGCGATATCGAGTTTTCCCTTTATAGTTTCAACTTGTTCAAAGTAGCTTCAAGTTCGAATGATGCTATTTCGACTGCGTTCATTGCGATTTCAAATTCATATGACGAGATTTCAAAATGGATAGTCTAATTTTTGAACTTCAAATTGTCTTTTATTTTCAATTATTTTTGTCCACAAATGTACGCCATAATCTAGCGTATATGTGTATATTAGTGAACCCAATTGCATAGGATAGAGATTTATCCAGAAGATAGCCTTATCCATTTTTTGAACAACTAGGACCTTGAAAATTACCATGGATGTATAGGTTAATGATTGACATTGTTTAATTGCAGTAACAATCGTATCACAGAAAACTTTAGCTCTGGTTCTTGATCTTATTGATTGTGTCCTGGTGTTACAGAGTTACATAATATTTATCAACAGAGATCCTTATGAACTTTATGAACATGCGTCCCCCACCCACCTACACAATGAGAAAGGTTACATGGTAGGGGGAAAAACAAAACCCTTTCCATACATGAAAATCACTTGAAACAATACTAAAGTTGGAACAGGCTGAAAAAAATACATATAAGCTAAGGAAAAAAAGAATGGAATAATAAACATGCAGAGCAGAATCGAACCTATTCACACTTCGCTTTCTAATGGTCTCTCCTTCATGTAGTCCATGGTAGTAATGTCATGGCTTTGAAGTACCTAATAGCAACAAATGCTTTCACATTATAAAAGGTGTGATTGATATTTGTATTGGATTCTTAATTAGTTCTCTCAGTGGTATAGAGGACATTATATAAAGAATCATTTAAAACTGTTCAATACTGGTTTATGTTGGACTCTTGTCTGTCAAATGCCGTATTTACTCCAACAATGGCAACGAGAAGGGTTAGAATTTAATAATCACCATATGTTTTGTCTAGTAAATAAAAGCTGGATAGCCCAAAGTATTGTGGGAAAAATAATTGCCCTTAGCATATTGATAGAGAGTGTTTTTCAATGAATATATTTTTTTAAAATATTTTCCGCCAAACTTAATAGATCTTTTCAAAAAGACCAGAACACAGTAATGTTAAGTAAAAACTGTGACAAAAGATGCCAGTACAATAGCACTGTCACGTATATCACGCACTGACGTTTTCAGGCCAACCCCTCCCCACTCTTACAAGGAGCATCGCTAGTGTATTTAGGAGCCCTTTACCCGGTTCCTGGTATACTGCCAGTCACTATAAACTTTCTGGATAGCCCTTTTTGCCATTATTTTCCCTAAAGCTTAAGCTCAAGTGAAGTAATTTTCTTTCTGATAAATCTATGAAATGAAGGCGAACCCCCGAGCCGCGAGTTTTGTGGAACGCAAATATGGTGATATATATATTTCTGCAAAACGCAAATTTCATCCTTGGATTCTTGATCTGATAGACCTGACAGGTGAACTTAGTTACTGAGATTGGAAAAATTCCTGACATGTGGTCTTTCTGGTGAATGACCAACTTGGGGAAGTTGGTGTAAGAAACAAGGCAAACAAGACATTTGTAGCTTTTTAGTTTCGAGCCCGCGTCCTGGGTAGGTACTCCCTACATTGGCCTATATTGGGGACTCCACCCGAAAGGGGTTCCTTTTTCAGGCTTCAGGTCCTTCAGGTATATAACTGCCATTTCAGCAGGAGCCCATGACTATGTCATTGGCTCCTGAAGGGGTGTAACGCCCTAAACGTTATATGTGGAAGGGATACCATTTGTCAATTTAAAGTATAGGACGGGGTACCTTTTCTGTCAAAAATGGTTAAAAATTAAATGCGTAAGGGGTTGGATCCTGCTGGGGGCGGAACCTCCCCATAAAATCTTTGTTTAGTGCATGCCCCCCCTCCCCTTCTCCTTCGGGAATAGACCATCAATCTGTTGTTATCTTTTATTTTTATCTTTCCAAAAACCTAAAATGACGAAAATTGACGCTACACACCGTGAAACAACAAGGAAAAGGCCAACCTCGTTCCCAGGGTTCTCTCCTACCCGCCCTACGGAGTGAGAGAGAGAGACCCCTGGGAACGAGGTTGGGAAAGGCGGTTACTTTCAATATTTTATTTATTTATTAGGGACCGATCGCTTATTACGTCCTAGGGGGGGTACAATTTTTGAAAAGGTTTAATTTTGGGGGGTCAGTTTTGAAAATGTAAAAAGTGTGAGGGGGGTCGAAATTTTAAGACACAGGATTGACATTATATGTTGTAGTTGTTAAAACATATGATTGAAACCCTAAAATGACCCTAACCCTAACCCTAACCCTTCATCGGACTTCACACCGTTTCTCATGCCAGCTGAGCCCCACCTGACGTGCATCTTTACTTGATTTGGTAGCCGCCATATTGAATGCTATGTAACCAAGCTTGTCCCAGGACCCTATCAACTATTTTTACCTAACCAGACTACCCCATCTAGCTTTAATATGAAGTCGATGTCCAAAGAAAGAGAGAAAGTCGAGTCATCTTAAAACTTGGTCTAGGAAAGGTGGGGGGGGTGCATTTTAAAAACTCTTATCGCTAAGAGGGGGTACAATTTTCATATGAAATTATTTTAGGGGGGTACGGTTTTCATACACCACACTTTTCTGAAAACCCCCGCGCGCGCGGGTTATTAGGGAGCTTAAGCAGCAACGTTTTTGAGCGACGCACGTCAACCGGAAGTGAGGTATTTTCCCTCTTAACATGCCTTGATGATATAAAATTTATATTCCTTAGCTTCTTTACTGTTATAGAGGCGATTTGACTGAAAATTTGCGCGAAACCACCGTCAAAAAATGAAAAAAGGCCACTTCCGGTTGACGTGCGTCGCTCAAAAACGTTGTTGCTTAAGCTCCCTAATGAAGGCGCGAGACGGGAGAGACTCTCTTTTTTCCTCTCGGCCTGCCGCCCGAGAGACTGCTCGCAGTCTACAAAAATTGGAATCATAGGTCATTTACAATGGATGGCACATGAGCTTTTACAGTAAACGCTTTAACGAAGTATGCCTGGGAATAGACTGTTCACAGTCCTCTATTTTTCCGTAAGATCATCGAGATAGAGCGCTTTGTGTTACGGGCTGCCATCTTGCGTGAGTGTCAAAACTACTTGGCGGGGACGGTGGTTTGGGAGAGAGCGAGAAAAATCTATTTTTCTCGCCTTTCCCCCTCCCCCGCCCCCAGAGCTATAATCCCCGACGCCCGCACCCTCGGCACATTGAAAATCAAGATACTCGTGACGGTAAGACGCGGTATATCTAAACGATCTCACGAAAAAATAGGGGACTGTGAACAGTCTAGCCTGGGAATGATAACACTAGTTTTAAGCGTCCTGCTGCTAAGAAAACCCATGAACGCATATTTCGATCACATTGTCTGACGAAAGAGTGGAACAATGCTATTTTAAAAAAGGCCTTTAAAACGGATTTTGTAGAAAATAAAGGACAGTCAGGTCTTTTGTCAGGTTCCAGTAAAACCCGAGGCAAATGTCCGTTGTCGTCGTGAGTTATTACATGAACAATTGAAAATGAGTTGAACAAAAATAGGTGAAGCTTGACGTCCCCTATTAAACACCGGTCCGATGGCACTCATATTTTATTTAAATTTGGCCTCACAGAAACACTTCTCCTTCACTGACTTCCATTTACGGTTTTTTTTTTTTTTTTACAGTTCGAGAGTTTGTTATTCTTTTTTAACCTAGAAAGGGTTACGAAAGGTAGATGAGTCACATGAATGTCGGACCAGATGCAACCGGATGTGTGATCCTTACTAATGACGTAACAATACTGTAAGAAAATGCCATTTATAGTTTGTAATATAGCCTTTCGACCTCACAAAGCTTTTAACCTTGACTGACAACAGTTTCCTTCAGCTAACAAAGGTGGACTTTTTAAGGGTATAAAATACTCATTGTAACAAAAGATTTCAGATCAGCGTCCTTTTTGCTTAAGAGCACCAGAAATATTGTTTCCGAAGATACATGTACTTGATACAGTGAAGGTTAAGTGAGCCATGGCAATTTTAACGACCAGAGAAGCGACGCTAAGAGAGGGGTATCTATTCAAACAAAGCAGAAGCGTATGGAAGCTATGGAAAGCTCGATTCTTCATTCTTAAAACAACTGGCTTGTTCTACTACAAGAAGAAAAGTCATTGTAGCGGTCTGCCAGCACTCGGCGTTATTCCTTTCAAAGACATCTCAATGCAAGTTGATGAGGTCGGAGACAGCAAGAGACGCAAGTTTCTCTTGAAAATTCATGCTGATGGTAAAACATTTTGCCTGTGCTGCTTCTCTGAAGAAGAAAGAAACTCATGGATGGCAGCTATCTTGACGGCTGTTACTTCTTTCGTTATCGACCAACACGACGGAGCTAAACTTGACGAATGGTATATGACGAAGGAGAGCGGTCTATCGCGGTCAAGGTCACTAGATGCTGTAGCTGCCGCGAGATTGAAACCGACACCAACAGCTAGCGACAAGGCTGTTAGCCTCAGCAATAGTGCTACAGACTTAGATCGCATAGTTCTGCGAGAATTTAAGGCCACACCATTGTCGAAAAGAAAGCAAAAGGCACTTTCACATTGGGATTGTAAAGGGAGAAATAGTTACATCAGTCTGGACGTGATTTAAACGAATATCTATAAGCAAGATGATGCTGAACGTTCTTTTATTTTCTAGTGCTTGCACAATACTTTATAAAAGCCCTATTGTATTTCCTCAATGAAGTGTTTGATTAGAATAGAAAATGTAAAAGTTGATGTAGTCAAACTCTTCGCAAATTGAGTGGTTAATGTTAAATTTCAGTGTCAATACATCAACACATCGTTCAATTTGAGATAACCGGAAGTTTCGCTATTTGTTTAACCTTTAAGGTTCAAACCAGGTAGAAATCGTCAGTCGTAGCTTTTTTTGTTATTTTGAAATCTGAAAAAAATTTCGCAATTACAATTTCTGTCTACTGTTCTGTAAATAAAAGTCAGCCAAAGAAATTTTGTAAGATAATTAAGATAAGTATCCTATTTATGGCGCTTTGAATGAAATATTTGAAATTGAATACAAATTGAAAGAGCGAGATGAGGTTTCCGCAGCCGCCTCGCCAAGGACTTAACAAATTATTTCGAAAGTTTTCTTTGTCTTGATTTATATGCAAAGTAAATTCTTTTGTTTACTGTGCGGTGGCGGGTCAGACTTTGATAGATATGTCATCAGGCACAAGAGATAAAAGAGATTATTAGGGAGTGTCGAACCAACCTTGGTAAGTATACTTATTTCTCAACAGGGGCGGAATGTTTTGTGAGCACTTTCTACTGAGTCTACGTCAATAAGCCGAGTAAAAACACAGGTTTTTTACCACCTCTCCTGTACTTTAATTATTAAGGAAACCGCTAAATAATCTGTTGTAAATACTTCGTGAATTAGTGAATGTCCCTTTACAAAAACCGGAACCATGGGTAACTCGCCCAAAGAAAAGATGCAATTATTAAGGAAAAAAATGCCTTTGGTCAAAATATTAAAGCGAATCAGAGAAAGGAGACACTTCTCTACCATGAACTTGTAGAATATGTATTGAACTTCAAGGGCTGAAAAGTTACAATGTGTTGATTCGTTCAAAAAAAACATTACTCTTATTGGCCTAGTTAAAGAAGTTAAACCATATAGTGTTTACAGGTATTTATATATATTCTAGCCAGAGTTCCCAAGTAATTTCCGGCAGACGTAGCTAGCGCCCACCGTAAAATTTTAGGTTTATTCAGTAGTCACTCATATTTGAATATATAACGTCGATTACGGTATAAAAACCGGAACCCCGGGTTATCTGTAAACGAATATGACTTCCCGAAAACAGCGTAGCTCCACTGTTGACCCAACGTCAACTTTTGTAAAAAACTTTTTAAAAACCTTTCAGGCCACTTAGCAGTTCTGTCAGTTTCCACTGTATTCGACGTCTTTCCGTCCACAAAAAAACGGAAACTGGGAAATTGACATTGTGGAAAGCCAGGGAACACCGAAATGTCGGGAATGTTTAGTTCAATATTTCTCGGCCGTTTAAAGCAAAACATACTTCGTTTTCACCGCAGCAAGCCGCACTGAATGAAGACAAGAGGATTAGCCATATCATATAACCTTAAGTCCAAACCTAAAAATCCAAACTATATGCAACACAGAGACAGTCGGTAATACGGAGACAATTTTTTTTATTATTGGAATAAGCATATTGTAACAATTGGTGAATGTTAATTCTAGGGAAGGAACGAGGAACTTGTTACTCGGTTCTACTCAATTGATACTAATTAATTCAAGAAAATCATTCATTGAAAGAACTTCCTCGCGCGTTCCTTGGCTTTCTCAAACTCCCTTAAAACATCCTTGAAAACAACATCCGGGGATTCAGCAGCATCAATGCGTGAATGGAGCCCGCGCTTTTTGTAATAGTCAACCAGCGGTGCAGTCTGCTTGTGATAAGCTTCTAAACGTTTCTTCAACGTTGCCTCGTTATCATCTGACCGACGAATTAGAGGTTCACCAGTGACCTGGAATCAATAATGAAAATAGAAAAATAAGATAAGTGCTCTAACCCTCTCTATCCCACTCCCAGTCCCCCTCCCCTACAACACGCACAAGACACACACAATTTACCAGAAAAACCACTTACAGCTGCCAGTTAGGTTATCTATTAGTTTACTGGCCCTGACTGAGAAATCTGTTACTTCAGATTAAGCCTGTTCTAGGTGTTAAGATAGTAAAGTGCAGGCAAAAAATTGAAGAGGGTAAATAATGCCCTAGTCTCCCCTCGTTTTTCCCGCGTACAATTTAACTCGCTCCCCACCATCTGCTGAACACCTTAGAGCCAATTACAGCAAGGAGCCCAAAAGTGTGACCACTTTTGATTTATTCACATTCTTTCGTACAGGTTTAATCCAATCAGAAGCCAGCTGAAAACTGTCCTCGACTTATGACTGGTTAATGTCTGCATGAAAGGACGTGAGTTAATTAAAGGAGGTCACTCTTTTGGGCTCCTTGTTGTAAAACCGGTTACTTTGGGTGCTGTTCATTATATATACTTGAAGAGGAAGTCTCAAATAAGGCTACCACTGGAAGATATTTACAGTATTCACTTTGAAATTAAAGAATTGACAACAATGTAAATGTGATGTGTAAATGACTAAAAAAATCATTTTTACATTAAAAACAGTATAGGTGTAGTTTAAAAACGTTACTATTCCCCAAGGTATTGAAATAACTTCCCCCTTGTCAGAATAAGATAGTTTCACAGAAGATACTAAGCTAAGGTCAACATAGAAATAACCCAATCACTTACATCATCAGTCATAGGCTTTTTAGGTGGATTGAATTCTGTGTGATAAGTTCTTCCACTTGGTTTGTGAAGCAGCCTTAAAGATGAACAGCGAAAACTTGATAAACATGTAAACTCACATACACAGACTAGCTATGCAAAAAATACACTGATCACTACCTCTGTTCACACCAACCTGCCCCCCTCCCTCCCTCCCCCCCCCCCCAAAATAATAATATTATAAAAATAATATCATTGCTGTATGTTTTAAAGTGTTCATCACTGTAATAATTACTAATAATAATGCCCCATTCACACCAACTAAACATGACATGTTTAATTAACCCAGGTCTTAAAAAATGACAAACAAACATGGAAAACTAGAACACAGGGTTTCACACAGGATTCAAATAAAATTCAGCATGTTTTGTAATTTGCACTAAACTTGCAATCAATTTTTAAAAGTTAGTTAGAAGCTCTGATGGAGGAAAGAAAATTCAAACCATGTTCAACTAAACAGTTTTTAAACACGTTAAAGGTGGCCGAACACAGTTTTGGAAGTTCGTGAGATTTTGTTATTTGCCAAAACATGGCAAGAGAAAGGTTGCAGCTCACAAGCTGAAACTTCGCATGGGAAAAATATACTGACACACAAAAAAGGGCATCTCTTAGGAGCAACAAGGACCAACTCTGTGTGTCTATTATAAGGGACGGACCATTAGAAAACTTATGGGGGGGGCGGGCGAAGTACAAAAAAAATATTCGCGCAAGGCAAAATTAAATGAAAAAAAATTCATGCACGCCAATTAACGCTAAAAAATATTCATGCTACGGCCTAAAAAAAATTCATATAAGGAATTTGATAACGAAAAAAATTCCTGCGGCTCAAAAATTCCCCCCCCCCCCCCCATAACTTTTCTAATGGTCCGTCCCTAAGGGAGGTGTCTGTCATACAGAAGTCTCCGTTATGATAAAGTTGACTATAATAACACTGTAGCATGTGACTTACCTGCCAGTAATTCGGCGTACTAGAAGGGAATCATCAATTCCAAACTCTACAACTGCATCCAAGTTTGATTTCCTATTGTCCAGAAGCTCATCAAGCTGTCAATATGGGAAGACAATGGAAAATTTGATTGTTAAACATAAACAACAAACATGAACCTTTTAACAACAATAGGAGAAAACTAGCCACAGTTTACTGGCCATACAGACATCTAAGAAGTTCCTCATCAAAGAAAAGGCAGTCAGTGATATGCAGACAGATGGTGTGTCACAATATAGCCTGAAATAATGGCTGCTGTTTTGAACGTGATTGAGCAGCATGTGTTAGAACAAATCTCACAATGCTTTTAAAGCAGCTTCATGTAAAAAGTCAACTGGAAGCAGCTTTCTGTCTTTCAGCTTCACCACTTACACAAACTGACCCCACACTAGAGAGCCTGATAGTTGCCACCCAGCATGGGTGGCTTTAGGGGGAGTTGAGAAGGCTGATCCCTCCCCCAACCTTTTGTCTTATATTTTGTGTTAAAAGTTTAAAGAATTCACAATAAACGCGTTTGTCTAGAGCCATAAAAAGATGCTCTCAGAGTTCTTTAACCAATAAATTGGGAGCAAGATCATTTTCAGCAGCAGCTCCGAAACTCTGGAATGAGCTACCTGTGGAGCTTCGTCAGGCAACAGCACTTAACAGTTTTAAATCTCGACTTAAAACCTATCTTTTTAAGAAGTATTTTTATAGTTTGTAACTTAGTTTATTTTATTCTCACGGTAATGTATTTTCGTTTTCTTTTAAACATATGATTGTAAAGCGCTATTGATCAGCACATGTAAATATGCGCTATATAAATTGGTAAATTATTATTATTATTAAATTATTAAATTATAGCAGTTAAATAGCTGGCAAGTTTCCCAGTGCTTTGTTGTGAATTTTCTGTATCCATCCCTGACTCTAATGACACTAGTCTTTGCTACTGCTCCCTCAGATGTTCTGTAATTGTACCTTTTCTGCTTGAACCACAGTCCTTGGAAAGCCATCCAGGAGAAAACCATTGGCACATTCAGGTTTGTTAAGGTTGTCATCAATAAGCTCAACCACAAGTGCATCACTCACCAGCTGAATTGTTAACACAAAAAGACTGACAAAGTTAAGCACTGTGCTGTTTGCTAAATTTAATTATCCTATTTTTGCCTTAACAGTATGGATATTACACAAGAAAGGAAGAAAGAAAAAAATTCATGTCATAACTTTTATGGAAAAACAGTGTAGAAAACATTGAGTTGCTCTGATAATAATTGCAGCAGCAAGAAAAAAAATATCAAACAACTGCCCCCTTTATATGTGTACCCCAAGTATTTCTTCATATTCCATGTTCAGTTTTAACTTGCACTCTGATTTAATTTACCTGGCCTGAATCCATAACTTGTTTAACTTTTTTACCCAAAGCAGAGCCAGAAGCAACAACAGCTCTCAACATGTCCCCTGATAATCAAATGTAAACATACATACATAAACAAAGAGTCGGTGATTGATCCATTGAGTCAGACTACAACTTTACTTGTGACAAAGGAACATACCAATGATCAAAGCCATCAATTTTTTTCCATGCATCAGCAATAAACAAGAATTGTAACTGATTTGAACTGCTTTTGTACTAAGATCAGGGCTCGAAGTTATCTTTTTAGTGCACTTGCAAAGTTTTGCTGGTAAGATTTTTTTCGACTAGCAAACTGGTGAGACCACAAGCAATTTATTTCCCTTTGTTTGGGAGACATGGATAATTCTAACTCGCAATCATTTGCTAGTGGATATTTTTCTTACTCGCAGATTATCAAAATCACTCGCATTTTGCGAGTTTGCGAGCGTTAATTTCGAGCCCTGTAAGATACAGATCATCCCCATCCATTGTCAAACCACTGATACTCACCAGTGATTTCAGGAAGTGTTTATTTGCGTGGACTGAACCATGATGTCAAAAGCACATTTTTATGCCAATAATACCATATTTCCTCGAATAATAGCCATCCCTCGAGTAATCACCTTCCTTAAATAATCCCCGCCCTTGACAAAATATCTAAAATAATCACCCCCTCCCCCTCCTCTTTGTTAAGTGGAACTGGAGTCTGATCCAGCAAAACTGATCAGTGATGATTCAAGCTCTAACACCGAGGATATTGAACTTGAAAAGTAATAATAAAAGGCTCATGCTCACTTTTTTTTTTATTTAATCATTTTTTGATTCAATAGGGTAATGAAAAAAAAAATGGTTTATAGCAGGGCTGCCAATCCTGCCTATTGAAATGTATCGCTAGTAAATGCAAATTCTCCCATCAATCAAATTACAGTGTGACGACTTCAACCAAGGCCACCTAAGAACTTTCAGCCAATCAGAAACCGCTCCTCTTACAAAGAACTGGGCGTGTAGACCTCATCAGGTCCTATATTTCGATTGGTTGGTTTTGATCCTAAATTTTTTGCCATTTTGAATGGCTTACTTCTAGCATGAGCCAATCAGAGGCCAAATGAATCTTGTTTTCTTGCGCGTTGCCTCCATGAAAGTGAAAGTCGAAATCATTTCTGTGCAGCTGGGGAAATCCCCAGCCTCTGGCTCTTAATTAATGATAGCCCTGACTTGGGGCACGTCTTCCAGTGAGCAATATTTTGAAATAATTCCCACCTTTTTGGGTGAAAAAAATATTAAATTATCCCCCAGCCAACATGTATTATTATTTTGAGGAAACACAGTATGCAATATTATATTTAAATTGGAATTATTGTGGGCAATATGACAAGTTGCCTTCTGCTGACTTTGTAACTAAAAAAATTGTCTTGTGGGCAAGCCTCAAAGATGGATATTGAATTCCTCAAGTTTAGCATGAAGGGTATTTTACAATCTAACCACCTGACAACATTTAAAACTTAATTCAGTAAGAAACTGGAAAAAAAAAAAGGCCAAATAGAAATCCCCACAGAGAAATGATGGCCATGTTATTATTGCAGTGGCTGGATAGAAGGAGACTAAATAAATGCAACTAGACTATTAACCCTTCAGAGGGTACTCGACTTCTAAAGTTACTTCATACCGATGAGTCAATCACCACTACAAATCATTAGAACTTGTTTTCCTTTGTTTGAAGATTTATGTTCAGAATTGCAAGTTTTGATCTATGTTGCAGGTTAGTTGAAGTGAATCACACCCATGAGTACAGTTCCTTAAAGCTCCACAGATGACAAAAACTAGGATTTTACAGCTAAAAATATCAGAAGATTTGATGCAAGCTGGCGCTAAAGTCCTCTCAAAAATAAAGTCACAAAAACTATTTTTTGTAAAAAGCACTGAAACAGTCTAGGAGCCAAATCACAGAACTTGAGAGAGTTTACCCTTTTGTGCATATGGTTATATGTATGATTGCCGGTTAGAGGGTTAACTGATAGCACTAGTCATTTGTGAGAAGGAAGATGCAGAAATCATATCTAAGACAGTATAATATGTAGTTCTGTACTTACCAGTAGCTAAATGACAAACACAGTATTTCTCCGCTAGTTTTGGTGCCTAATAATCATAATAATATTAATAATTATTACACTCTGTTAACACAACACCTTTGGTTTACCAAGACCAAACCCATGCAGCTGCACAGATTTTTGAGAACCTTAAATTCAGTGTCCGAAAGCTTCCAAGTATGAATGAATAATGTTTTACACCTTGTTAATTTGTAAATGTAGGAATAATTCTATGAGCCAAAAATTTTCCGAAAGGCTTATTAGGTCCAGGGTTCCACATATCAATCCACTAATTTAATCTGTGATTCAACAGTGGGTGTCCTAGCTTGAATTTCAGCCATCCACTCAAATCCCTTGCTCCTGAAAGGGACGTCTGGCTCTTAATGAAACCTACTGAGTTTCCGCATTGAGTAAACAAGTCATTCGTTTTAATTACAAAGATTACTTTGCTGTTTACGATAAGACTGTCAATATTTTTTACTCCACACAAGCATGCGATACCCAGAATATCAAATGACAGTCTCGCTAAAATCTAAATTATACATAATTATGAGAATGTTTGATCAGTCTGCAAAATTATCATAATCACTACCTGGTTTTCAAGTAGTGACATCAGTGGACAGCATTACAGCTTGTTGATTCAGGGGAAGGCTGAAATTCAGGCTATGGATGTCCCTTACCTCCCAGATGCCTTTGTGAAAAATACTCCTCTACTGGACAGTGCTTCCACCTTCACCTAATTGCAGCCACACTGAAGGACAATGAAATCCTGGGGAGAGGGGTTCTTCAAAAGTCATTTCTGGAGGGGTAGCTACATCAGTACCCAAGATCTTTTGATGAAATTTCGTTTGTTTTTCTTTTTCGTAAAAAAGGAACAGGTTGGCACTCCGATCTTTTATTAAGGGATGGAACTCATAATTTGACCACAGAGGCGGGGGGGGGGGGGGGGGGGGTGCGGATAGTTAATAATAATGGAAGGGCCCATATCCCATATCTGTGGTCACTCAAACCTGACTCATAGACAGACTTTCTTAACATAGACCAGGATCAGCAAGAAAGGGACTTTAACAAGCCCCGCATGGACATATTAAGGTAATTAACCTGAGTTCCTTTCCCAGCGCCGGGTGGACCAAGTAGAATCCCATTCACGCCAGTTCTGTCTCCACTGGTTTTGTTCGCTTTCCGTACTAATTCTTCAAGATCTTTGGGATTAGTTTGTCCTCTTCCGCCCTCTGCTTTGAAAAACGTTTTGGAATCTCCTGGTGGGGCCATTTTTCTCCGCAATGACGAGTAAAATTCTTACAGTAAACTACGTGGGTGAACTGAGTGATCAACAGCGAAAGATCGCGGTCCGAGGTCCACTCGGACTTCCACGTTACGACATGCGCATCGCATCCCTAACTGCATGACCAATTAAATCGAGGAATTGAGGATCAACGATGTGGGATTCCAGAATGATAAACTAGTGATCAACTTTTTTCCTTTGATTCACATTAAATTTACTGAAAATAAGTTCTTTAAACATTGAACTAGAAGAAAACCTTTGCATTAGGACGTTTTACGTACATATTATTCCCTGTCTTCCCTGGCTGGGCCCCTGGGTATTAACCTGCATGAGCCGCGACAACCTCGTCCCCAGGGCGCTTTTCCCTGGCTGCCGAACTACCGACCCCACCTCCAAAGCCAAGAAAATGCGCTCATGTTTAACATGTTTAGAGAACTCTTGTGTAACACTGCAGAAAACGAAATATTAAAATTGACAAAATGGGACCGTTCTCGACAATAGTGTTGTGGGGTCATAAAAGGGCATAGTCCTCTGATAATGCATTTTCCTTGTGCACCACTTTATAGGTTTTATAGGGTAGGTTTTCTGTCGTGGAAATTAGTTTTTCTTGACCAGTTGGTTCAGTTTTATCGTCTACCACTCTACCCTCTTTTTATATCCAAAACTATCTAACTCATTTGACGTATAGAAAGAGATGATCGCGGATAACCAATCAAATACGAGCTGAACTGTCGCGGGCGACAACCAAAATTCCCGCCATTTTCACACTTTCCTCAGTAACACGGTTTTGACCTTCTATCTAAGCTGTTTATTTCTTCAAAGTGTACAAACCTTATGGCAATTTAAAAAAAAAAAAACAAGGATGGATGTGAGCTCTCAGAATAATAAAGGGAAAAGAAAACTAGAAAGATGAAGTGAATTGAGCAAGTGGAGACTTGACACGGTGCAAGGTGGCGCAAAGAGGTAAGATAGACTCGTTCATCAATGTTAACAAGGTCTAACAACATTCAGGTGTCTTTCAATGTTATTGAGATATCGTCTAGTTTACCTAATTTATTTTACTTATTAATTATTCCTTTAGGATTAACCTAACCGAGAAGAAACTTTCCCGGTTAATTTTTGTTTTGCTTAAAAAAAATGTTTCTCTTTGAAACAGTGTACGCGTGCCACTATGGACCGGCGAGAAGGAAACATAGAAACAGTAATACAGCAGGCCTTGGAAACTGTGTACCAAGAAATTCGTTTAATTGATATAAACTTCAAAAATGAAGGTATTTTTTGTTTCTTATTTGATAAGGAGAGTGTAGTGAAATACAGCTAATACAGCTAAGCGTAGTGCGAGGTTATGACTAGGCGTTTTTCAAGTCATGCTAACGATTTCAAGTTTGGCGCGCGATGACCGAACGGCCGCGGTCGTCGCTTTAGTCTTAGCGACAAATAAAACTTTTGAAGGCGATTGTTTAGCTCTTGCGGGGAAGTTTCTTCAAAAGGAGTTGTGAATTCTGTTTGTATTTAAAATAATTCTGTAAAAAAGATTATTAAATTTAGTTTTAAGCTTATTTATGAACAAGTCAACTAAATAAAGTAACGCAAGACTTAAACTTAATTTGCATTTGTAAACAAAAAACTTTTTCACCGGTTTTATCGATAACTATTCAAGTCAAAAAGACAAAGCTTTATCTGCTAAAACTTCCAAACCGAACTTCGTCACCTTCTTCATGTATTTCGGAAATAGCTTGCTTGATTAGTTGTGAAATTTCTTAGTTTGTTACGGCAGCAAACCGGGAAAGCATTTTGCTCGCAACCTACGCGAGTTTGGCATCGCTCGCTCGGAGGAACTGGAGGTGAATCAGTGAATAGTGCAGGATATTCACTGATTGAGTAGCCAATCAGAGCGCGCGAAAAACACTATCCACTGTTTTAGTATATACTAAATATATATATTTCCTCAGTAGCGTGAAAGCAGAATTTTAGCAGATATGTGTTATCTTAAGTAGATGGAATATGATCGTCCGGGTAAGTGTAGTCTTGAATAGGACAGTTGTTGACAGTGACTGACGTTTCGACAACCTGTACGGTAGTCATCTCAAGAGTCAAAGTCAATTGTATCGTCCGGTATTTATTGACCTAATTGGTCAATTAAGACACGGTATGTCTTGGTGTTATTGGTCGCGAAGACACCAGCTCAATGTGTGTAGGTGGTGCGTATCGATCTTTATAACGTTGACAAGGAGCTGCTAGCTGCTGTTTTCATAAGCGGCATTTTTTCGAAGTTATTTTATTATATTTGTTACAATGTCTGAACTTGTGTTTATTTTCTACTTAAATTTACAAAT
Source organism: Porites cylindrica (assembly GCA_964035525.1). NCBI lineage: Eukaryota > Metazoa > Cnidaria > Anthozoa > Scleractinia > Poritidae > Porites > Porites cylindrica. The sequence continues at coordinate 224,589 of OZ037781.1, forward strand.
AAATACTTGTATTCTAGGTAGAATATATTTCGTAGAGCGTTCAATTCATTTTAATTGAGAAGCATTAACTGTTAATTAATATTAATTAATAACTTCATAAATTTACATATATATATAATAGTTATAATTGACGATAATACTGGAAATTTATCTTTTCAACGCTCTCTCAGTCTGGCTGTGTAACCGCTCCCTTATTTATTGTTTAAACCTTAGGAGACAGAATTTCTAGGGTGAAGAGTAAAATGTTCTCCTGACTGGGTATCGAATCTGTTTTTGTTAATAGCTTTAGGATCATCTTCTCGTCTGCTGTTATTTTCGGAGGAGGTTTTGTGGACTCGGACTGGATGTCTATCGAACCTCCATCTCAATATCTTGTGGTGAAACGAGGCACGAACTTCGCTGTTCCTCAGGACATGCAAGAGAAATATAACCATACCCTGTTAAAAAAGGTGACTTTCTGAGAGAGTGACAAATGAAAGGACCAGCTTAAACACTCACAGAATAGTAAAACAAAGATTATTATTTAGCTATTTTGGCGACGTGTGGGCCAGAGTGACAGTACACAAACCTGAGCAGAGTTGAGAATGGTAAAGATATATTGGAAAACCAATCCAGCGTCAGTGACTGCCAACAAACCAAACATCCAGGTTACTCCAAGCAGAGGTGAAAGAATGACACAAGCCTTAAGGCTTTTCCTAGTCACACAACAAAACAGAGAAAAATTAGACAAATGTCACGATTTCATTTTATTAATGACAGCAGTTCCCCCTTTGATTTTAAAGTGAACTATTATTAAGTGACTTAATACCCAGTGGAGTGCTGTTGGAAGGCACCTCCCAGGCTCTTAGGAATGTTGTAGGCGAAGCTCTAGGCATTATGGCAAAGAAAAGAAAGGTAACTTCAATGTCCCGCATATAACTTTATTACTTATAATTTACTTAACTTACTTAAAAGCCTTCAATCTAGTTGGATTGGGCTCTTGCAAGTTTCTTATCTCTCGTAAAACTGCCAGGAGTATCACAAAGTTGACCTGAAAACGATCATACGGTGTTTCGCATCAGCAGCGTTTATGAATCATTACGACAAACGAGTACTTTCCGTAAGACAGTCTACGAAAAAGATACTATTGTAGTCAATCATATAAATATCAGGTGAGGAACTGAATTGTATTGCTGAAGTTTAAAATTCTGCATAGTTTGGGATAAAGGGCCCTTATTCAGTGATGCAGCCAGTAAAAACATTCTGAAAGTGAGGGTCACGCTTTTAAGAAGCCGGTGCATTTGTTCGATAGAAGCATCGATAGCTCGTAGCCATGAAATTTAAGATACCGGTATAACATACATGCAGCATACTTACAGTCATTATAAGGAGCACAGGACCAACGAAAAACCAGCTCAAATGCTTGGAGAATGACAACCAACAGCTGCAGAAAAACTAAGCGTCAGGTAAAGTCGCACACCAGTCAAAGGCCCAAAAGGCCGGAGCTTATCCTGGTTTCCCTAGCATGAAGCATGCCTAGGAGTATTGCCACCGTCCCCCTGGACGGGCTGTCAGTCCATCGCAGGGTTACCCCCCAGCAGTATGTCGCCAGTGCCCATTTATACACCTGGGTAAAGAGAGCTAAAGTGTGGTAAAGTCCCTTGTCTAAGGAGAACGATGCCACGGGCGGGGCTTGGAGTTTGAGGTGTTACCCGCTCGGCCGACATACGCCTTCACAAACAAAAACAAATCAAAACCAAACAAAAAAGTCATGGCTAAATAGTTCAAAGCACTAGAAAATCTTTTGCATCCTGCGCTAAAACCAATCAACCAATTTTACGCGAAAAACCTAATTTTCACGACTACACTTAAGCCGTAAATATCAGCTTTTCGCGCCAGTAACCTTTTTAAAACTCAACACGAAAGCTCGTAGTAATTTATCTCAACTGAAAGAAGAAGTAAAGATTCGATTATTGTTGCAAATACCTTCACATAGTCACATGTCATATGTGACAATTTGCAAAAGTACTGAAGTTCAAACCTAACCAGGAAACGATACAAAAAGTGAAAATGAATTACATTAATTTTAAGTGTCTTACAAATGTTCGTTTGTGTAGTATTTCAATCCTTCCCCATCTTTAAAACCAACCACGAGAGATATAACAACTGGTATGACTGGGAAACCTGTCAAACAATCGAGTAAAAATTATCAAAAAATTAGCGATTTGCTAATCATTCAAGGAAACTAACAGCATGTCTTGTATTACAAACATAAGCACAATGGTAAATGTTTAGACGTCGTCCCTTAAACATTTGTAAAAAACCTGCGTGTCCGACTTCATACCCCGGCACAACGTTTAACTCTGCATTTTGGGGGACTACGTCAAAAAAAGTGGATAGCATTATAAAAGAATATTTCTCCTATAAATTGCATCATATGATCGAAATATGGTTGCCTGTTTGTTATGAATTGCGCAAGGATACTCTTGTGTCAGAAATTTAGAACAAATAAACACAAAACTAAGTAAAAAGCACAGAACTGCCGAACTTACCCCATGCAAATAAATATAGGTACAGCAATTTAACTGTGCTAGCAAAGACCTCAACCACCATGATGTAGAGATATACTCCCTCTAAGAGCATCCAGCCGAACGATGCTAAGTAAAAGTAGTGAAGCAAAACCGCAACTGACACACACGCAAGCTATAAAAGATAAAAAAGCATGCCATCAGTGCATAATTTTAAGGCAGTAGTTTGCATGGAAGTCATGTTGAAAGCAAAATAACTGCTTTAGCTTCTGTCTTTTTTTGAAGATGTCGGTATTTGTCAACCAATTGACTATTAAAACTGCAAAGTGTAGATAATATGAGCTTAAAACTGCTTTGATTGAAAAACTAAATGCGTACGGTGATATAAATGTACACTAACCCGATTAATTGTAGCATTTATCCCAGAGAGAAACACTACTTGTGCAAGGAATAGTGCTGTAGCAAGATTAATCCGAATCTGAATCCCCTCAGCTCTAAACTTCCTACAAATAAAGCCGAAAATAATGTCGATTCCTTTCTATCATTGAAATAATGTCAACTGTAATGTTTGGCTACAAGCAGAAGACCACAAAAGATACATATCCTGCATAAAATGTTAATCAAAAACGACTATGTACGAGAATGATACCATCTCAAATCTCCAGGATTAAGTGTAATACGGATCACCATCCGAGAATGTATAGTGTCCACAGTGTGCTCAGTGTTTTATTAAATGTTCGTTTATTTTACTTTATTAAGAAACATTTTCTGTCCTATTATACACGATAATGTTTTAAAGGATATAGTCAGAAAACGGAGAAAGATTTGAGGAAGCCCACGATACGTAAGCCAATCGGATGACGCTGGTTTAAGTCTATTACATTTAATTTTCTCTCTGATTTCACGCTATGAAAAAGGGAATAATACTTACATGAACACAACATATATAATGACGACCATAACCTCTCCAATGAGAGACAAAGCACATCCTATGTATGTTATGATTGACAGATATGTCTCGTGCTCTTTGGGATTCTAATTAAACACAACATACGCGGGTGTTATCACTGATAAAGGCAAACCCATAATATACTTTCATTCCTAGTTCTTCGTTTCTCTATTACTTATGCGCAACCTTCCTAATAGCTAAATGTTCTATGTAGTCTCCTTAATTTAGGTCTAAGTATTTGCAAACATTCTCCTCTTATTATAGCCTCTTTATTCGGTGTCAGTTTCTGATTTTATCAATAGTTACTGATGGGGCTAAGGGCAATGCACCAAATCTCCTTCGTTTCAATGTTAAGGGACTGGTCAAAAAGTATAGAGGGGGGTGGACCGGAGCAGAGAGGGGGTGGGTCATGAGGTTTTGAGCCTTGTGCAAGGGGTGGGTGGTGCAATTTTCAGCTACCCTTAAGGGGTGGGTCACCCTATTTTTTACTAACTACTAACGAGACAGTTGACTACAATTATTATATAAAACACAACCCACTGGAATTATGGCTAAAATACTCACAATCCTGTTGTGCGAGAAAATACAAAGGTTGACAGGCCGCACATCTATGCGGGCGTGGAACCCTCTGTGAACCGTTTTTCTTCTTTTTTGTAAGGAAATGATTGGTGGTTCTTTAAAAATTTATTGAAGTTATCGTTGGTTTTGTATAAGGTTCCATTTTTTCATTCAAGCTTCTTTATAGTAGACACTGAGGGCTGGTATTGTGTCACGAATGGCAATATTTCTTTTTCCTCCCTGTTGTTTTGTTTTAGGAGTTTAGACTTCCTTTTGTGAATTTTATTTCTGACAGTAGGTTTTCTATCAAAGATAGGGGGCACCCAACGAGAATATACTTCAAAACCAATTTAAACGGTAGATATAGGCATATTTTTATCCCCTAAAAATTTTCCATCTGTTCGGATCTCCTAGCTGAAAGTCTAGTGATACGAAAATTATAGGGATCAAAAAATAGGCAATTATACCGTTTTTTTAGATGTTCGAAAATCCTAGGAGGGGCAGACAAACAAGAAGTTTTACAGCAAATGTTCCCAAAATTCCAGATCGCAAATCGTCTTTCGAACAGATATTTTCCGAAAATTGACGTTGGGTGCCCCTGAAAGATTGTGGGTAGCCTCCGTCCATGCCATCAAGCGTTTTTTTTTTTAAATTTGAATTATTTTCCTCAAAGGTTGTTTCTGAGGAGTTTTTTCGTAGGATTCTTAAGGCTTCTCCTTTGACAAATTCTTTTTTTAACATTTGGAGGGTGACACGAGGTGAAATGTGTGTGCAAGAAGCTTTCCGTTTGTTTAAAATGTGTCTTTGTATCAAGGATAGATTTTTCCTTGAATCTTGTGCCTTTGTATACAACCGTGTCTAAAAACGCAGTCTCAGTGTCAAATGTTTCGGCCGTGAATTCATTAGTTGGGTGATGTAAGCTTGCTTGTTCAATATATGTCATGAAAACATTGGCAAAGGAAACAAAACTGCTGTTTTTGTGCCCATTGCAGTTCCATGGTTTTGTAGGTAGTGCTTTCCACTGAAGTGGAAGAAATTTTCTTTGAGGATTAATCTAAGCATTTCCGGCAAGTAATGTGTAGGGTAGGAATGGGTTGTCTTTGTTGAAATTTTCATATGCTTTGTGACAAAATTTCAATATACCCTCGTTTTGCTGTACATTTGTGTCAAGACTCATATTTAAACGTCCATTGAAACAAGAAATGTTCGGTTTTTCACATTTGTCTTTTCAGTGAAACGTATGATTTCTGTGATTTTGATATTGGTTGTAGCAGTGTATCAACAAATTTTGTCAAGCACAGAACAAGGTTTTATTGGATTATTAAGAGGAACCGGAACATCCGTGTTTTAACTAGGGGGTGCAGGTCATGCAATTTCCAACCTTGCTTTAGGGGTGGGTCAGTCATTTTTGTGCCGAAGGGAGGGGGTGGGTCATGTGTTTTTTATCAACCACATTTCCAAATGCTCCGGCCCACCCCGCCCCCCTCCCCCATACATTTTGACCCATCCCTAATCAGTCGTTATGTTAGCTGCTTTTTAATCATGCGCAACAAAGTTTGGGTACAGATTTTCCAAAGGTTTTTTTTTTATATAAAGTCATTATTATGATGATGATTATCACTATCCCTATTTTGACGGCTAGCAAGTTAGCGAGAGCAAGTTTCCGAAAAATAATGAGAAACTCTCGAAACACTGAGGATCTAGCGAGGAAATGATTCCGTCAAAAAATATTCACCTGGACAGGTTTATACTGCATCAAAACAGCAAAGTTTGTCAGATGATTACAGCTACAAACTGTTCTCTCTGTCGATGACTCGTTCAATAAGGTACAGCCTTCACTTGACCACGAACCATGTGTCCTTTTAAGGGAAAGCAATAGAGGAGCTATCAGATGATCAGTTTCAAGAACTGACTATAATCAAGAGGAGCTCTGGGGCCTGTGAAATATATTGTTAGTCTATCCTTATAAAATCCCTTCCGTTAGTCTTTCTATTTGATTTTAATTTACATTGTGTACATGCTGAAGTTGAATATTTTCTTGTAAAAAGAAATGATAATTTGCAAGGAGACAGACAGGTCTAACTGATATAATTAGAAGGCACATGGAAAAAATTATCGACTTAAACGACGCAAGGAAAAACTAAGGAACTGCAGCTAATTCACCTACCAGATGTCCTCTTTCCAAAAGACACATTTTCTTATGACTTTTTCTTGAAGGACCTCAACAAAAAGAATGAAAGTTTCAGAAAATTGACGTTAAGGATATTTCAAAAGACTCGTTTCATAGAAAAGAGAATGGTACAGTTTGTATATAGGCTTCAGATCCCCCGGGAGTAATGTTTAACAAAAAATATACTCCCTACAACGCCCATACGAGCAGGCTCCGACCGAAAGGGGTACATGTTTTGGCCTTAGGTTTATCAAAAAGAGATTTCATGAGTTGAAGTATATTTGGATAAAGATGACATTAATCCATCGAAAGGTTAAGTTTTTTTCATATCGATCGTAGTGAAATTTCTCATTTTGGTCTGTAGAGCCGGGGACCTAAAATGTCTAACAAGGGCGTTTTATGGCTGTGAAGATAGGCAAGAAAAACGTCCTGGTTCATTGTTCTATAGCCTGTTAACAGACCATCTATTTTCTCTTTAAAGACTGTCGAGCTCGATCGAAAAGAAAAATGAGACTAACTGACTCATTAATATTCATATTTTTAAGGGGTGCAGCGTTCTAAACTAGGTATATATGAAAGGGATTAAACCATTTGGCAGTTAGAGAAGGTATAGGAACTGACAGGTACCTTTTCTGTCAAAAATGGTGTATAAAAGGGTAGAGGGTTGGACCTCCGGGCGGAGCCTCCCAGTTTAAAACCTCTTTGAGTATCTCCCCTTCCCCAGGGCTTGAACAACAACAACAACACCAAAAGCTTTATTTGCATGACCATAAAGGAATTACAGTATTGCAAAAGCTATTAATCTAAATTTAAGTACTAATTCAACTAATTATATAGTACGTGCAAAACATTACAAAACGTGACAGTTCTCATTCATTCATTCATTGATATTAATTTGGTCCTTAATTCAAAGCATTGCGAGATAAATGAAACTAATTGACAGAAGAATTCATAAGAAGAGATATTAAAGTATCGTGTGAAAGTGATTTGAAGTCAGGTATTTTAGATTCTAGTTTCGAGAAAAATATGTCTCTGATCTGAGAATAAGCCTTACAATCTAGTAAGAAATGATTTTCATCTTCGATTTTCTTACTTGTACAAAAGTGACATATCCTTTCATTGCGAGGAATGTTTTCGTATCTACCTGTTTCAATTGTAAGTTGATGACTACTTATTCTAAATCTAACTAATGTTTTTCTCGAAGGGTTTTTTCTTGTTAAAACTAGGTACGGCGAGGGGCTATAGTCGTCTTTGATTGTACAATAAAAACTGAGTTTTTGTGATTGTTGAAGTGTCTGATTCCAGTAAGAGACGTATTTATTTTTCATTATGCCGATATACCTATTAACTATTGAGTCACTCAATGAATTACAGGAAAAGTCATAGTTTAGATCATAGTAGTCAACCATTTTCATGAGATTAGAGTAAAAGCTAGTTTTTCCGTTATGATGAAGGTCAATTGAAATTTGTAAGGCCTGTTTAACTATAGAATCTTCATCCTTACCTCTCAGATAGTCTAAGTAATTTAGAATCTTTTTATTTATATCAATGATCATGGGAAATTTACCGAGTTCAGCTCTACAAGCAATGTTGGATGCCTTGTTATGTACTTGTAAATAACGTTTACAGAATTGCAAATGGGTTTTTTCAATTGCAGAGCTGTCCCAGGACTTAAAATCTGATTTAACAAAAGCACCCCAAACTTCGCTGTTGTAGGTTAGAATTGGTGAAATCATAGAGTCAAAAATTTTACACGCAAGTGAGGGCTTAAGATTATTCAAATCCGTGTGTCGCCTGAGGCTGGAGAGCGCGTGAAGAGCTTTTTGTCGGAGATGTTCAAGCGAAAGTGTAAAATTTCCGGAAGATGTAATTCGAGTTCCTAAGTAAGTATAGTTTTGGACAACGTCAATTACTTCATTGCCTATGCGGAAGTTATGTTCACATTTTCGTGTGCATCGTTGAAAAATCATTATTTTGGTTTTCTTAGGATTTATTCTAAGCATCCATGAGTTGCAATATGAAGATAGTACGTTAAGGCAGTTTTGTAGACCAAGTTTGGATCGCGATAATATTATCAAGTCATCTGCGTAAAGGAGAGAGTTGAGTCTGGTGCCATTTGGTAACACGAAGGGGTCTGATAAAACATTGTCAAATGAGAACGCTAGATCGTTAAGGTATAAGTTAAAGAGCAGAGGGCTTAAAATGCAGCCTTGCCGCACTCCTCTTGCGTATTGAAAAGATCGCGTTTTGTTATTTCCAATCCTGACAGAGCAGGTAGACTTCGAGTATAGACTCTTAATTAGACTATAAAACTTTCCTTGGACATTGATCTTAGATAACTTATAGAGAAGCCCATCATGCCAAACCGAATCAAAGGCTTTCCTAAAGTCAACAAAACACGCATATATTTTCTCCTTGTGACAATGGACATATTTGTCTATTAATGTTCGAAGTGTGAAGACATGATCTGCTGTTCTATTATTTGCTAGAAAACCAATTTGAGACTTGTGAAGTATATTATTTAAATCAACGTGCTTTAGAAGTCTCTGACTGAGAATTGAACAAAATAGTTTTCCAATACAACTGGAAATACAAATTCCACGGTAGTTTGATGGATCGCTTTTAGTACCACATTTAAAAATTGGTGTAATGAGGCCATCACACCACATTTGCGGCATAGTTCCTAAGTCGAGGACCGTGTTAAATAGTTTTAGATAAACAGGCATTAATTCGTTTAGGCTAGATTTGATCATTTCGTTTTTGATTTTGTCTGAAAAAGAAGATTTGTTGTTTTTGAGTTTTCCAACTGCAGTGCGAATTTCACTTTCAGTGATGAGGTAATCCAAGGAGTGAGATCGTGACGTAATATCCTTTGAATTCTACAACTCATCTATAATTGCCTCCTGCTGTTCATTAAGGGGTTCATTCGAGTGCAAAGATTGAAAGTGGGACATCCATTTTTCTTCAGAAATTGGAGGGGTGTAGGTTTCCTTCATAGTGTCGTCCATTGACTTCAAACAGTTCCAAAAGCTCTTATTGTTCGAATTTTCGACCGTATTTTCAAGTTCACAGATCTTATTGCTATGGTATTCGTTTCTCTTATGTTTCAAAAGGTTTTTATATTGTTTTAAGACGTTGTGAAACTCTTCTCTGAGGGTAGTGTTTAGAGGATCTCTATGTTTTTGATTAGAAAGTTTCCGCAGTTCATGTCTTTTATAGCGGCATTCTTTGTCGAACCATTTTTTGTTCGAAGATATTTTGCAACGTCACTTTTTTGCTGTTTTGATCTTCAAACAGCGTTTGGCGGTTGAAATAAGAATATTTTCTACAGCATGAAGGTTCATGTCAACATTTCTCGTGATTGTTGTAGTATTCATAAAATCGTGGATCATTCTTTGAATGTCTTCAGACTGTAATGTAGCTCTAAATTTTTGTGACGAATCGTTTTCCCAAAAAAACTGTTTTGGTAGAGGAGTCAAAGAATCATTTATAATTGCCTCGTTTGATGAATCATTATCTAAATGACGGTTAACCTTAAGCCATGTTATTATTGGACTATGATCTGATAAACTGTTCGGCTCTTTCACTACAAATGATGTTATATTTCGTAGCAAATCTTGGTCACATACGGAGTAATCAATGACACTGATTCCCGATTTACCATGAAATGTAGGTCTGCCTAACGAGTCGCCATTAATTCTACCCCCGGGGGGGGGGGGGAACTCCCATTTGAAACAGACGGGGATGCTCGTCGTCTCGCTTAGGGGTGTAAATTTTGGATTTTGGTCTCGCTTAGGGTGTTCCGGGCAAAGCGCCAATATTTTAAGCCTCCAAGGTCTCGTTTAGGGTTCCGCGAAGAACTTGAGATTTATGACGATGCTTTTAAAAACTACTTTGCGATAAAAGCATTCGATGATTATGTCTTTATATCATTAAAACTCATTGCATGTCGTATTTGTGTGTTTTTAAGCGGTCTCTTTTAGGGGTCAAAATTTGCCTAAGCCACGCCCAGATTGGTCTCCGTTAGGGGTCACTAAAAGCTTGAGCCACGCCCAGATGGTCTCCTTTAGGGGTTAAATTCAAAATCTCCGACGAGCATCCCCGTCTGTTTCATATGGGAGTCCCCCCCCCGGATTCTACCATTTAAAATTCTTAAATCCGCGCTTCTACAAATTTCCAAGAGTCGTTTTCCGTGATTATTCAAATCATTGTCAAAACTTTTTCTTTGGGTGGCGCATAACGAAGATTCAGAAAAATCGTTTGTTATTATCTTATTACCTTCTTGACAAACACTGTCCGGGTGTTTTCCGACTCTGGAGTTAAAGTCTCCCATAATAAGAATTGAACCAAGGGAGGAGAATTTCTCGATGTCGCTTTCAAGCTCTTCAAATAGTTCAGGTCGAAAGTAGCGGGAACAAGCAACTGAAAAGTCTCAATATGCAAGTAGTTGTTCGAACGACTTTGAAATAGCGTCCATGTGCAATTTTTGACGACGGGGACGTGACTATCTCTTCCTCCCCCCTCTTCGTTACCAAAGTTAAGTACTTTTTAGACATTTTCTCACTTACGAGATCACATGATCTCTTATCCGCTCACCTTGGGATGGGTAAACTCGAGGATAACCAAATTTGGAACCGTCTTGTTGAAGCGGGGACTAAGTACCACTCCAGTAACGGAGGTAACCAAAGTGTCACTGCTGGATAAATGGAGAATACGTTCACTCAACAAATGTTAACGAACGGGATATAGCTTGTTACACAACCATATATTAGAACAAAGGATAGGGACATTTTCCCAGATATTTCTCAGCAGCCGTCTCTATCCTTTCAAGACTCAACTGGACTTCACTTCCTGTCATGATGTGGCCTGCGTAGGAGGCATCAAAAGGGGTAGGAGATAGGGAAAAAGGGAGAGGGGTTGGGCATGATGGTACGAATGGCACGAAACATGACTTGTATTAAATAGGACTGCGGAATAAATCGTTAAAAGTTAGCTTCATTTCAGTATTGATGGTGGGCCTTACCCGCTATTTAGCCTCAAAACTGAGTCTTGATCTTTCAATGGAAGCAGTGAAACCACGACAATTGTCTCTAATGATATAATAATTAATTCAAACAGAAATATGTTATAAACCATTTACATGTAACATCTAAGTAGTTATTATCCTGGGACTAGGCTCCGTTGTGGGAAAAAAATGGCAACAAAAGTATTGAAACAGTACAAAAACATTTGGCGGCGGGCGAAGCGAGCCGAGCGCTCAGCTCGTTTCGCTTGACGATTTTTTTTTTCGCCCTTTCCCAACTGCAGAGCCTGGCCCAGGCTGAGTAGTTAATATATGATTCCGCTTTCTCATATTTTCTGCATACTTTAAAACTCTAGCTTAAGTAACAACGATACTTGATTCAGAACTATGATCTTATTTTCGATTTCTACTGAATCAAATCAATGTCAAGTATTCTATGACTGTATATATAAAGGTATACAAACGCATTACCAACCTGTATCATTAAACAGCCTGTGTGTTATTGTAATTTTCTCGCTTGTATTAAATCCAATTTCTACTTTTTGTGACCATTCCTTTTGAACCTTTCTCGCTTTAACACCTGTTGATAAGGTTCAAGAAAAAAGGTTTTAATTGCTCGTGAAGAAAGAGGGTTTTGACAATTTGCTTGTAAAGCCAGCTTACAGCTCTGATATTTGCCACTTCTTTCGAAAATAGAGATTTAAATGAAACGATAAGGACTCTCATAACGGAAAAGGCGACAAAAATCGATCAATCAATCAATCAATAATGTCGGAAGAAGCAAACGTCAGGTTGATTAGGTTCATTAATATACTTCTTCATCCAATTACCATAAAGTATGAGTCAGAAAGAAACTCACTTATGTCTGGTTTCCCTGAATCCACTGCGTATGTTTGGTCATATTTGCAGTACACCTCACAGCAGTCTATGCTCTCAGTTTCCACTCGCAGTTTCCACTCGCATTTGCCACCACCTGACCACCTGCAGTTCAAGTTCTGTCAACAAAATCATTGAGCAACTCTCATTTTTCTTGGAAATGGCCGTTTTGTGGTTGTAGGAAAAGCACAAAAATAAATAACGTCCTTACCTTCCATTGCGAATAATTTATACTCTCCTTCAAGCAGCTAGAAAGCTGCAATTTAAAAATCATATCATACAAATTTAGCTTCGTATCACATTTTCCAAAGAGATAAAACCTCATTTCATCCAAAATTATTGTGTGAACTTAGGATAGAAACATACCTTGTACTTAATACATTCATCACTGTACGTTTCGGGCCTCGGAGTGGAATATTCTGCAAACAAATTTTATTTGAATTATACTTGTTTTATTAACTTAACCTTGTCCTACTTGTTTTCGAAAAAATGCGAAACGTGAAAAGGATTGTGTATGTATGCATTAAAGTAGGAAACTTTTTTTTTTCACTATCAGTGTGATTAAACCACGGAACGTTTGTTGAGGTCATCAATGTGTTTTTAACTTGATTTAAAAGCACTATTTCCTCTACTGGCCTGAGACTGAAAACAGCTGACATTTCTCGACGTCATTACTGGTTTCCCCGCTGGGAAATCTCTGGTGGCGTCTCGAAATGACAGCTGTTTTCTTAGGCTATATTTTCTTGTTTTCAGATTTCAGGAAGCAAATTTTTTCTTGTTCAACTAGGAAAAGATTTGGGTACATAAAAATGCTGTCCTACCGAAGTTTCTTAGTTTATCCATGCAGGTATTAGAAAGAATCTACAATGACTCGGACAAACCTTCCACGTCGTAAGCACAAAGACCCTGCTTTACTTCGTTACAGTCCTTTGACTTCAGTTTCATTGTGTCTCTACTTATTACATAGCAGTTCCCTGACTCCGTTTCATCAAGGAGCGCATGTGAGTTCAAACGGTCGACCGGCTGATTGCCCCAGAGGTAGCTTCCATTTTCCACTTTAAGAGCCGTCCAGAAGTTGACGTCATCATCTTGTTTTCGAATTTCAGTTTGGGCGTCGCAAAGTTCATCAGTATTGCTAATCTTTGCTAGTGGACAGTCGACGTCCAACGATGCGGCGGTCCAGTTCATTTTAGTACCCGCTACATCATAGATGACGCTACGTGTGTCTATAATAAGTGAAAAAGAAGAATTTATGATAGAGAAATATTTATTTATGATTTATTTATTATTTTTGATAGAGAAATATGATAGCGCTAGACAGAGAGTTGTTAAAATGCTGTATGAACTGTTAACTAGGTTAGCGTATTAATCGAACCAATATGTGATGGTCTTTATGGATTTATCCCTCTTTTGAGACACTGTCAGTGATGGCGATGTGAAAAATAGTCCAAATCTGCAGCGGAAAAACATCATCTTTGCCGCCTCTTTTTTAAATTTGCTTTCTTCCCCTCTGCCTCTGAGGATGCACGCAGAGATGAAGGGCTACTTAACTCACTCTCAGTCCATGAAACGCATTAAAAGAACAAGTTCAATTTCTTGCCATCTTGACCGAACAAATTTGGTCGAGGAATTCTTAGATAGACGAAAGAAAATTTTTCTTACGGGAACGTTACGGGAAATCCCGAGCGGATTACTTCCTCAGGTAGCCAATCAAAATACAAGATTTGCTTCATTTCGCCCGCTCGTTGAGGCCATCCGTAATAAGAGAATTTTATGTGTGATGATTGAGTGCAGGTGTTTTTATTGCTGCACGGCAGCTGAGAGTTCCATTATCATTACGTAGTCAAAATTCCCGGGGGGGGACTCCCATATGAAACAGACGGGGATGCTCGTCGGAAATTTTGAATTTAACCCCTAAAGGAGACCATCTGGGCGTGGCTCAAGCTTTTAGTGACCCCTAACGGAGACCAATCTGGGCGTGGCTTAGGCAAATTTTGACTCCTAAAAGAGACCGCTTAAAAACACACAAATACGACATGCAATGAGTTTTAATGATATAAAGACATAATCATCGAATGCTTTTATCGCAAAGTAGTTTTTAAAAGCATCGTCATACATCTCAAGTTCTTCGCGGAACCCTAAACGAGACCTTGGAGGCTTAAAATATTGGCGCTTTGCCCGGAACACCCTAAGCGAGACCAAAATCCAAAATTTACACCCCTAAGCGAGACGACGAGCATCCCCGTCTGTTTCAAATGGGAGTTCCCCCCCGGGTCAAAATTATTAAATGATTGTATTTTTAACAGTAAGATATAAAATAGACCGTGGTAATGACGAATTCGCCATCTTCCAGCGGTGGTTAAAAACCTTTTTGCTTTGGTAACCGAGCCTGCCTTTTCATCCGGGTTAAAAAAAGCCAACCGAGTTCCCCCTTACGGAAACAGAGCTCTTGATAACAGCTCAGGATATAAAACCCGTCTTCACAAATGCACTCTTTAATTTCTTGGCTAGATCTAGGAAACTGAGTCGTGGCCAACCCGAAAGCTTTGCTCCTTTGGCCCCTACACATTTTTCCAATGTAATATTTATTGTAACATGTATACTAGCTCTGATTTCCTTCCTTTTTAGTTCCTCGTATTATTGTATTTATGTACTTTTCTTGAATAAGTGTGAGTAAACTGAAAACTGAGTCAGCTTAGCTGGTCGCCGGCGGAACTAAACGCTTAAAATTCAATGTTAGTTTAGGACATATTTCATCAAAAACCTCCAATTCCCTGATTTTTAACAGCATTTTATATTTACCCGGCGTGTACAAATTTTCTTTCTTGCTTCAGTTAGATAACTTAGATGACGAAACGATAACGAAAGAAAATTTGTTTTCGGCCTCAATCCGAGGTTTCTGTTTAAAAATTTTCTATCAAAGAGAAACGTATCTATAAAAAATATGGTCATAATACATTAGATCATGTGTTCACAACACTTGAAACCAATTCAATTACACGACTTCGGTAACTGATGTTCCCGGTTTACGGAGACGGAGTATACACTGTGTTATAAAGTCTCCCTTCCTTCTAGAGATTGAATCAAAAGGCACTATCAACGTTGCTCTAAAACTTTAAAATTTTCATTGTAAAAAAACACTAACTTCGTGTAAGCAGCATTTAAACTTTGTTTGCGATGAAATTTTCCTTTTTACTATTTAAGTATAACACGTTTGCTCTAGTGTTTACACGATTTGTATGTCTTTTTGTGTATTAGCTGATTTGTGTTATATTCCGCAAACTACGTTTTATTAAACTCTTACCGTAAAAGGAGCACAGGGCGAGGGTATATACTTGGAGAAGGCGAGATAAACCATTCCACTTTGGCGTCATTGTTATTTAATGTTAATGGCCAGTTGAAAAGGAAGCAGCTAGACTGGAAGCTGATCCATTTATTATGCTGCGAACCTGTCAAATACCCATTAGGTTAGCTAGTAGCAGTCACCTGGGAACTAAAATAACTTTTCAAGTCAACAGATCCACTTTCATATCCGCGGCACGATCGTGGCATGACATTGTTCCTTTTAATGGCTCGTGCGTGTATTATTTAATTAAAAGAGGAAATTTTAATAAGTGTAAATGTATACCGGCTTATTTGTTTCGACTTCTGATTAAAGCCCTTTACTCTATTTGTGGAACAATGAGTTATGCTGATTATTTTTCTTCCTAATGGTCATCAGTAATATTTGAAAAATGAAAAGACTGAATATGAAATTCAATTCCTCAATATTTTTCATACATTTTGTAATTGGCTGCCGGAACCATTTGCATAGCTGAACAGTTCAGATGAACTCGTAAAAAGGCTTTCTAGTTATTTCATATTCTAGTTCTTCATTTTGTTTGTCTACCAGCTGCACTGAAAAGTGTTGTTTTCTAACTCTTTATCTGATTTATGGAAACGTTTGGTTGTATGACGTATGTTCAGTTGGAAGGAAATATTGAGAATTTTATATCAATTTACACTTTGTACCAGTCAAGCTAATATTTTTTTCCAATAAACTAATCGTAAGTGTAATTCAGTGTCCTACCTGGCCATGGATTGCAGTTTTATCTTCCTCAAAATTTTAAGATTCTATATGACTTCAGCATAAACATGCTTTAGATTAGTTACGGTTAAACCAGTGAGAAATTATCGTATTATAAGTGATGCCTTCCTCTGTATTGCTCCCGAGTCTCAAAACTCGCCCCTCGTTTTCTTGCGTGGCCTCATCTCAAAAATCAACTTATTCATAACCTGTGGCCAATAAGGTAGCAGCGCGGCGTAACAAAGACGTGATCCAGTAATGCTCCAGGCCATAATTATTCGACTCTTGTGAGCAGGTGCTTCATTGCTTTATACAATCGAACATGTAAAAGTGACTTTACTATAAAATGCATGACACGAAAACCTAAAATGAAATGTTCTTCCCCATTTAAAATCCCTCTTCGTGTTTTTTTTTTACATGTTTGTCTGAGGAAGGTCTATCTATTGAAAGGAAGAGAAAACTCCATTTCGTTTATGTGTAAATTGCGCTAGCCTTTTAAAGGTGTAGCACTCGATGATGGACCATATTTCGTTCCCCGAGGTGTGAGCCTTTAAACAGGTACTTTCTTAAGCCGTAAGAACAGTCAGCAGGCGTTTTCCTTACCTGAATTGTAGAGCGGTCTTAAAAGGAAAGCATATTCATGTTTTATTTACTCTCCCGAGGGGAACCAACACCAGCAAATTTGACTCACTTCCAGGCCCTTCACCTGGCTTTGCATCTTATACCTATTCTGTTACAAATCATTAAGCCACCTAAAATTATCTTTATGAAACTTGATGAGCGACTGATTTCTGCCCACCATCAGTTTTCTCCTGTCCACCTGGAAAAACAGGTCTTGCTGAAATTGACAGATGCTTTACATCTGGCGACTTTCGCGGTTACATTGTGGAAAAAAGAAATATAAACAAGAGTTTTGATGATGAATTACTTTATTTACATGATTATGTTTTGTTACATGACTGTGGGCATGTCTCGATTAATGTTACTCGTTTCATCTGGACTAATCTTGTTCATATCAATGCCTCGGAGCGAGTTGCCTTTTTCTCTCGCTGTGCTCACTCGTCCTCTACCAATTGTAGACTTTTCCGTAGCCACAGATATACTTCTTGTTGTTTCCCATCTCTGCCTTCTTATTTCCAAAGCCGCTTTGATTTCTTTGCTTCGAATTACGTGAAAAATGAAGATGAAGAAACCCTAAAAGGATAAAATTAACATGTGTTCCTGTGTTTTGTTGAAACTTTGTTGTTAGTATAAACAAGGTATGCTTCCGTCAATCATAACTAACATTATTATCATGATCGTCATCAGGGCATAATACACAGTTTGGGTCCATGATGTACATTTGCATTATTTCTAGACAGCGGTCAAAGGAAGGCAAACGTAGGATTCAAGTTGAACACTTCTCAAACTGGAAAATAAGCGGATCTAAACTGTCAAAAATAATTCTTATGGATGAACTTGACTGAACGGAATGAAACTACTTATTCTCGGCAAGACAGAATAAACAGTAAATAGGTAGTAAGGGGAAAATTTGGTTACGTAGTTTAAACTGTAGTTTCGTGTTTCTCGTTTGCTATAGACATGATTCAGAGGCTATATCTATCGTGGGTTTTTTTTATAAAAGTTATCTAAAAACTAGTCAGCATAATTTCTGTCCTCTGTGCTAAAATCAGCATAACTATTCTCAAAAGACGAGCATAATTTTAGATAAGTAGTGACACTATACTAGTGTGTTACTTTTATTTTGAACAATCTATGAAAGCCTTCATAGTAGTGGCATATCAGTTTTATTTGTCACTTAAGTTATACTATTTCGAGCAACTTTTATTACCTGTAATGAATTAAGTATGGTAAAGAAATATTGAAAGACCAGTCCTGCAGTATCGGTGACTGTAAGAACACCAAACATCCAGGTGAATCCCAGCAGTGGTGAAAGGACTGCGCATGCCTTAAGGCTCTGCCTAAAAGACATCATAAAAGATGCGTCACAATTTACTTTCGGGAAGCTCTCTACGCTTTATTTTTACGAAAATTAGATTGCAAGGAAATGAATACGATCAGTTTTTACAGCAAACCAAAGCTTTTCAAAAAGCTTTCTTTTGTTAAATCCAGTTTACCTTGTACTGTTTGTCTCAGATATCCCTGACATGTCCGTCAGCCTCATCATCTCTACAACTATCCGCAGCAGGATCACCAAATTCACCTATGATATAAAGAAAAAGGATCTCACTTGAAACTTTTGAACGACAAGTATAAACGTATGCAACTTAATTAGGTTGACTTTGGGCCATGTTTAAATTTTACCTTTTAATTTTTAGTATGTTCAATATTGGAGAATATTCTTCGTATGCGAATTTACTTTCCCCCAATTATTCTCCAGTCATGCATTTTTTGTATTTTCCTGTAATTAATTTACTTGTATCTGTTGTATTAGCATGACAAAGTATTATTAAACTTAAACTTAAACATAAACACTTAAGAACTTGCTATGGAAAACATGCACTTGTAAATGTGCTTGACAACTGATCGAGGGCTAACATGAAATATTCTGTATGAGACCGTCAGCCTAAAACGCGCTGTTTTGCGGGCGAGTACTTTACTTACCAAACAGGCCATAAGCACTGGTCCGATGAAGACCCAAACAAAACCAGATGAGAACGAGAACCAGCACCTAAATATACAATAATGCTGTGTAGATTAATTTCTTAATTTCCATTCCTAGTCATTCAGGCTGTTGTTTAAAATTAGACAGTGTCTTCGGCGTTCACACTTCTCCCTTAAACCCTCTTAATAACAATACCGACCTAATGTTTTTTCTGATGGATGGGTCGTGAGAAAAATTAACAGGAATAAATGTATCAAAGTTTTTTAGTGAACTCAGATATCTGAGTGTAGATTGAGAAACTATTGTTAGTCAAGCATCACGTTCACATGCATGATCTTCATATTTTTTAAAAATCTGTTTCCAAACTCTTAGACTGGTCTACAATGACGTCATATTCGAAGACGACCTATGGCAGCATGCATTGCTAATTCGTTACGGATGAACTGAAGCTTTTTCTTTTAGTTATTCCAGGCTATAGAGTCTGAAATAAAGTGATCCCAGCATCTGCGTTAGGTTTATCTGACAATCTGTTCTATCAGTTCATTCCAGAGATACTCACACATCATCACGCATGCTGCTGTCCATACTGCCTTTTATTAACACATTTGTAACAACAGCAGAAACTACCAAAATGGTTGGAAATCCTGAAAAACAAAACAATAAAATCTTGTTTCACATTATCATCATTATCATTATCATCATCATCAACATCATCGTCATCATTATCATTATCATCATCATCATCATCATCGTCATCATTATCATTATCATCATCATCAAAATTATCATCGTCATCAGTAGCATTATCATCGCCACAATCATTCACCATCATAATCAACTAGTAATTCAAAGTAACGTTACAGATAGTAGTAGGCAGACACAATATAACGAGTCTGTCACAACTGTTTTCTGCTTAGAATTGTCATGTATTATCAATACAGATAATCAGGGCGTTTACTGCATCTTACGATCAATAGCAAGGTTGACTTGCTCAAGGATGTTATGCAAATATTAAACGCCAGGCATTTGCTATACATTGGTAAAAGCAAATTGTACCCACTGGTAGTTGAGCTTCGCTTAACAAACCAGTTAAGATGGGCTAGTGAGCAAAACAAGCCCCGGGCTGAGTTCATTATTAAGTTTAGACGACCTGCTTACAATAAGGAGGCTATGTTGATTTACCCCATGCGAATCCATAGAAATATTTTGTTGTTGTCATGGCATTGAAAACTTTGACAACTTTTAAGTACAGCATCACTCCCTCTGCAACCATCCATCCAAACGCAACCAAATAAAAATAGTTGATTGTTAGAGCAACGGCTGTGCACAGAACCTTAAAACACAAAAAAAAGAGAATGAAATATAATTATAAGATTGAAACACTTTTTATAATCATAGTAATGTCTGCTTGATTTTATTTATTCATTACTGACCTTGTGCCTAGTTGCACTGATTCCTATGATAAATACTAACTGTCCGGCAGCCAGGCACGACACCATATTTAAACGGATATGAGACTGTGCTGTCTTTAAATTCCTTTAGAAAAAAAGGACGAAACGGTCGTTCAATCAGCCAACAATTAATGATATAAAGATATGTGGTTTGAACCTATTCTTCTGGATCAGTTATAAAGTGTTTATATATATAAACTCATTTTCATATGACGTCACGGCAGCAATTCTAGTTATTGGCGTACCAAAACTATGAAACGGAGGCCATGTTAATGTACCAAAAAATCCAGTGGGGATTGAACTCTTTTCTCATGTAAAAACTTTCTTTTGCTCCAAGTAAGTTGCAGCACCTCTGGTCACGTGAGTGAAAATGATTAATTGAAACTATTGTTAACGAACCATCAGGTTAGAGTAAATACAGCGCACAACTAGTCGGTGACTAGAGTACTTACATAAGAATCAAGTAGACCATTATAGTGATTGTCTCGCCAAAAATAGAAAGAGATGTTCCAATGTAGGTTACAACCTCCAAAGCAAACTTGTTGTCATCTGAAATCTGGCAGGAGATATTATTATATAGAAGAATTTAGAGGCATCTTTTGACTTAGCAAGTACGTCATCAAGGTGATACTTTATACCTTAACTTTGAAAAGATTAAAAATCAGTGACACAAACAAAATTAAATCGATAATTTGATTAAGATTTCTGTACACAATAATTTGCGATCCTTGCACATTGAAAATGTTGGTACCTTTGTCTCCCCAACTTCCATTAAAACAGCGAAATTTGTAAGATGATTACAGCTACATATAGTTTGATCACGCGTTGATTCAACCAAAGTGCAACCTGTTTTTGACCACGCTCCATCAATCTTTGTTCTGTGAAGGAAAAAACAAGAAAGTGATGAGTATGGAAATTTAGCGAAAAATTGTACCCCAACTACCGCAAAACGTATTCGCAACTTCCATTACAAAATGACGTCGATGATTGGGGATATATGAACAAAATTTTACAAGTTATACAATATCGTTGTATGTTTACGAGTACAATTAACCTTGCCAAGGCTAAAAGGAACGTTGATCGATTTTACCTTTACAGCTGATCGCAGCTGTTCAAATTTAACCACAACACATTCTTTCCGGTCCATCTTTGCTCACCCAACGACCGGTGTATTTTATTACGTAGTAAAATTCATTGTAATTTATGGCCTCTTGAAGAGCAATGTCTCACCTAATAGAAAAATTCCAAAACCCACAGCTTGGCGTGACCCCTGTCATTCCCCGCTGTAACTGAAAAAAGGTAAAAAATCCATCTGTCAACTCTCCATAGGCTAATTTATGGTGTGGGTGGGTGGGTGGGTTTCCACTTCAATGAACCTCATATCAATGTACGTTTAAACTACCTGTAAACCTTTTTGTTGTTGTTTTTCTTCGCGCCGAGTTTCTTTAAGGCTCTTCTGACTTGTGTAAAAAAAGTAATAAACTATATCAACTGAATAAAATATTTTCTCTTACGGATGACCAACCTACCAAAAAACACCAAGCATTTTGACTAATAAGGTCCCCTTAAGCTTTTATGATATTGTGCCCATTCTGCCTTTGGTGGGAAACAGCCTTCTTCAATTAATCGATGATATGTGACCAAGAACGAGCTAGTGAATGTGTGTACGCTACGACTCCAATTATGTAACAACTGATCTATCAAAGAATTTAATTCAGAGAAACTAGCTTAGGGACGGACCATTAGAGAATTTATGAGGGGCCGGAGGAGGTAAGCGAAGTACCGAAAAAAAGCCAAATTCTTGCATGAGAAATTAAATGAAAAAGAACTATGCGCGCCAAGTAATCCTAACAGATATTTATGCACTGGCCTAAAAAATTCATACAAGGGAACTGTTAAGAAAAAAATATTCATGCGGCTCGAAAGTTCCCCACCCTCTCTCCCCTGATAACTTTTCAAATGGTCCAACCCGGCCCCTATAACCTGTCAGTTATACCTTGATACTTTTAAGCTCAATAGTCACTTTGTCAGTAAAAACACCTGGCACTTCTGGGAATAAGGAACAAGAGACAACCCGAGACACAATGCTGATGTCCTGCCTATAGATTGAAATACAAATCAGTATCTAGTCAATATTCAACAAAAACTTCAGCTGCAATCCTGTTCTCATGGTCATTCTCATGGTCATTTACAATTACCACTTGTCCCATCCTATCTTTTCAGAAACGGACAGTCGTATGCTAAGAGTTGAAGTAAATTCTCCCTTTCGTATGCAAGGATACCTTCAAGAAATGAGCTACCACAGCGCTATACGTTCAAGGTGTCCGTGGTGGAAAGAGCGTAAATCTTGTCAAGAGCGAGAGGGGAGGGTGGGGGGCTACAGTCAGCGGGTGCAAATTTCGGTGCTCATTTACTGTTGTAGCGAGGGAGGATTTCAAGATCCGTCAACCAACCTGTTGTCCTGTTCTGGTATCAGCTCGGCAATGTTTTTGTATAACATGCAAACTACGTAGCGTTCTAGAAACAAGTTAGGATACACATTAACCAATTAATGAAATGTTAAGAGTGATCATTCATAAATAAGATAAACCGTTATTAACAGGATAGGATTATCCTAACCCAAAACCTTGCAAAAATAAACTAGACTTGGTTAGAATAAATTCATTTATCGGGGATAAAGATGGCAATGTATCTCTGTTATTTCTTATGTAGGTTTCAAACTAACTTCATTCATTCATTTATTCATTCATTCAGTCAGTCAGTCAATCTGTCAGTCAGTTCCGTCGATCAGTTAGTCTCTCACTTAGTCAATTATTCAGTCTGTTAGCCAGCCAAGAACGTTAGTTTTGGCCCATCGAGATCGACCTGCAATAGATCTTATTCAATGGATAAACTGGTGAAGACCTTGATAACTGAAAAGACTTGCTGGAAGAGTAACGGCGTTTTTTTCTTCTCGGATGAAGTTTTTTCCAGACGCAGCTGAATTTGAAGGAAAGATAACATCTTCTTTATTACCAGCTGGAATTTTCATTGCCGCCAAAGCTGTAAATAAACAGCGAACAATACTTAACGTAAGAGCAATATATCTGGATCTACAAGTGAGCAAGCGTGAGTCGGTGGAAGAAAAACTGAAACAAAAATTTTTCTAACAGTTTCATAAAAATGAAGACCAGGTCCCCGGGGGCGGATACTCCCAATGAAAAACTTTCTTGAGTTCCCCACCCCCAGAGGGACCACGCACACACACAAGGAATCTCTTACCTACTTCGTCCATTTCAATAGACATTTCTGCCTTAGAGCTGTTCCTTAAACCCCAGTGATACTGGGCGTACTGAACCGCAAACTTCTCCAATTTAGCACCGCTAACAAGTATGTTGATGCTCAAATTCCTGATTGGTATTTTATTCACGTTATTTAGTAAGGAAGATGTTAAGTTTGCAGCCCTCTGTAAAAAGGAAAAAGCAAGTCCCAAACTTTATTTTAAGAGGAAACATAAAAAAAAGAATCCAAAAAGAACAAAAGTCAAAATGAAAAACAAAAAATGAAAGTCGAACTGCGAAAATAATCCTTTCTTTTTTAATCAACGTTTTCTATAGCTCAGTTTTACTCTCTTACCTTCAACATACTCACTTCACTGACAAATGTATGTTACCTGTAATGACAATGAATCGCCGACATCAAGTTGATTGATTTCACTTTCATGTTTGGTTACCTAAAAATCGTATGTGAAAGTATAGAGTTCAGTGATAAATGAAACATGATTGTTAGCATCATTATATCCTGGAGACTAGCAACTTAAGTGTAGGATTTTTCAATTTGAACTTGCGAGCTTTAGTAACTAGTAACTCTTACCAAGTACTCCACTGATGAAAACTGAACACCATTCGCGGAGGTTAATGAAGGAGTGATAATTATATGTAGCGATGTTGAGGACGATGTCAATATTAGTGATGAGGCAGCCGATAATTTTTTCGGTTGTGTGGATGTCATTACGGCAGTGTTATATGACAACATTTGAGTTGAAAACTGTGGCGACTCTGCTGCTGCTGATTCTAAAGATGATGATGATGATAATGATAACGATGATGACAATGACGGTGACGATGATACCAATGATGATGGAGATGATGAGTGGAGTGAGGGTGAAAGTTGTTTCATTGGAGAGGACGGCGCCGTAAATAACGTCAAAGAGCCTGCACGAAACAAAATACAAAATAATTAAGTTCATGGTAGATGAACAGTACCAGAACTCTTCAGCAGGACATGCGTTTACAGCATAACTGACATTTCCGAGATATATGTAGATGGTTGTCGTCATAGTCACATTTCTGACAGATTTTGTTGTTGTTATTTTTAATGGTCACATTATTATTAGTGAATAGTACACTACAACAACAACAACAACAACAAATTTTATTGAAAATTGGAAATATAACTAATTACATTACTTTCCCACCCGCAAATAGCTTATAAACTAATCGAGGCGGGGGGAGCTGAAGACATATTACAAGTACAAGGTTTATATATACAAAGAGATATTACTGTCAGGAACACCTGAAAAATTCAGGAATGTTGATTGTGTACTGGCCAATCACAACATGCGAGCAAACCTCGAAACCACAAACTAATTCCCGTTGCTGTTTTCGGTTTAGTTATCTCGCCCCTTATTTGCTTATTTCTCGCATCACAATAACATTCCTTAAATATTTCTGGTGTTCACGGTCTTGTGAGTTTCACAGTAATTTTCTCCATTAAACAGACAAAGAGGTGTAGACAAAATGAGTGATTTTGCTGCACTTGTCGACTGTGTACTCGCCTGTGCAACTCTATGGTAACAAGTTTACCGTCTGAAGGATTTTAACTGTATTGTACCAAAAGAGGATAAAGGGGCTCTCTTGACTGTACTGTGCTATCCAAGCAATTTATAATGGTAATCTTTATCAAACTTAAAGTTATAAAAAGCTTTCGGATTAAGCTGAACTTACTTGTTAGCGTTGCTTTATCACCTCCTTTTTGACAAATGTATTTATAATGAGCCTCACAGTCATCAGCCACAAGTTTGTTTTGTTCAGTTGCGTACATACATCTCTTTCTGTAATTCGGTAAAAGTTGTTCTTGCCTATTAACAATCGATTCAAAATCAGCGTCGTTGGAAGGGATGACAGTTCCATCAGCCCATACGAAGTTGCTCTTGGTCGTGTCAAATTTTATACCAACCCAGTACTTAGGATCTTGGTGAAGTAAAAAGTGTTGCCTCACTCTTTGAATATCTTGTATATTTCTAATTTTTGCCAGGATTCCTCCGCCATTTGTACACGAACCTTTGGCATCAGACCAGCGGTGAAAACTGTTACCTGCTGAGTAGGTTATCTGGGCCTTGGTGCGAGGCACTTAAGAAACAGGAAAAAGTGTAAGTATTTACAATAACTACTTGTGTAAAAACCGGTTATGATTATTACAGTAATTGCGTAAATTAGAGATTTAGATTTACTGCTCACAAAAAGCTCAAACTAACGAACTGACAGTCTCTTCTTCCTAATATATTAGTACTGTCCATTGATTGTCGCAGCATAACAGTTTGCGTCCAAAGAAGAGACTGGGGATGAAGCAAATCGTCACATGCCTTTAAGGAGCACTGGGCAAACACTGCAAAGTTAATAGAGACCATCGGAGTGCTGCACTCACCTTTCAGATCTAACCAGTAAGTTGTAAATATTAGAAGGAGTAACTCCAGCGTTCTGCTGAGGAATGGCATTTCATCAGATTTTTTTCCGTATGTCGCGTCTTTGAACTCGATGACGCTTGTAATGTTTTGCCTGGAAGGAGAGCGAAAAATGGTGATCTAATAACACAGAATGAGGGAGGTGATAATAATAATGATACAGAATCAACTTCTCACCCACGAGACTACATGAGCTGTTTTATAAAAAAAAGTCGATCAGAATACAGTATTTATCAATTACTATTGCTTCTACAGCATAAAAATTTTGAAAAGCGACAACTATTGACAAAACCCTCACTTTTGACGATTATCAATTGAGCAACCGAATCATAACGATGTCTAACGGAGCAATCCTGATACACTAAATTTTATCATTAAAAACGAAAATAAACAAAATACCGTTGTTTATTCGGTTAGAATTTGTCACTTTCAGCGGTAATTGGTTCAAGATCATCACGACTCATTTTCTCTCACCAGGGAATTTGAGCAGAGATGAACTATTTAGGACGCTATTTCTTACTCAGAGTTAATAGTACACCTTGTACAACGGGAAATTGTCTGGGGAAAAGGCAGAAAACCTTTTCTCCTTCAGGCGGACAGGTAGAAAGACACAAAATGCATTAAAATGTCACATGAATCGTCTAATTCGTTCGAGGAAAGTTCTTTACGATCTCACAACACATCCTTTCGTTTTATTTTGGCTCAATCGTTAGTACAATGTTAGAGACATTTTAATAAGGAACCCCACTTGTATAAAAATAGTTAATGAAGAGAGTACAATGAGAGTGATTTTCATCAAGATGAGAATACAAATATACAAAATCAGCCAAAAAATGTAAGTTTTGTTCAAGAGCTTACTTTCTTTGATGAGACAAGTTAAAATATCCGGACCGAGCATGTAACAATATATCATCATGAAGGAAATATGTTAACGTTATTCATTTTGCGGAGGATATCATCAAAACTCCAGAAGACAGAAGGTCTGTTTTCCACGTTTGCTTTCCTCTTAGGTGAGCGTTCCATTTACTTAAGCCGCAACGACTTTCATTAATTTCTGAAGTTTGCTTGGATGGTGCACGCATTTGCATCGTGGTTTCCATAACTACCAGCTCTAGATAAACACGATTTCGACGAATTGCTGAGACCTGACGCATTGGCTTTCAGGCCGAACAGGAAGGATTATCTTGGTACGGTAAGGGTTCTTTCGTTTTCAGGCTCTCTTTCTTGTTCTTTAGTAACACGAGTGGTATCTTGGGAAGATGCGCGTTTGCTGGGGCGGCAACT
This sequence comes from Porites cylindrica, assembly GCA_964035525.1. Taxonomy (NCBI): domain Eukaryota; kingdom Metazoa; phylum Cnidaria; class Anthozoa; order Scleractinia; family Poritidae; genus Porites; species Porites cylindrica. The sequence continues at coordinate 251,800 of OZ037781.1, forward strand.
CAGGAGGACTTGACCTCCAAACCTCGCCGGTCTAATCGTAAATGGGGCCCCTACACGATTATCAAAGCTAGCGGTCATGACAGAGCCCATGAACCGATGCTTTTATAGTCAAGCAATGAATGCGCAGATTAAAATAGCAATCTCAATCTCGTAAAAAGACAGGGTTTTTTTTATCTCTGATTGCTGTGAAAATCGCCGGCAAAACTGTCTATTTTACAAGAAAGTGAAAATATTTTACTCTCAGCATGTTTGGAATTGCTTTAACACATAGCTATCCCATTACTTTACTGTCAAAAGATCAAGCTCGTTTTGATCGGGAGTAATTAAGTTTTATGTTACACAAAACTACCTAGAAGAGCTTAAGTTCGATGTGCACATTCAACTGGCTGATTATGAACCTTAGGCTAACTCTAACCGTCTATCTTTTTCATGATAAAACTATCTCAAATTGTCGTATTCTCACAAGTTCCTCTTGCTCATGAAATTGACGAGCAATTCTTTACCCATGGTTACAGTTGTAAGGCATTTTTTATGACGGCGTTTTTAAATTAGCAATTTTTTAGAATACTTAGAAAATGAACTGACTTTCGTCAAACTCTCGGTTATTAGAAATTTAGCTGTAAGATGAAAACCTCTAAGATAAGAGTAATAAATCGATAGAAACTATAATCCAAATAACAATAATAGAGACCGGCCTTAGCCCTCAGAAACTGACGCAAATGCTTTGTGGATGTTCGATGAAAACAGAGAGGCTTTGTGATTATATTGGCAACGGCCGCCTGTAGGTGATTAGCATAAGTTAACTACAGTATTTTGCAAAATTGATTTTGTTATTCATTATTTTTTGCTAATTCAAAACTTTTGACTGTAAAAATAAACTGAAAAATCGCTTAAGACATGTTAATGTTATATTTGGCAAATGCTATTGTTGCTCCTTCATTATATTCCAAAAGTTCCTCCGCTTCATTCGACTAAAATATTTTAATAAAATAATAAAACTGAACAAGCTGTCACCATGATGTTTCTTTTTTGTTTCAATCGAAAGATATTTCTATTTGTTTGTGCGCTTATGTTGGGGAGAAAGATTTTTTGTTTATGGTCAAAATATTTTCAACATGATTAGATTAAACTGAACTATTCTCGTGTTAAGAAATGCTCACCACAGTGGGCCTTCTACAAACCTTGGAAGCTTCGTTTAAAATCGAGGCATTTCGAAATCTGCAATGCCCTGACTAAACGTATTAATTAAAATCTGGAACACTAACTCGTTTGTTTGAAACAGGTTTGAATTGGCAATTGTTTGCCTCTGTTTTTACCTCTTGCAATATTAAAATGGTGAGAAAAGTTTCTCAATAACTGCTTTTGTCCATGGGCTTAGACAAGCAGTTTTCATTGGTGCAAGCTGCTTTTAGAGAGTAGAGCTTAGCTGGATAATCCTGAATTGTAATCTTAAGAACTGGGAGACATTTATAAGGATTTATCAAAACAAAAATTTTTAAAACAAACAATGTATTTCCTTTTAATAGCGCCCGGCTTTGGTAGAAAAGATTACAATATTTCACAGGAGAATAATTTCGCTGAGCCGTTTTTTTGCTGATGTCATTGATTTCAGTGTTGTGGGGGTCCCAAGGTCGCTAAAATGCTATAGCCGTTTACTAACCCAAATAGCTCCTTTTTTAGTCGACTGGTGCTCCTGCGAGCGCTTGTCATTAGTTGTATGAATTGCTGATTTTTTTAAGTTTAATGGAAGCTGCTTGCAGAAATGCATTGAGGAAATAGCAAATATAGCAAGAATAAAACATTTAACAACGATTGCAAACTGACGCAAACATGCGCTATCAGATATCGCAAGAAGTTTGAAAAAAGCAGTTGGGATCACACGGCGAGTCCTATCGAATCAATGATTCTGAAACAGGGCTCTTCTTCAATCATAGTTGATAGCTAAGAGGATCACAAACTAAGTTAAGTAAACAAATGAGTTCTTTGTGTTATTACACACAGTTTCCTAGAAATTTTGGGCATATTATTCCATTTACAAGCAAGCATTCACACTTCCTAGAAGAGCAACTTACCCTGGACATTCCTGTGTTTTCAATCTAAGGATGCTCGTTAGAGCAGCGTCTGAGGTTCACAGAGCCGCCGCATGCCTAAAAACGCAATGATCAGAGCGAAGGCACCTGATAATATTACTATCAGACCACCCGCTATAAATTGAAGGATGGTAACTCTGTATCAGTATTTCGAGCAAGAAATTCGTCGAAACTAGTTTGAATTAAACAAAGCTTAGTTTTACTGAATATTATTGCCTGTTCAGTTTTCGAAGGTCCAACGTCACTCAAAGCTTGAGAAAGAAGTTCAAGAAAGCTATCGACGACTTGTTTGTGATTTTTGCCGTTTAAAAGTTCAGTAAGGTTCGTTAATCTGAAATTTAGGCCTAGGCCAAACGTCTAACTGTTCATGAGACGAACCAAACTCTAATTTGGGTCGACCTTAAGTTAACATCGTCTGTTTGGTCGAACCAATCAACTGAATCAGACCAAAACCCAATTTTAGCTCAAGACTATACATTATCATAAAAATTTTTAAATTTAAGTTTAGTTCATCGCATGTGAAGATCTACGTTTGTCCCGGAGACGATCTTCGGACGTTCTTAATCCGCCTGAAGCTGAATACGGATAGAACGTGTTGGACGATCCAAACTCATTCAGACGAACCCAACTTAGCCAGTCGACGTCGAACATTTCATGAACTTAACTCGCTTAGTCTGTTTCGGCTCATCATAGTTAAAAGTTCGACGTTTGACCTATGCCTTAAACTGGCCTTTATCTATTGCAGCAAATATTATACGTGACTTTGCAAAACGATAGCTCTTGAAATTAGCTTAATTCTCAATGCAAACTCATGATTTCGTGCCTAAAATGCCGATTATTTCTATTTGAGATATGAGAACAAATTTCAAAAAAAGGAAAAACAGCATCAAAAGAAACATATTTATAATTGTCTAGGGTAAGTCGAAAATAAATATATTTCAGCCTCAAGTAAGCATCACTAATCCACAATACCTTCAATTCTTTCCTCGTTGTTTTCTTACGTATGTTTCCTTTTCACTTAAAACAAAAAAAATCCTTTTTATTAGTGTTTCATGTTTCAGTGCTTGAAGGTGTATTGAAAATGAAAAAGGTGTCTCCAAATAATCTTCATTTTCACCCTTTCCGCCTTAACTAAAAACAATGGCTTATTAACCGCCTGTTTTAACAGATGATGATTGGTCCTGGCTGAAAAAGGTGTTGTTAATATCGACCCTGCAATATTAACATATGTCCAGCTGCTCTTGGTGAAAGGTAACAAGGATTAATAGAGACTATTCATATTTTCTGAAAATTTTTTTCTTGTCAGTCTGAGCGTGGCTTGCATTAATGCTTTGAGCCGCGCGAAAAGAGTATACAACGAAAGGCGATCTCACTGTTGCAAAGTCATCGAGCCTTTTTTTTTAACATTGACGCTTATTGATAAGTACAATACAATATACAATATCAACAAACGAAGAATGACATTACAAAACTAAAATAGACAAGATACAACAATACAGGGTATTGCAATTATTAATTACGAAAAATGAATAGTTAAATAGATAAATAAAAAAAATAACCAAATAACAGAAATAACTAAACAAGTCAAGCTTGTTTGCGGCTAAAGGCTCAAGGATTCACGGACACTTGAAGGCTTTATAGATAACTTGTATTTCAGAAAAGCTTTAAAGTCTAAGAAACTATATGGTTCGCTTTTTTGGCTGCGGTGTAGACATAAAAACGAGCGACTATCAGGCAAAGATTAAACGTATGGAAGGATCGATTCTCGGGGAGATATCCGTAAATGACACTAAAGGACACTAAAGGCGAGTTATTATCGTTCTACCAAGAGCTAGGTAAAAAGGTCCCAGAAAGAGTGGACATGCTGGCATTCTACTAACTACGGTGGCCCGTAAGGGACATTACAATATATTTTTTCCCTTAAGTTATCGCGCGATAAGTTTAAATTATCGCGCGATAACTTTGAATTATCGTGCGATAATTAGTCATTTTATCGCGCGATAATTAGTCAGTTTATCGCACGATAAATGAGAAAATTTAAAAATTATCGCGCGATAAATGAAAACATTTAAAAATTATCGCGCGATAAATGAGAAAATGTAAAAACTATCGCGCGATAATTAGTCAGTTTGAGAAAATGCTAGGGGTGACAGGCCGCACATCTATACCGGCGTGAAACCTTGGGTAAACCTTTTATATTTTAGCTCTAACGAGCATGTCCTTTAGGGATTTTCCTTTCTTCTTGGTTCCTTAAAAATTTGGCGAAGTAACGGTTGATTTTGTGTAAGATTCCATTTTTTCAGTAAAAGTTCTTTTAAAGTAGACACTGAGGGCTGGGACTGTGTCACGAAAGGCAATATTTTTTTTGAATTTGGAGCAAAATGGGTGAGAATGAGTGCTTTTTTGGCCACAACATTGCCAGGGGGAGTGGGGGAACGACGGGATGAACCCAAAGCCGAACAAAAAAATTATCCTTAGGAGCAGGGTTCTACGTAACAATTGCTTGGAAGGGCTTTTTTACACATTCCCAAGTTCTTTTGTCCTCCATTGTTGTCATGTCATCAATATAAATTTCACGGTGAAGATCCGTATAAATTAGGCGCAAGACCTTGCTGTGCGTTTCTTTCACCAAGGGTTGAGAGAGAGGTCTGTAGTTATGTTTTTCGCCGATTTGTATTTGACCCTCTCTTATTTTGTCAGTTTTGTTCATGACTACTGCGATAAACTGACTAATTATCGCTCGATAATTTTTAAATTTTCTCATTTATCGCGCGATAACTTAAGAAATAAAAAGATTGCAATGTCCCTTACGGGCCACCGTAACTAACAGATGCTCTAAGGTTTTCTTCAATTCACACACACGACAGGAGTCACTGTCAGTAATTTTGGCCTTGCAAAGTTTGTTGCGAGTGTACAGGATGTGATGGTTTATTTTAAATTGAAACGTAGAAAGCTTTATGTTTTTAGTGAGCTTGAATGGAGGAACGTATAACGTCGCAATTCTCTTATCTGTGAAGCCAGTCTCAACAAGACGAACTTCTGATGTAGGTTTTTGGAAAGATTTAGATATATAAAACGCGCGTGCCTACTCAAAAGTCTATAGATAAAATACAACAAAATAATTGAATCGAGTCAGGTAGCTTTCTCCTTTGAAATTAACTTTTCAATCCAAAGAGATATCAATAAAATAACATCATTGTTACCAACCATATATCTCTATAAATTTACCGATATGATCAACATTTTGTAGCCGAAATTGGCAATCGCTAAGGCGTCGTAAAGGTTAGCTTTTAAAAACATTTTCACGGTTGTGATAAGATTATTTCATGCTGCAGATTACGGTAGGTAGCGGGGAGTGGTGAATAACTTGTCAGCAAGAACTGGAAATAAGGTAATTTTCCGTTCTTCGTCCTGGCCTTGACAGATTAGGTACCGTTTGATTCATTGCAGACTGCGGCCTACCTTTTATTGGGAGAACACGAGGGGCTAAAAGAAACCGCAGGGGGCAGGAAAAAGAAGCACAAATCCTCGAGGACTGAGCTTCAAGAAGCAGATTAGATGTGGACTTATAATAGGATTGTTCAGATTAGTTAGGACCGAAAAGTCAGGGCAGTAAATTCTGATGAATATATATTATTTTTGGCTACTTACCGCTTTGATCATTACCGCTTAGTTCATTACTGCATATAGACTGGGAGCATATGTCAAGAAATACTTCTTAGTAAGAATTAAACATCTTGAACTCCAGGGACGGGTCAACTTAGGAATGCTTTATAGAACCTAACGAGTCTGTAACACTGCTAGTTAATCCTAAACAAACACGTTTTTGAAATGTTTAATTAGTTAACTAAGTTGTCTTAGGTACTGCTATGAAACCTTAGCACTTCAGAAAAGGCTCACTGTTTTTGCAGAAAGTCACGACTACTCACCTTTGGCCCTTAGCTTTTCTTACTACTTTTCTCGACCATCCACCATGACTAAGTCATCGAAAACACCATCTGACGATGTTTTGATTCCCTGGCTTTTCTTGGACGCACGTATAGCTACTGCTCATGCGCATCCGCCATTGGATCGAGTATTAAAAGCGATACTCTCGACCTGCCAGGTGTGGATAATTATACTGGCCAGACCACGGATGTGGTATGCCTGTTGTTCTCGTTTAGTTAGATACAGCGATATTACATTGGATGGTATCGTAGCATTTTTCACATCATTTGTTAGGCAACAGCATGCCAGGAAAGGAGCCATAACCCTATTTCCAGAAGTTTTAAGCTTTTGCTGAGCAACCACTCGATGTTGTTGTCGATATTTTTTCAAAGTGATGGTGTAATTTTTCCATTTGTTAAAACGATTTTTAATTTAAAGCAATATTCTGCTTTAAACAAGATTGTTTAACAACATAAACTTGATGCTGATTAGCAATTATTGCCAAAATGAAAATAAAAGACGGCTTACTGATCTACAAAGTACGTAGTATAACTAGCTAATTGATTCAAAAAGTTCGCCTACGCAAATTCAGACATACGCTGTTCAGTGTCATAACAGGTGTATCGCCCAGGTACCATTAAAATTATCTATTCTAAAAATAATAATTATTCATCCATAACAAATGATAAATATCACTTCTCATAAAATAAATAGACAGTTAAAAACCAGGAAACGAATACCAGCTCCTGTCAGTTAAATACTAAAATAAAGAAAAAAATAAAAATTAACTGATAACTGAATAACTAACCAACTAACTACATAAACAGATAAATACACAATCAAGTAAATAAATAAATAAATAAATAAATAAATAGATGAATAAATAGAACGAAGGAAGAAAAGGTCTGCCCTTTCATCGTTCTGCTAACTTTGCATTATGTTAGCCATTTTTTTGCGATTTTCCTCTTTGGAAGCCGTATAATTTGACGTCCTGATAAAACATTGATAAAATTAACATTTCTTTTATTCTGCTTAAAAACCGTTAAATTTAATAAATTTTTAACAATAGCTGTCCAAAAATTTATAATGTTTAATATATAATTTTTAAGTTTTTTTCTGAAGAAAAAGTACTTTAAGGTCCAAATTATTTCTTTGACATCGACAAACTGAAAAATACCCAAACATGATACATCCAAAGCGTTATGAAAGTTATATACAACGAGGCTAACTGAGTAATGATTAGTAAAATTTGCATTTGGCTCTTAAAACTCATTCTTTTTCCTTTGGGTGTGACATCAGGTTATGAAACTTTGTTCGTATTGTACATTTGTTATGCCTTATTCAAGATCTAGCTTTACATCATACCCCCAGCGTTGTTATATCAGGCCCCAGCATGCTTTGGAGTGTAAAATGAACGTTGCATCCATCTTGTGCGTTTAGTCTTTCAACATAGCTATCATCACCTTATGGCTTTACGCTGGCTGTATGAAAGAATTTTTTTAGTTGTCTTTGATTGAGGAGAACCAATGGAAAGGATCATAAAACTCTATTACTAAAGTGAAAATACTTTCCAAGAAAATTTTATACTAGTTAACTTTAAACTGTGCATTTCCCCCTCATGACAAAAATATGAAAATAAGTCTATTTCCATTTGTCCTGTAACATCCGCCATATGTTTTATATGGGATATAGCATATGCTGGGTTGTGGGACATGGCATATGGTCGATCCACAAGCATTAATTGTGGCCATATTGTTTAATGAAACGTTTGATTCCGATTAAAAAGTACTTTTTATTTGTGTTGTGTTTACCAATTATAATATTTTTAATTTCAGTATTAAAAAAACTGGGGAAAACTAAGCTCTGAACCACAAGAAATCGTCGGAAACTTCAGGGAATCTTCACCAGCAACCTTCATAGCTATGAATTTTTTCATTAAAATTTTTTTGCCTCCAGTTAAAGAAATAAATTTCATTGTTTATATGCAAAAAGTTCTGAATTTAAATTACCGGCGATATTAAAACTTTTGTCACCCTTAAGCGGAACGTCTTAAGTAGCATGCTTATCTGCTTTACGTGGAAACTCCGATTTTCTTAAAATGATTTTGCACGCAAGAAATGATCCAAATCTGAGTTTGGGTCTATACACTTTCAGGAAACTTAGTCTCTAGCTAGGGTAATAGCTAGGGCAAAAAGCCGATGTATTTTATATTTCTCTCAAACCCCAATCTAAACATCATTACGTAAATATAGATCATCTATAATTCTACTAGCCGTTTATTTCGTTTGTACAATTGAGGATTTATTTTAGTATTTATTTGATTCCTTAGTTAATGACAACAGCAATTTTTAACGGCGCTACGCGCATCATTGATAACTTTTCGGACCGCAATTCGCTGATCTTTATGCCGATACAAGTAAACAGAGAAGTTCATGACGGCGTTTAACATCATTACAGTTTCAATGTATCGCCAGAGTACAATGTGGAGACGAGGGCTGACAGAAGTTGCCTTATTGGTGAAGAAAAATCCAAGCGCAGGTGCATAACAGAACGCTGAAATACCTACGAGTATTCCAACAGTTTTTGCAACTTTTCTTTCTTGCGCTTTCTTTCTTTCCTCTTCCGGATTCACTGGTTCAACAGCGACAGCGCTGACTCGGCGAATCCTTAAAAATATTCTTAGGCAAGCAAAAAAAATGATCACAACACTAAACACTATCGAAGCAATGACAAGCGCGTGGTAATCAATGATTCCTGTGAATACGCAAATGCTTAAAAATAAACGAAAAAGGGCATAAATGCCAAAGGCTATACATATGCGCGTTTTAGTAACCCATTGGTTATATTTGATGCTGTGAATAATCGCTATGTAACGATCTATACATATCACTGCAATGTTTTGTAGAGTACTGTCTGCGACTAATGTTATTATGCCAGACACGATGTATTCCAGGGAGCATGTGGTCGACGGACACGCCAGGAAAAAAACAGTGTCGGATATAATCAGAGGCTGCATAACCGCGCCATTAAAGAGACCAACAGGAGCTAAGCTGAGTAGACACATATTAAGTGGTGTCTGGAAGGAAGGGGTTCTGGCGTATGCTGCAATCCACAGCGCGTTACCTGTGGTTGCTACCACGGAAAGAACAGCGTTTAAAGCGATTTCTGACACCAGCATAGGCAAGTGAACCATGCTCAGTTCTGCGCAAGATGTTTCGGCTGGATGCAGGGGCCATGAACACTGCACCTCAGTTACGTTTGAAAATGACTTGCCCGACATGCTCACTCCAGCTAACCTCTAGTTTGTTAAGCGCACGGCTCCAGCTTCCCGGCTGATACTCAGACAAAAAAAACTTTGCTGTTTTGTCCAGCGTAGGTGGTGGTTGCTATGGCCTTGCCGTGTTGCTAAACCAAGTTCTGTGTAAAATAAAAAAAACAAGGTGCTCAGTTAGTTCTTGCTTGTGATTCGACTATTTTCTAGTTGTACTTGGAATTTGAATCCTTTTCTTATTTGAACGTAAATTGATTTAAAATGTCTGGTATGTAATAAACATCTCAAAATTGAACATGACATTCAAGCTGATAAAATTCGGAAAAAAAAATGAAAGTAGGTTTTATTGAAGTTTTATTTCTTTAAAACCGAAAATGTTTTAAAATTCTTAGTAAACTATTAGACCTTTTTGATTCAGTTTGCAAAGATTACGAATCAAAAAATAAAGAGCAGAATTTTATGTTCGAGAAACTAAGAATTGATTGTTCAGAATGGAGCAACTAAAACCCAGGAATAAAAACATGACAAGATGATCAACAGAATAAACTTACTTATCTAATGAGGTGATTTAATCTCTGAAGTATCCTTGACGAGCTTTTTTGCCAGGCAAGCCCGAAGTGGCAGAAAATTTCTGGTTTATCATCGGCAGCAAAAGTTACTCCGTTAAAGCAACAAGACTAATTCGACTGCACCTTTATCGAAGACGACCAGGCCTCATTTAAATTCTATTTCGTGTAAATCCGGATATCTACCAAGAGGCTTTTTGTGTTTCTTTCTATTACTTTCAGCTGTGCGGCATCATGACGGAAACTTCAATTGGGACTTTTTGACAAAGAGCTTTATATGCGTGGTTGGATCACGTGCTAGACAAGTCGACTGCTTTAATGTAAAAATGAACAGCAGTTTGGTGCGCTCGAGTTTTACTGATTATCGCAGAAATGTTGCTCGTAGTTCTATGCACTGCCAATTTAATGAGAGTGTCGTTGTTGCTTTTCATCATAAGTGTACATAAATTGCGTCACAATTCGTATTACATAACGTACGAATATCCTTTCGTCCTCTTAATAAGCTAACAGCCATTGTTTAGTGATTTTTAACAGCGAAAATCATTCTACACTAGCACGTCCCACATAAGTAGGGGAGGGGACAGCGGTTCCAGACCTCCCATTCCCCGTCGCTTGCATTCCTGGCTCTCGCCTCTTTTTTATCACCTTCTTCTCTTAAGCGCTTTTTCGATTGAGAAATATATTTCCCCCCCATTTTTCCCGCTTCCCACCTTTTTAGAACTCGCACCTCTCGCCTCCCGTAACCCCCTCTGCCCCCTGTTCTCCGGCCTCTTGCCACTGACCCTATCCTCCCCTACACAACATGCAGCTCAACACCGCTTGAACTTCTCGCTGCTGCAGAAGAAGGTCTGGTTCTAATCATCGGTGACTACCGATATTAACCTTAATATCAGCGGGAAAAAAATCGAAAAAGACTTGCCCCGGTTTATATTTTTAATACTATTAACAATCCTATCTACACCAAGCTTTCGCATTATAAGGGTTTTTTGTGGTTTAATGTCATCCTTAGCCTTAATTTTATTTTTCTTAGATTTTGGGCTTCTTAATTAGAGAGCTCTAGATTCTGAGGCGAGGACGACTACGAGTACGAGATTGTCTCAGTACTAGTGCTCTTGCGTGAACGTCGTAGTGGGGGAAACATGTTATCAAATTTTGGAAGTTTTGTAACCGGAAAGACCGCCATTTTTACCCCATAAATGTCATGGGAGCCTATCTAGGCCCCTGGTTTAGCCCTTTGGCTAAAAGTTCTCCAATAAAAATAACCGCACAAATTTTCCGGTGAAAAAAAGAACAATGAAGTTTTTCGGGTTGAATATTTTTCGATAATACGCGAAAACACCTTAAGTTAGATCTCGTACTCGTAGTCGTCCTCGTCCTCAAAGTAAAGCCCTCGCTAATAAAGCCTAAAAACCAAGCCAGCCAGCCAGCCTGCACCAAGGTCTCTCGGTTAACACAACAGCGCGTAGACTGGACGCTTGAAGAGTTGCAATTGGCGGGAACTGTTTAATGGCGGCTTCTGCGATAAGTTTGAACTTCTTGCCTTTTCCGTTAAAGAAAGCTTTGCTAAAATTTCAAAAGGAAGGTGTTCAGTTCGGAATAAGCAAGCAGGGAAGGTAATGAAAGAATTAATGATTACAAAAATCCAGTATTTTCATTTTGAAATCGTGATTGTTATGCCAGCTTCGGGTGTCTGCGGCTTAAACAATACAGTAACAACAATGGGTTATTTGCATTTATTAATTGGTTTGATTTAAAGAGACTGACAATACTTTTCTTTTATTTCATGCAGATGTTTGATTGGGGATGAGGTAAGTCAAGTTTTTAAAATGTTTTCATTTAAGCGTTCGATCAGGACTACATACAGTGACGTGTGAAGCTTGTATAGTGTTTTGCATTCTCTGAAGTGTGAGCTTAAACTTTTGGTCTTTAATGGTATTCACGTCATCATTGACAGCGAACTGGCAATGAAAAACTCCTGTTTGTGAGACAAGACAAGAGGAGACAAGAACTTTATTCATACCACACACAGAAAAAAAGACATTAAAAATGACAATAGTACTTATGAGGCACTGCCAAGGGGGGGGGGGGGGGGGATGTCCCATGTCGCCCGTCTGAATTTTAAAACGTCTTGTGTCGGTGTTTACAAATGCTTGTCGCTTATTGTCGGCTTTATTGTCACTGTCACAATTTGGCCGAAGGAGGATGTCTCTTGTCACGATTTCATTTTACGCGTTGTCGCTACTTTTTGGACCATGTCGCTTGTCAGAATTTACCCTGGCAGGGTCTCACTTATACAAGGTACAAGCCACCTAGAAAATAGCTAAAAAGCTAAACTGGCTAGGAGGCATTAAAAGATACAGGGGGTTACATTAGGGAATCCAGACCTTGAACCTTGAGGAACTGGAGTAGAGCTGTTAACATAAATATCTTGGTTTTGGTTTCAGCATAAGGAAGCTCTCGGCAGGCCTCCTTTGTCCTCATCCCAAGATCTGCCCCTAGGTTGTTCTGGGGGGTATTCACGTCATCATTGACAGCGAACTGGCAATGAAAAACTCCTGTTTGTGAGACAAGACAAGAGGAGACAAGAACTTTATTCATACCACACACAGAAAAAAAGACATTAAAAATGACAATAGTACTTATGAGGCACTGCCAAGGGGGGGGGGGATGTCCCATGTCGCCCGTCTGAATTTTAAAACGTCTTGTGTCGGTGTTTACAATTAATGCTTGTCGCTTATTGTCGGCTTTATTGTCACTGTCGCAATTTGGCCGAAGGAGGATGTCTCTTGTCACGATTTCATTTTACGCGTTGTCGCTACTTTTTGGACCATGTCGCTTGTCAGAATTTACCCTGGCAGGGTCTCACTTATGCAAGGTACAAGCCACCTAGAAAATAGCTAAAAAGCTAAACTGGCTAGGAGGCATTAAAAGATACAGGGGGTTACATTAGGGAATCCAGACCTTGAACCTTGAGGAACTGGAGTAGAGCTGTTAACATAAATATCTTGGTTTTGGTTTCAGCATAAGGAAGCTCTCGGCAGGCCTCCTTTGTCCTCATCCCAAGATCTGCCCCTAGGTTGTTCTGGGGGAAGGGTTACAATCTAATAAAGTCAATCTGTTCTTTGCACATGTAGCATTACACTCCTCAGATGGTTGAGTTTAGCAGGATCAGGACCCAGTTAAATAAGAAATAGACCACTTTGATGTATTAAAATCAGTGCTGTCAACTCTCTTGGATAAAACTTTGGAGCGAATGTCCCTGTCTGTAGATTAAAGTATGAAACTTCCCAGATAATCTGCGAAGTTTGCCATTTCTTCAGTAGACTCTTCACTTCCGGCTATAAAATTTCAACTAAACTTATTTTGTGTTGATTGAGCTATTTTGATGTTAACATCGAATGTTTCCTCATAAACTCCTCCGGTATGCCAGTATAATAATGTAAACCCACCACTGGTCATATGTTATTACAAGGCAAAAACATCTTTTTCGCGTGTTTTGTGTCATCGCAAATTTGTGACAATCGGAGAGTATTTTATGCACAAATGACGTCATGTGCCATGCGTTATGATGTCATCTACCATCCTTTCCCTATCAATTCTCAATATTTGAATACATGGGAGGTTAACAGCCCTGTAACATTTTAACATGTCTCCAGGGGTTTATGGATAAAATTCTAAAGTTTTCACTACTCCATTGTCCTGCAATTCCCAGAAGAGACTTGAGCTTAACAAAAAACCCAAACCAAATATAGAAATATGACCAGAAAGCCTTGGAGTCATGTTAAAATTTTAATATGTCATATGTAGATAGATAGATCGCATTGCAACCAGGAGGTTGAATTAGGCGATTATTTACAAATGAAGATAATTACTTAAAAATACTACTACCAATAACTGGAAGCTAATTTCTTTAGAAAAATGTAAGAAATGAATAATAGAAACACAACATGAATAAACTAGTACAGCAACAAATATCGTGATTTGTGAAAAAATGAAAATAATTATAGAAATCTGATACAATAAAAAGCAATCAAAACTTGTAAAACTATAGACTGAAACACAGTTTACTCTGCTGTTCAATGAGCTCGAAAGCTTTCTTAAAGTCAAAGAGAACCACCCTCACAGTGGCTCCATTACCATCAGTGGCACTCACTCTTCCACGCATGGATCATGCCTGGAATATAATTTGTGCCAAAATATATTCAATGCAGTAAGGTTTCCCTAACATCGAACCTTTTCATGCCAAGAACAACTATGTTATTCCCTTATTTAGACACTCAAATCACTCAGCGAGGTAGAAGAGAATAATGCTGTTTTGTTCTTCTGTGTTGCACACTTGTATAAAGATTACATGTCAAGTTCAATGATCCATTACTCTTTTTATTTTTCGTCAACAGATGGGACTTGGCAAAACCCTCCAAGCAATAAGCATTGCATATCACTACAAGGACGCCTGGCCACTCCTGATTGTTGCGCCCTCTTCTGTCAAGTTTTCCTGGATTGAGGAGATTGAAAAGTGGTTACCTGAAGTAGAGCCACATAACTTGAACCTGATAAGGTCTGGTAGTGATATCAGGTTGGTTTAATAAACTGCAGCTTCTCATTTATTATAAATAATATGGAGGGGAGGAAACTGTGGCGTCAAAGCAAATGTAAACATAATAAAACCATACTAGGTTTCATGAACATTCATACCCATTCTTCCACACCAAAGATTGTGTTGGCTTGTATTTTGTGGGCAGCTGCATTAAAGACCAAAAAAAAGGTTTGAGTGTCAATATATTTAACACAAAGGTAGTAACTGAGGACACTGTTTTTATGTATCCTATTGGAGATGAGATAACTATTTCCACACGTGGTCATCTTAGCCATGCAAATGTCTAGCTATTTGGAAGGCAAAGGCAGTACCTTCATTTCTTAGATATTTCGAGACACTGAGTATTATTCTGGTCCCGGGGATTGAACCTGCAACCACTATGAAGTCAACCCTCTATCTGTTGAGCTAAACTTAGCCCAAGAAAATAACATAAAACCCAGTAGTACATGAAGTTATTTGATTTTTTTACTAACTGTTATTGCAGTAACCTGGATAAAGCTGTTATTCATATTGTTGGATATGGCCTTCTAAGTGTAGGGACATCCAAATTGCTGCTACAAGCTCTGGAGAACCAGAAGTTTAATGTTATTATTTTGGATGAATCACATTACTTGAAGACAAGAAATGCAGCTCGTACAAAGCGGCTCCACCAACTCTGCACAAAAGCTAAACATGCCATTTTGTTGAGCGGAACACCTTCCTTGGCAAGACCTCGTGAGGTATGTGATTGGTGTAACTTGTCCCTTCACCCTTGACTTCTCACCCTTTCTCTTGATGTCTGTTGCATTCATACAAGAATGTCTTACATAGGGATAACTTGTGTATAATCTGCCCCAGCCTATGATTGATCAGTTTATATTGGACCGAAGCTGTGGTCCTGTGTCAACTTAACTCCACGAAACCTTGTATAGCTGTTAAGGACATTAGTTTCAGGCAGCTAAAATGATGAACTGTCGACATGGATACACTCAGAGCTAATTTAATGAGGTCTGAATTGTGCACCAATGTGTTTCCTTGTCTGGATACGATGGTCTCCTCAGGGCTGTCATTAATATCTCAAGTTGCAGTGAAAAAAGGTACAAGTAGGCGGGGAGTCAAGCAGCTAGGGATATTGTTTGGTGCTATTTTTCTTTTATTTTCCTACTAAAGTAGGTGGGGGTCATGTTCATGGTATCCGGGGAAAATCCCTAGCCCCTGGCCCTTAATGACTTGAATGAAATGACATCACATAAACAGAGCTCCCCAATCTCTTGCATCGAAGCCGATGGTGTAGCACATTGTGATAATCGATCTATCGCCAAGATCTTAA
Source organism: Porites cylindrica (assembly GCA_964035525.1). NCBI lineage: Eukaryota > Metazoa > Cnidaria > Anthozoa > Scleractinia > Poritidae > Porites > Porites cylindrica. Next base: position 267,560 of record OZ037781.1, read on the forward strand.
ACGTCCACTTCTCTACAATTGGTACAAAGCTCGCAATGAAACTAAAATCCTTCGTTACCTTACCATCTCCTCCTGCAAGCTCAACTGATTTGCCAAAGTTTGTTTTCAAACCAAAAAAATCACCAAAGAGTTAGTACGCGGTCAACTTGAACAACTTAGAACTAACGGAGCAATAATAGCCTAGACAATATCAGAGCTTGTCTTCTGAAAATACTGCTGTGTGATTTAAACTAATGACATATAACAATTATTTTTAGCTGTATTTTCAGCTGGATATTGTGTGTCCAGGCAAGTTTGGTAAATACAACAGTTTTGTCAAGCGTTATTGTGATGCTCACAATGTTTTTTACCGTGGAGCTCAGCGTTATGATACCAGGTACAAATACAAAACACATGTTTAATCTGATGTAAACAAAAAAGCCAGCCTTGGATATATGGGTATACATGTACATGTAATATAGAGGATAAGTGGATGTCAGCAAAATTTCTGGATCACAACAATGTGGAGCTTAAGCAATGATGGTGGTGACAACAACAAGATTGACAAAAAAGCAATAGGTTTAGATAAGCAAAACAACAACTAGCTATGCATGTGCATCACACTTTTTTTGTATTTCTTGGCAGTCATTTCATGACTGCGACATGAACCCTCTTAATTTCATGTGCCCGCTTTATGGGGTAGGTGAACACAGCACAGAAATTTTGTTTGTCTTTTTCTAAACTTAGATACGATCCTTTTGGATTCAACCCTGGAAAATTTCACCAAAATTTGACATATTAAATGAATTAAATTGAATAAGATTGGTGAAGTCTGAAACATTACAAATCCACTTTTTAAGTGACGTGTTTGGTTTAATGTTATCCAGAAATTTTGCTACCACGGCAACAGGATGTAATGACTTCTCCTTTCTTTTTAGGTCAAAGTTAACTTCAGGTTAGAATTTTTTTAACCTAGGTTGATTCTCAATTTCCTTTGTCTCCTAGCCATTATTCATATAATAATTAGAGGTGGAGATGAAGGCAATCAACTCAGAATTTAGAAACTGTAACCTGAATTTAAGGTTTTGACCTAAAACATACACCTGTACCGGTATCTACACATGTGCTTCTTACAGATACCTACAGGTGCAGATACATCCATGATGACAGCTTTCTTGTTTTTCCCCTGATCTTATTGTCATTAATTTGTTATTGAACAATTCCACATTTAACCCTAAACCTATCTAAATAATTTTCTCATATGCAGTGGTGCTTCAAACCTTGAAGAACTTTACCACCTCTTAAAGGAAAATGTTATGATTCGCAGACTTAAGAAAGAGGTCAGTTTAATTTAGATACTGCTGCTACTATTTTGTAAATTATCAATAATGTAATGATATGTATGTAATATATGGTTCTTTTTCACTTCAACTTTTCGTAATAAATCTTAAGCCGTCTACACACCACCTGCCTCGATTAGCCTTGCTATTTGCAGGTGGTGTGATATTTGTATATTTAATGTAAGAAATAAAGATGTTGTTGTTGTTGTTGTTGTTGTTGCTTAATTTACAGGATAATATTTGTTTTGCCTTGTATTTTGTAGGTTTTGACCCAGCTACCACTAAAGAGAAGACAGAAAGTTGTTTTTGATATTTCTGAGTCCTCTAGTAAATACAAAAAGGTAAGAGTTAGGTGTAATCCTCACACGGAATGTTTTTGTTTTGTTTTTTCTTTCATCCACTCATGCATGCTTGCTAGAATCAATGGATTTAATATTATAACAGACCAACCGTGTGCAACATTATATCCTGCTCCAAGTCATTGTGATCGTAAATATGGAAGTACAGTCTATTAACTAGCTCTGGGAATAAATAGCCAGTACAGGCTGTTTTATTATGAAGATGATGAATAAACTGAACATGCTGTCAATTTTCATTAATTTCTTATCTATGAATTTCAGGAAATGCAGAAAACTATGAACGACTTTAAGAAATGCTCCGCTATGCTGAAAGGTGAAACTGAAGATTCATCAATCCAGTCTCCTTTGTTTGAGATGAATAGGCTCTCCACATTACTGTACCACTACACAGGGCTTGTCAAGGTGGGATAATGAAATTGAAACTATAATTGTTACAGTTATTCAGAGAGAATTCATGCCAATAAGATACAGGAGATGTTGATAACTTTATGTTACCAGGGAAAGCTATATTCCAGGGAATGATAATAAAACTGTGGTGGCTCTCCCTTGAATTAGATAATCAATGACACTTTACCAAGGTATGAATGTTGGAGCTGAATATTAAACCGGTGTTACCATGAGGTGTGATCAGGTGATTTAGCACCATTCAGGATACTGGCCCTCAAACTATCAGCTTACTATGCAGCCTCCAATGACATTTTGCATCATTTCTTACTACGAAGCAAGTTAATTTCTGACCCAGTATTAAACCGTTATAAAGGAAATAAAGGGGGATGTAAATAATCAACCATAAGAGGACACAGAAAAAATCTGAACCCCAGATGAGCTACTGAGGACTCGTTGGTGAGCAAGGGTCATTTTTGGGTTGGACTTGCGAACCGCATCTTGCAGTCACCAGTTTTCTTAAATATACACTTGTTGTTTTAGCATTTAAATGTGTTAAGGGGTTAGCCCCTAGCTACCTTTGTCATAGATTTAAGACACGTGATTGCGTTCATGACTGTAATACTAGATATAAGAATAACTTGAATATCCCAGCTTATAAGTCAGCTTCTGGGCAACGCACATTTTTATACCGTTCAACGAGTTTCTGGAATTCTCTTCCATGTGAAATAAGAGGATGTGATAATTTGCCAACCTTCAAGAGACATTTAAAGGAATTTCTCAGTAGTTTTTAATTAGTAATGTGATATATTTTAACATCTATTAGAATTTTAGATTTTTTAATTTTAATATATTTAGTATTGATTGTAATTAGTTTTTAAAACCCATTTAGTGGAAAACTAATAAACACATTCACATTCAACATCACAAGAAACACATTAAGGCTTGACTGCATCATGCAGTCACATTAATAGCAAGAAATGTCTCACCCATGAAGGGGCCTCCAACCAACCAACCTACGCCACTGATATTAATATTATAGAAACCACCCAATATTATTCAAAAGTTACAGAGTAACTTTCATTTTAACAGCGACCGTCTTAGGCAAATATTTAAGCTGCCACACTCTATCATTGTCGAATTGTATGTTAAAGCCTTCCAGTACAAAGTAATTAACTCAATTCTTTACACAAATACAAAGTTGTATAAAATAGGTTTTAGAACAAATGATTTATGTACTTTCTGTGACAATCAACCCGAATAATTCACCCATTTGTTCTATCACTGCTCATGTTTTAAACAGTTTTGGATTGAATTTGAATTATATTGGTGCCTTATTTCGAATCAATGAATTCGTCTTTGCTTAGAAAATGTGCTCTTTGGAATTTTGACGGAAAATGCTTGCCCTTTACTTCAACTGCTAAACTATTAACAATTATCGGAAAACTCCATTTGTGGGACCGTAGGAGCAAACAAATCCTTCCAAACATTTATGGATTTAGGGCGAAGATCATCGCTAAATACTAAACAGAAAGAAAAAATCAGTGACAACGAATTCTTTAAAAGGAAGTGGATACTGACGCATTATTTAAGTTAACTGTCTAAACACCGTATTATTTCATTGCCTTGTTGTTCTTTTTTCTCATTTCTTTTAGCCCTGTAATAATTTAACAATTAATTTTGCTTTATTCTGTTACTATTATTAAAATGCTTTTTTGTAGTACTGTAAATGTATAATTATCTAATGTGATTATCAGTAAATAATTATATTGAAAAAAAAAGTTAATTTCTGACTCATACAAAGCACAGTACCAATTATGTACATAAAAGTTGTTTTTTAAGACAAAATCATGGCAATTAAAAAAGTACATACAGTCAAACCTGTCCACAACAGCCATCTTGAGGACAGATTAGAAAGTGGCTGTTGTGGTGATGTGGCCATTTTGGGGAGGTAGGGGGTGTAATATGACAAATTGTTTTAGGAAGTATAACACGCTTATTGTGCTAAGTTCATGCTTACTGTATCCTACAATATGGTAATCTAATCACAAATTATATAGAGATAAAATTCACAATTATGTTTTGAATCAAAATGTCAATGTGACAAAACAAGCAAGGTTTACAACATTTGCTTTAAGTATCGTAGACAATTTATACCTACTGCAGGAGCATAAATGGAACACAATCAATGTACGACCATGCTGCGATTGATCATCAATGTGCCATATGGAGTCTTATTTCATGACCATTCAGATTCTTGATTTTTTCATCAGTCACTGAAAAACTGGCCGTTATCGAGAGGTTATTTTGGCAGTTAGGGACATACTTCACTGGCTGTTATTGCCATTGTAAAGAGGTTTCATTGTAGAGAGTAAATGTATGGACTGTTCGCCAAGACAAAATAAAGTGGCTTTTGTAGAGAGGTGGCCATTCGTTGAGGTTTGACTGTTATACATGTTCATTGTCTATGACTTGAATTAATTTATTTCTTTGATTTTCGAAACTATTAATTATTCCCTAAAAAAATCTAAGCCACTATTTACAAGAGCATTTGAACTGTATCCTTTCTTAGAATTTCACCCCTATTGCAAACTTTTTTCTTCAGAAGGAAACATGCAATTATTTCTTGGAAAATTTCTTCCAATTCTTCTTCATAAACTGAGTGAACATTATTTGATGAACGACATTGAATTTTATTTATTTTTACACTTAGATTGGTCCAGTGTTGAAGTATGTAGAGGACCTTGCTCAAGGAATGGACAGCAAGTTCATTGTGTTTTTTCGCCACCGTCTGGTGTGCCAAGCTATAGTCCAGAAGCTGGTGACATTAAAGCTAAAACACATCTGTATTGCTGGTGATGTGCCTTCTGGAATGAGAGGGGTATGGTACTCGTGATGTAATTTTTTGATCAGTCTGACTTGCTTGTTTGGTCTTTCAACAATTATTATACTGTCACATACACCCTGTATGTTCTGTCATGAACAATGAAATTACTGCAGTGAAAAGTTGGAAAGAATACTTTAACTGCTAGCATACAGATTACTGTATGCACTTGATACACAGGCAGTAATTCAAACTATTCTTGAATCCAGTGGTCAGGTGGTCAGCTGAGTGTTATTTTGATCTCTGTTTCTTGGAATTTGCTGCCAAAACATAAACTTTACAAACTCAAAGTGATCTTCAGAATAACATAAAAACACATCTTAGTTGCAGTGAGACATTTATTATCTCTAGTGATTATATTGTAAAACAGTTGTATGAGAGTTTTCTTTGAATGATGATTCTTCAGTTTAATGTAGTCCTTTTTTTTCTAGGATCTGGTTCACTCATTTCAAACTGACCCTCAAGTGCGTATTGCTGTTCTTTCCATTGAAGCTGCATCTTTTGTAAGTACATGTACAAACACTTGAAATATTTTCTGTTCCTTAAGTGTGTCATGTAGCTAGCTTACAGCATTTGAAAGCAAGCCATCCCTCCATCACCTTAACTTTCTGTGAGTTCCCAAAGTAGTGCATTTGTCATCATCATAATTCGTAGCTGTCTGGGGGTGGGGCATTTGACACCTTAACTTTTTACTAATTGAAGAGTTCAATGTTTTCTTCCCATTTGCTGCCCTGCGAAGACATACAAGGGTTTGAACATTAAGAGACATCTCCTTACACAAAAATTTGAACATTATAATTTGTAATGTCAGGATGAGAAATGTGTTTGGAGTTAGCTGCTACCCTAATTACTTTCTAGCAATGTGTTTGCTGAATGAAAGTCAGATTCATTTTGGCTATTGTTGTAGCCTAGAACCAGCTATACACTTCCCTGTATTAGGACTGAATGTATGTAACAATCATAATATGTCACTCCATCTCACCAGGGCCTGACTCTTACAGCAGCCCACCATGTAGTATTTGCTGAGTTGCATTATACCCCTGGTGTCATCATACAGGCTGAAGACAGAGCTCACAGAATTGGACAAACATTACCTGTTAACGTCCATTATTTGATCGCACGAGGAACTGTTGATGAAATTCTCTGGGGTATGATTAGACGCAAGGTACATGTCAAAAGACTGTTGATTTATGTTGTCTGTGCTATAATCTGCATAACAGGCTTGGGAACCTGAAAGAGGTTACTTACTGTAAATTGGAAGAGTGTGGATGGGTTGTAAACACCCTATTCTCCCTTTGCTCCTTTACAGCTTTAGTGTTAGTCATGAAAAGATACTCACGAGTAATGTGAGCTCGTTTTGTTACATTGTATACTGTACTGACAAAAAAGACTGTACCTTGGTGCAATTTATTGTTTAGAAGGATGCCAAAACTTGATATAAAGCCAACTGGAAGATACACACTGCTGTCTGATTTAGGGTGCAGTTCGTATCAAGCTGTATTACCTGGCTCTCTCTGCAGGTGTATGTTACTAGTAGCACCCTTGATGGGGAATGTAAGGAGCTTAAAGCAGAGGATGGTGATGAGGATCAAAGCCGTCAGTTGACAGCATGTGCTGCTTGGGTGCAGGATCACGAAGAAGACGCTGGTGAGCTTGAAGACTTTGTCATGGCACAGGTAGGTAACGGATCATACAAGTGTACTATTATTATCTTTCTCTTACTGCTAATTTCCCAGATGAAGCTGAAGTACTAATGATAAGGGGCAGTGAATTCGGTTACAATCATCAATTCGGTTAACATGTGTTTTTGAAAGGACTCGCTACTGTGTTATTTTGCCTTTTAAGACACTCTAGAATAAAATTCAACTTTCATTAAAATTTACCAGATATGTTTTGACGGTACATCCGCAGTCAGCAGTGTCACATATTTTGCACTCTTTCTTGAATATAAATCGCGCGCGTTGTTACAAATTTCGTTAGCGTGTCTGGTGATTTTAGGAAAGTTGTTTCATAACTGTTGCTGCTTTCGAGACTCCCAAAAACGTTTCCATTTGAAGATCTCCCAACGACAATTAAAGGAAAATTTGTACATAAGGTTATTTAAGTTTCTATTTATCATAGGTATGAATATACAAGTATCAACGTGCTAACCAAAAAATACCCGCTTCTGAGAGGTTAGGAGGCTTTGAAAAACAAGAGTCAATGGTATCTAGATTTTGGCCAGTTGGCTACCGTAAGAACCCTTTAGCAACGTGCCTCTGATAACTCGACAGTTCCTTCTTGATGAAATGATAGTAGCCCTAAGTAAAGTTAATTTTTCAGAGAAAGCGAAAAACTTAAAGTTCCTTTCTCTTGTAGCTTTCTTCTAACACTCTGAAGGAAGATCAGAATCAAAGAGACCTTCGCTCATTTTTCACTCCGACATCAAGTTCACGGAGAAATAACTTTTTGGAGAATAACGAAGGCGTCAGTGAGAGGAGTAAGATACAGAAGGGTGTGATGTCAGTGAGTGGCAGTAATGCTGAGCAGCAGATATTTGTTCTGGATAGCGATGATGATGATAACATGTCCATAAAATGGGACGATGTGGATGACGACGCCCTTATGTCAGGTGCAATATCTTTGCGTATTCGTGCTAGATATTTAGTAGTAAGAGATATTCGTTAGGAATAGCGATGATGACGATATCATGTGTCTAACTTGGGACGATGTGGATGACGACACCCTTATGTCAGGTGCAATATCTGCCGGTGCATATTTGTGGTAGATTTTTAATATCAGCAGATGTGTGTTCCAGATACGACCATAGGGCCGTAATGTGTCTTTAAACGTGAGATCGAGATGATGTTGGCGAAGACACCCAGGTGCAGTATTTGCGGTTTGCAGTATTTGTTAAACCTCTCATTCTTCCTGGGCTGAGCGGGAAGTGAACAGCAGTTCTATTTTCCTTTTCTTTCCTCTCAAAGTAGCAGGGCAACAAAAACTCCTAAACCTCCTGAACACCAATTTAATATTTTCTGGTCTGAATTTACTGAGATTAATTCCGCTTATTATATTTTCTCCTTAGTATCATTGGAAGTCCCTAAGAGAGATGGGGAGACGGCTGATGAACACAGTAAACAAACCAGCGTGAAGAATGTGGAGGGTGATCACAAACTTGAAGCCGAACAAGCCGAACAGCTTGAAGCCAATGACAAACTTGAAGCCAAAGTCAAACCTGATTCAGAAGAGGAGCACTCCGCTCTCAAACCTAAAAAGTTAAAGTTTAAGAAAGAGAAAGATGGAAAGTTAACTTTTACGAAAAGCAAAAGCGTCACTAAACTTCAAAAGAAAGAGTCTGCTTGCGAAAGCTCTTTGAAGTTTGTTGGAGATGATCCTGACACAGAATCACAGACAATGCAAAGCTATTTGGAGGACGCGGCAGTTGAGCCGATAAAAACCACGGATAAAGAGAATTATAGGGAAACGGTTGCGTGCAATAGTGGTCCTTCAAATAGGAAAGATCGAGGGTTTCTAGCGTCATTACAAGAAGCAGATATAGATTGTATTTCTCTTGTTTGTAAAACAGCATCAAGCATAACACTACAGAGAAAAAGCGAACTCTTAAGTAATGATACAGCTTTAGAAACAGGGAATCAAGAAGGATGTGATGACGGTAGTGAAGCCAAGCTAAAAGAAAAGTATAGTCCATTTGAACAAGAAAGTGTAAGTCCATTGGAAGCTGAAAAACACTGTGACTCAAAAAAGGATGCGTGTTCCTCACAGACAGAGAGTCTTTCTATTAATGACTCAAGCTTTGTTGATCATAATGAACACAAAAAGCTCCAGGAAACACCTGGAACGACCACATTGCATCAGAGTGATATAACGGAAATCCATCCGCAGCTTGGAATAACTGAACCAGAGGATCATCTGAGCGGGAATCAGACAGTGGAACACTCGGTTTCTTTTCTTAATCCTAGTACAGACACCATAACCCTGGACACAGTAAGCTCTCTCAGTCAGACTAGAGGCTGTACATCTGAGGATAATCAGGTCTATTACCCAGAAAAACAAATGACGAAATGCAACGATAGTATTAGTTCTTTAGATTTATCAAAGCCTTTGCAGCATTTTGGCAACAGTGCACTCGACTCAGTAAGTCAAAGAGAAGGTGATGAACAAAATAGTGCATCAGCTGTCCTTGAGGAGGATTCATCCGATGATTTTCAAGCTTCAACTATAAGACAGACCCAGGCTGCTGCAAAAGCGCTTGCTCAGAATTCCGGCAAGTCAAAGAAGGGAAAATCTCGCAGAAAGAAAACAAACAACAGAAAAGCAGTTCAAGAGAAGAGGACCCATAGTATCTACAAAGAACCACCTAGCTGGTCTTGCAGCGCTTGTACTTTAATCAACGATGGGCAGCTATTGGAATGTTCTATTTGCCTCACACCACGTGTAACTGATGATAGTACTTCTACTACAGTACACATGGACGCGGATATCGAACATTCTATTACAAAAAGTCAGCATGTCGTAGAAGTGGAGACTAAAGGTTTGTCAGCCGTGCAAAAAGACTCCAGAAATATCAGCTGTTATAGTGCGAATGGGGAGCTGGGTGATGAAGAAACAACTGCGTCTCCAAATGAAACAGGTGGCATTAACAGAGTGGATGAAAATACTGTTGTTCAGGATTTGTGTAACACTCCCGGAGAAAGATCAGCAGGTAAAGAAAGCGACGTAATGGCGGCTTTAGATGACTCCGGCTTACCTTCATGGTCATGTTCTTTTTGTACATTCTCCAACATGTCTCAAATGATCGAATGTTCCATGTGTTTGACTCCAAGAAGACGAAGTCAGCGAAAAACCACGAGTACGTACGCGCGTCAAGTGGAAAGACGACGGAGCTATGACGTCACCATAAATAGTGACAACATGAGCAGAAAACGACGACGGAAAACAGACCTTGGGAAGACTGATGAGAGCTCATCAGTGGAGAGTAGCCCTATTTTGACAGGTGCTGAAGATAACCATCTTTTAACAGAAACTGAGAAAAGCCTGACACCTCAAACAACTAAGTCATCTTATTGCGAATCTAACAGTGTTAGTGATTCAATTGCTGTTTTCGATCACGAGAAGGAGGTCACCATATCTCGACCAAGAAAAAGGCTGAAACTGGGGGAGTGCAAAGAGGTTAAAAAGGAGGTGATTGACCCTGATGACATGATGAACACATCAACTTGTTCATCAGATCTGTCAGCAGGTGTGATTGTGGAAAAACCATCTGATGATTCAATGAATGGTGACCAAACAGAAACTACCCAGCTGAAAACTAAAAAGCTTCAATGTGGTAATAATGATGTGGTGATGGAGCTAAGTGACCTTTCAGATCATTCGGTTAATAAGGCTGAATGTGAGACGGCTTTGTCAACGCCCTCCTCTGAAATTACAGTGGTTGAAGATTCCAGTAGCAAGGTTGTGGAGAATCTCGAAGAACTTAAAGCTGCAGCAGAAGAAATGTTTATGACAGAATGGGATGACTCTGATAACTGCTGGTGGGAGGACGAGGTGGAAGAAGATAGTAGTTCGGGACAAAGCTCTGGTGTGTCCAGTGGTGAAACTACATCAAGCAGTCCATCATCAGCGCAGCTGTACAGTGGATTTACTAAGTGTTCTAACCTGTACTCGGTTCCTGAACTCAGGAACAAGCTTCAGTCAACTCCAGAACAGCCAAAGCCAAGTGTAACAACCGAACCATCTGAACTGAATAGTCACTACAAGGTATCTCCTATCGTAGGACAACAAGACAGTTTTGTAGCTGAATCTGATGCAGCGTTTGAGGAAGAAGAAATTAAAGAACCGGAAGACACTTCTGAGCCAATGAAACTGAAGTTTTGTTTGAGCCTCTACACAGAGCGAGTGTACTTATACAGCGAGGTAATCATCAAAGTCTTCATTTAGTAAGTTTGCGCTCAAGAGGTTTTTTAATAGTATAAGAGTGAAATCCTGAATTTGTTGTTGTTCCCATTTTTTTGGCTGTGGATACTAAAATTTGATTTACAGTATCACCGTAATTTTATAATTCTAGTACGCCGCCACAGTTTTCTTGACTCTGTTACTGTCTGATTCCGCACGTATATACATTTCCCTTTTGCTCGCTAACGAGATTTTTTCAATACAGTGCTCGGCTATACAAACACTCAAATAGTTTGCCTTTGGAAGCTAGTCGTCACTTATCAATTTATCATATCATAGCTTTACAGCCAAAGCTTAGATTAGGATGCGCGAGGAAATTTTCGTGCTGTCCACTCCAGTTTTTCTCTCTCCATCTTTTTTTTTTGTTATAGTTTCATTGTGATTAGGCCATTTCCGAGTTCCCCCGGGCCTCTGTATCAAAACGAGGTTAAGTGCTCAGCCTTTTATATGGAAAATATTTTTTATTCTCTTGCAAATAAAACTCATTTTCAGAAGAAAGGTTGTGCACTTGGCCTCATTTTGAAAGTGAGGGTTTTTGGAACTAGGAAGTGACCTATTGCGAAGTGACTTTGGCTTTTACCTTGTTAGGATAATAAACCACTGGGAATCAATTTCTGTATGTCGGATGTGATCAACGGAAACACTGAAGATCTACCCAGCATTCTTTATCACGAGTATAATTTGAGTCAGGTGAAGAGGTTCCTCGACGGGTGGAAAAGGTGAGATATGATCCTTTAAACAACTTTATCCAAGTAGAGTCAACGAAATTACATCTCATTGGTGTAAGAATGTGTTTCATCCGATATGCAAACAGCAGGCACCGGGTAGTGACTAGATATATGAGGCACAGACCATTAATTTAAATCTAGTTCGAGTTGTCTGGATATCAGGCGACATGCTGCGCGGAGTGCCTGATATACTGCAGCTGAGCTATGATCAATAATACTTGGAAAAATGAAACTTTAGTCCGCAAAAATATTATGTTAGTTAGTACCCAGCATTCAAACTCCTTCAAAGTACTGATTTCCTCTGTTTTCATTTCACCATATATCTGTTTGAGAAATAGTTCATGGATATTGAAAAACACCCTTGGACTGAATGCTGTGTAAGTGAACCGAATTGCCCTAACCTGATTATCATTGGCTCTCTATCAATTCTTTCAAAGTCTTGGCAATATTGTGGTTATGGTTTTCGATGCTAAAGCAGTTTTCCTGATTCACAGGATGGGTGAAGGCAAAAAGCGAGTTCTGCGCAAGTCAGCTCTTGTGTTTGATGATCCTTTGGGAGCTTACGAACAAGCGAGGAAGGTGAGCGCCCCACGTTTTACAGTGAGAGTGTAGTATGCAAGTTGTTTACGTGCTACTTTACAATGGAAGCTCTCAGTGATTCCTTATGCATTTCGGAAACGTTTGCCAAATGCCGTAAAATTCTGGTGATAAACTTTGGGCTTAGACAAGCTCTTAAGGGTATTTGGGTGAGCTTATAGACTCGAAGCCGGATGGGCTTAAAAGCGGAAGTGCCGTAAGCTGGTAAAAAAAGAAAAAAGTAATTATTGGACACGAAAATTCAGCATCAAAGTAGATGTGTGTGTGCGTGTGTGTGTGTGTGTGTGGGGGGGGGGGGGGGGGTAGCAGTTTTATGGTGAGGGGTGTGAAGCGAAGTGTGTTTTGTGTGCAGGTTGGCGTAAAGTGCTATCGTTATGGGAGTTGTATAGTTACATAATAGTGTCTGTTTTTTCCTTCAGGGACTGAAAAGAGAATCAAATTACGTACGGCATCCATCCCAGGTACTTAACAGGGTTTGGTTTCATCTTTAGTTCACTTTGTTTTGTTTACAATTAGGCTTACCTGAATATTTGTTGCAGGAAACTCGAATTAAAAGAATCATTGATGCAGCAGCAGAAATTGGGGGCAAAGTTAAAGTGGTTAGAAAACCGACAGTTACTACGAACAAAGCGAAGACAAAAGAGGATGACAAGACCGCCAATAGCAGTATGTATTTAAGCTATATGTTATTACCTGTTTGAAATATATAATACGGAAACTTTGTTCTCTGTACCTCAAGATATATATTTCTCAAGGCCTACTTGCAGCCCTTTGTGCTTTATCTAAAACAACGTTGACTAGCTATGACTTTTTTTGTGGAGTTGAGCATTTTGTTTTAATCTGTAGACCAGTCCAACCCAACCTCTGCTGATGCTGGCAGTACACGTGATAAGACTTGTCACCAAGCTGTAAGGGCTGATGGGATACCTCTGTGCCTGTTCTGTGCAGGCCCAGTGAACTTTGCTGATAAACTGAAATGCCATGATTGGGAGAAAAGGTTCTGTTCACATGACTGCAAGAACGAGTACCAGGTAACTAAACAGTATAAATAATAACCTTATTTTTGTCTGACAAGGTTCTTGACTTAAGTCGCTTTTACACGAATTCAACATTGCTGGATGATCAGTTTAAACAGGTCCAAAGGTATCACCTCATTTAAACCTGACCCAGCCAGTACCGTCCAACAAGGTGTTCAAACGGACCCAGTATGTTTTATCCAGAAGTTTTGGATGACGTTGGACCAATCGCTTTGGTCCGTTTGAACAGGGTTAACATTATGAAGATATTTTTTGAAGAAAAAAAAAGGCGGCGGTGAAAATTCTCTCCGCTGGAGACTAACGTGCGCGGAGCCTGAATTAAAACGGTGGATAAAAATCAACCTGCCCACGTTGTTACTTGTAGGTCCCGGTTGTTCAAAAACTAAACAGTGTAATCTACCATATAAATCTCTATCCAGTATATGCAACTGGTTTCCCGTATACTGTATTTATTCGAATAAGCGCCCATCCCAAAGGCAAAAAAAGATAAGCGCCCAGCCTCGAATAAGCGCCCACCCCCACCCTACCCACTTGCGTGACAATGAGTTTGAAATTGAATAAGTACTAATATAAAGAGACTTCCCCGAAGACGGAGTTTTCCTTCGAGTAGGGATAGTTTACAGAAACCTTGCTTTGTTACATCTTCGCGTTTCTTTATTACTATTTATTGTTTTGTTGCAAAATAAACATACTGCACTTGCTGAAAACGGTGAAAATTTAATAAGCACCCACTCTCAAGGTCGAAAAATTTAATAAGCGCCTAGGGCGGTTAATCGAATAATTGCGGTACTTATCCTGGCATTAGATAGACGGAGGTTTATCTTGCGGATAACTGTGTCCAGTTTTGATCAACCGCGACCAGAAAGCTAATCCTCTTTGTCCTCGCCGTGTCAGGTCCGCGGGAGCGGTACGGCTGCCCGAAGAGCGCTGTTTGAAGCGGAACGAGGTGTGTGCCAGCTGTGTTCCCTGGATGCTCACAGTTTGTTTGTGAATGTCAAAGCCCTGCAGGTTAGAGATCGGCCAGCTTATCTAGCGGAGACGCCTTACGCATCACTACCACAAAAGACCTTGAAAAAGATGGTCATGGAGCCCCAAGAAGGCATGGTAAGAATGATAATAGATTGTACAGCTTACTATGCTGCTTCAATACTTCGTAGACTTGAAGAGTATCTATTTGACGCTAAAAAGGTGATCAATGAATGTATAATGATTCAACATGAGTGTGTCTCGAGGTGATAAGAACACGACTTTGAAGTCGAGTTATATTTAAAAATTTTCTTCCCACCCTATCGGCGCATCGCAGCCTCTGGTATTGATCGGTCGAGGGAAGACTTACCTGGGTATTGTGTTAGCGTGTCTTACTGGTTAGTTCTTACTCTTACATTGAGCCGGTGTGATCGTGCTCTGTTGCAATTTTCGTCTTTTTGGAAATTATTCACTTATTATGCCCTATAGATCTCAGAAGACTGTGGTTCCGCTCTCTTTTGAGTAGAAATTTGCTTTCCCTGATACTAACCCACTTTCCCCAGTCGCATTCACCGACATGTGTGCGCTTACAGCTTGGTCAACCAGGTTTTAAACTTTTTTTTTTCATTAAAACTTGATTTTTTAGTTTTGGGAGGCAGACCACATCACACCCGTGTCTGAGGGGGGAGGAGAGTGTGGATTGGACAACTTTCGCACTCTGTGTGTCATGTGTCACAGGAAAGTAACTGAGGAATTAAACAAACGATTGAAACAAAGAAAAAATTTACAGCATGCTGCTGGGTATGCTGATATCTCAGCTTTCTTTCGACCTGTTAGCTAAGGCCCGGTTCAGACGCCGCTTCCCTCATGTGCCCAACCTAGCTGATGAATTAAGGACGGCAAAAGAGCGGTGTCTGAATCAATTTGGTACGGCAGTTTTAGTTTGGTGCGGCAAAAGGGTTAAGTTCCACAGAGTCTGTCGAACTTTTGTCAAACGGTGCGCCGGAAGTGTCGCTCCAAAGTCGAACTTATTCAATCTGGTTTGGCACATGAAGAGGACGGCTTCTGAACCAGGCGTAATAGTGAAAGCACTTGCTCCTGTGCAAACAGGACGTGGCCTTAGCGATGGAGCGGTTGTATCTCACGTGCCAATATCAACGCTTGAAACCGAAGAAAGCAAAAAGGCGCAACCAAAGCATTGCTCACTATATTGCATTTGCAATATAGGACTGCAAGTATCTTTCTCCTATTTGTGAGTGTTTAATTGTTTAAGTTGTTGCTGGTTGGCATTTTCAGTAACGTTACAGGAAATCAGAATGGACTGGTTATTATTTAAGCTGCCAGAAAATACGGCCAACATTTAGCAATAACGTTACGTTGCAACGTAAGACTGCCAAATATTCATGTTGCAGCAAGGTTTCCCTTCTATTTTTTGAGATATAAAAATGTGTTACGTTAATGCGTAGTATGCTCGTGAAGGAATATTTAGATATCGAACACTAGAATATGATGAACTAGGCTATGTTTTATACAATAGTTTTTAGATTTTTTGCAAACAAAAATTAGTTTAGTTTGATACAGTTTTACGTAATATAGATACAATTTTAATTCAAGACGCTAACTAAAAAGGTGTAAATTAGACTTTTTGGAAAGGAAAAAATATTGATTAATATATAAATGATAGAAACCAAAATTGAAATTTACTTTATATTTTCCTAATATGTATCCATGTGACGAATTGTATTTCTTGTACAGTGAAGGAAGTACCTTATATTTTGCTGCAAATTCGCGACTCTAAGAATTGGAGTTTGTCCGTTAGCACCTACTTTTTATGCTCATTCAGTCCAGTCCATATCGAATGAAAATGGAATGAAAACAAAAATACTGTTAATGATAAACTCAAAGACGCTGCGCTAAGTCTCTATTTCAAATTGTTAATTAAAATTATGAATCTATAAATTGCCTTGTCTTAAATTTCGTCTTAAACGTCTCGCTTCTTACTCGTCTTTTTCTCCTGCATTGATGATCAGGCTTCATGAACTAATTTATTCAGTGAACACAAAGTATTTTCAACTCAAATCCTTTTTCAAGAATCTTAAAATCAAACCTCTTTCTCCTCCTATCGAAAAGAAGGGACCAGCAACTAATGATTAGAAGGCGGGCCAATGGTAAAGACACAAGTTTGTAGTTGTTCGCGCAATGCCTTTAAAACTTTTCAATATACTATTTGATTAATTCAATCTACATATAAGATATACTTCTGCCCAGTGTTGGTCGAAGAGAAGGGCCTGGTACCGAGTGTCTAAAGGACGGTTCGTTTTGTTGTTGTGTGTTGTCCATTCCACCATCCAAGAGACTGTTTTCTCTTTTAATGCGTTGGATTGTGGCCCTAAGTTGAATGAACTGCCTTGTAAGAAACTTGTCCTGATGACGCATGTCCGACTGCAGTGTAAATAGTAACACGTGTTAGAATAAAGTGCTGGTAAGGTGATATATCTTTTGGAGGGAACGAAGCCAAAAGGCTCTATGACAAGCCAGTATTTTCGGTGATGCAGTATTTTCAGAGATTCGTTCAACCGTGTCTCTTTGCCTTCCTTAGCTATCTTTGCATTTATTTGAAAGTTTCGTTAAATAGGCGTTGAAGTCAGAGGCCGAATAGTTTGGTTACTAATTACGGAAATAGAACAGAAGTTACTATGTTATTACTTTCTTAACCGAACGGTTGAGTGGAGTTTTTTTGAATAAGCCATTCTGCTTGTTCTTTGCTTTATGTTCATAGGGTTTTAGTTGAGAAGGGACGTACTGATCGTGACAGCCAGAATACGCTGACATTGAGTGTTGATCGGTTTCGTTTGTTTTTGTTTTTATGTCCTTGTAAAAGATCAGATAAATCGTCTCGGGCCATTGATTTGGCAATAATCGTCTAAATTCTTTTCAGTTTTGCTTCTGTTAAAAACATACCTCTGAGTATATAAAGCGAGAAACTGAAAAGCAAACGTGTACTAAACTAGTTCAAAGTGTAGCAAGTGCGTCGTTATGAGTCAGGAAAAAACGACAATAATAGGACACGCATGCCTGGCGGCGCTTGTAGCGGCAAATCCGTTGTATTATCACGATCTCATGTAATCCAAACAAGCCCTCACCACAAACAATTACCTACTACAGTAGTAAAATCTAAGCGAACCTCTCTTAGAAAGATAATTTCAGGACTTCCCACTTTTGAAGCCGTGTCTTGTTTGAAGTCTGCATTCATATTTCCAAATTGAAAACAAGATAAAGGAATAACTGAAGAACAATTGTTTAATATTGGTTCTCCTGACAATTTTAAATTTTATTTCGTATATACGTACCAACTCCTTTCGAATCCACACCATGGCTTCTTCTAAACGAGCTTGACGTTCCTGGCTTGTGCCGTCAGACTTTATCGCAGGAACTGAGTCTGCCGCATTGTTGAGAGGAATTTCTTTGACTTGACTCTGTGATCCTCCAAGTGTGTTCCATGTATATACCTTCATATACGGGAAAGAATGCCGCTTGGCGAGTTGTAAATGCTCAGAATAGTCAATATTCATTTCTTGTCAACTTTATATTGTATAACGTGAAGGCGAAAGCTTTGAGTCAGTCTTTGGTTAAGGCTTCTCCAGCTGATTTTGGATCTAAAAGTTCAAGAACGGTCGCTCTTTATACTGTTGTTGTTTCATTGATCCCGACTGAGAAAGCGAAAGATTTGCATATCAAAATTAAACATACCCTGTGGCTTGACATCTGTCGTAGATAATAATCTTTTCTTTACTTCGCAATTAATGCATGAAGGTGTACTCTACTTTCCTTTTTTTTCTAACAACAGTAAACTTGTGACGAATGTAATTTTACAGTTTAGAAAAAATTTTACGGCAGAATAGAAATAATTCACCTTAGCGCGGTTGTATAAGCAATTCAAGTGATCATCTTCAGATTTCTCATAACAGTCAATATATTGTCAGTAGATCGCGCGCAGGTGATGTGCCTTAACGAAGAAAATCAGCCTAAACTGATGTAACACTTAATTCTCATAACTTAGCAAAATACATTTCGAAGTGAAAGAAAATTGTTTTAGAACTGTAATAGGTGAACTGGTAAAGGTTTTCCTTTTTAACTGTTCCCATGGATTCGCCTCTGAGAAAATTGTACCTTTTGGCCATACAAACTCCAGCTTTCTAAACGCTGCATATTGCAAAGCTTAATACAGAGGTTTATTTTTACTTTCCAGACAAAGAGCTTAAGAACACCCCTGCAAGATAGCACCCGTCTTTTTTATTAAATTGAAATCGCTGCCTAAAGTGCGGCTTTGGTGTTTGAAAGGTGTGCGAGAATTTTGAAACAAACCGGGTCCAGTTAAACTTGAAAAATTCATAACAGCTATACTTAATGCGACTGTGAATTATAGCGGTCCTCTGGAGACATATTTTTCTTTTATATGGACGCAATTTTTTGTGGAAAAAGGCTAAACATTATATCGAAAATAAACAGATGTAAGTGATAATACCTAGAGACTTACTGGGTGTCCATTACCAATTGGTAACCGTAAACTCGTCTTTTTCAACTTTAGCTTATCTGTGATAGTTCTGAAAATAATCAATTTTACTAATCCTCCACCCTTTTCCTCTCTGTCACGAAATCCCAAAATCAACAAAAATTGCAAGTTTTAACATTAAATTAATTTACAGCTCCAAAAGTCGTGTTTATTCATAAGGTGGTACAAAAAATTTGAGTAATGTTACATAGACTTATACCTGCCAAGGTCATCAGCTAATGAGAAAGTTACGGTACCTGCGTCTTGCTGACTTTCGCATTGGTCACAGAAGTCACGTGAGAGGAAGTGCTAGTACTATGAATCAGTTTACACTTGGTCGGATGTGACGTACCTATCTGAAAATAATAACTGGGCGGATCTAGGGTGTTTTGGGGGTTCGGTCAAACCACAATAATCTGAAACCATGTCTTATGCCTGCCGTGTCGACAGAACCTTATAAAAATTACGTAATACAAATTAGAACAAAATTGAACGCCTGCTTAGTGACTGCCTGACTTTACAAGTATCGATCACAACAATCCTCTTGATCGGGATTCTGTGTTAGCATAATAATTCCTGTGCGCATTAGATCATATATTTGAATGCTATTTTGCCCCTAATAAATAATAAATTATTAATTATTGCTGAGAGTGTTCCTTTTGAATTCAGTTTTCCGCGTTCATGCGCAGAAAAATCAGTCAATTCATCACCAAATACAAACTTGATTGTACCTTGCCTCTTCCTCTTATTATCATTATTTTTTTGTGTTAATTGTGCAAACAAAACTCCTGATGAGTGAGACACTTCCGTTTGCTCTTAGAATAGCAAAAACCAAATTTACGAGGACTAAAATTCCAAAGTTTTCTAGAGAAGCATTTATCGCCACTTTTTTTCAGCTACCAGGTATTCAAATTCCATCCTACATTCGCCCGTCGCCTATTGCACAGAAGGCACTGGGGTGGGTGATAATTACTACAATCTGTCCCTTTTCTTTTCACTTTGGCAATTACAAACAAAATAGTATTTATCCATATTCTAGAGGTTTGTCAAACAGGTACGATTCCAAGCCGTCCATTTCACCGCCCCGTATTTAAAACTGGTAAAAACAGAATATAAACGTATGTTTGCAACTCAACTCCGGTAAAATACGCGATTTCAAATGTACTACTTTTCATAGTTGTTATAATGTGCACATTTAGAAATGTACCTTGTTTCATTACACTGTTGCCTAAGGCAACTGGCTGCACTGAGAGCAAACTTGAAAAACTTAATACAGGTAGCTAAAATTAAATAGAATTCTTGAGTGAGACAGAAATATAAGAAGATGGCTTTGTTTACATAGCTCGCTCAGTGCCAGAACCCATTACAGCTAATAGGCTCCTACCACCCTAAAGGTAGTTTGTTTTCCGGTTAGGTTTACGGTTTACAGAAAAAGCCTTAAAGGTCCCTCACCTTACCATATAAATAGAAATAAAAAATGTGTCTAAAAAACTCCCATATTTAGCAAAGCGATTGCGTAAAGTAAGCGCTTTCTCGTCATTATTAGATGACCAGCTTCGCCCACAACAAAACGCGTATTCTTCAAGCTGTGTCCTTGCTTATGACATCTTTCAATTGTATTTTCAGTCACGCGCAAATTTTGGGGAAAACGTAGACGATCTAAGTACAGCTATTTCGGTCACGTCGAGTATTTCCTTCTTTTATCCTGGGTTTGGAATTCTCCAGAACCCTTCATCAGATCTTCAAATGCACTGTACGAAACACTGTTTGAACGCAAGTGAGTTTCTTCGTTACAGACCTCTTCACAATAGTTTTGCGTTAAAGACTTTGCAAGCCGTGTCAGCTGTTTCATGCTTTCCATTACAACTTTAACGTGGGAGCGAAAGCATCCCTCAGCCGATGATTTTCGACCTGTGGTTAACTCTTCTTTAATATCCAGAAGCATATGATAAGTTCCGTATAAACCTGAGTTGTTTAACTCCTTGCTTGGCTTGACGATTGAATTATCATTGGAGTCGGTAGAACATACACAACTTCCGGTTGTCGGTGGTAGTTGATTCTCGTCTGAAATACCAAGAAGAAGATGAGGTACCATGACTGTGTGGCTCATTTCCTCGATCGCATTTAAAAACTCCCCGAAAGAATCGCGCAGGTTATCATTACTTGCCATCTTTTGCTTCGCTGTAATAATAAACGGTGGACACTTGGAAAACGCTCTTGCTAAAAACAAGTAACCCTGGTTGGTTTTATCCGGATGTAAACCAATCCTCTTCAATCATTCTTGCTTTAGAGTTAAATCTGACATTTACCACCTATCTTTAAGCCAATAGGAACTTGATAATTTTAATACGTGGTCTAAAATTGTCAGCGACATGACCTTTCTTGTACCCCCTTTGTCCTAACAATTCTCAATTCAAGGAAAGTTTCGATCCAAGTCCTTCTGGAAGATCTCTTGTGACCCATAGGACGGTCCAAGGTTTTCACCTAGGTTTTCGCAATGGTATCACGAGATGTTTCGGTAGAGATAGCTTTGAAACCTTAGAAAGGTTTGTACGTACTGGGGGCTGACGTCATAGCGTGGTAGGAGTGTTAGACCCGGTGTATCAATTTGCATTTTGTCTGTAATTTTATTTTCCTCGCGGTTTACAACTCATGTTTAAGGCAGTTTTTAGCCTTCTACTGCGTCTGGGCCCCTGGTCCCAAAGATGTTTTTTTAAAAAAACGATCCTTGTGAAATAGCAGCGAAAATTGCCATTTTCAACCAAAATCCCTTATAACAATGAGAATTCTGTCCAATTATCCCACAAGTGCTAATCTCATACGCCTACTTAGGTGGTTTACAGTAGTCAATCAATCCCGAAGGTAATCAACGAAGTCTTATACAGGGGGGGGGGGGGGGGGGGCGCCCCGAGGTCCAACCCTTAACCTTTTGTGTACCATTTTGAACAGAAACGGTACCCTTTTTGTATACCTTTCAAATGGTACACCTTTCACATACCTAGTTTAAAACATTGCATCCATTTTGACTGCTGTTAATGTACTGTCTTTAAAATATGAATAAATCACAAAAACAATGACATTTACTCGACTTTTTCACATCCATAAAATTCTTGTGTTAACCCTTTTAGGTCTTTTTACAGACCCAAATGACAGATTTCCCTACTCTTTCATACACTTCAACTAGTACCCTTTCAAATACCTGAAGCCTGAAAAAAGGCATCCCTTTCGGGCGGAGCTACCCGTATAGGCCATTATAGGACGTACCCCCCCCCCCCCCCCGGGTAATCAATCCAACCAATAACTAATTCGCTTTCAATGTATGTACATCAATCTCTACTGTACATAATATTTACAGAAACCAAAACTTCTCTTATGGGTTCCACAAGACTGCCTTTTGACTTGCTTTTCGTGTTTTCTTGTCAGTAATAAAGGATTAAATTAACTGCAAGTAACATCTGTAAACCTAAAGAAGGCTGGTATGGCCAGCCGAAATACTGTTATGAAAGAACAATACATGTTGTTCTGAATCAGCTTTGCGGTAGTCTTTGGACTTCTCGTTTTTTGTTTCTTGTCAGTGCATGAAATAGGTCTTTCTTTTATGCTTTCAAAATAGGGGTACTTTGCACAGTTCATCGCAAAAAAAAGAAATAGAAAGAAACAATGTAACAACAACAATATCAATTAAAAATAGATATAAGCCGAGGTTCTCTAAGCAAAACATGATGTTAATTCATATCACTGATTGGGTGGAGATGATCTCCTGCCAGCCGCGGCATTTAACTTGAGTTTGTTTAAAGCCATTACGAGCTGAGCTATAGTAAAAAATCTGTCTCTTCGTTTACTACTTTTACTTGTTTTTATGTCCTCTTTGAGCTGTTGATGTTTAAGTCGTTCCATTTCCCTCTTTTCCCTCTCCACTGTAAGATTCTCACTTGCCTTTGAGATGGCTTTGTCTCGCTGATAGCGTGATACCAATGTCTGAGCTGTAGTGGATGCAGGGCTTGCTGCTTGTCGGAATTTAACAGTATCCCTTGATGGACTCAATCTACCTGACGGCGGCTGTACACAAGGAAGCTCCAGGTGATTTCTCTTTAGCGTCTTGTTGTCGATACCAGCGGACCCTGTGTTTGCTCGTCGAGTAAGTAGTACTGGGCTGTTTCGTGGTGAGAAAGAAACTCTTGAATATTGATTGGCCGTGAGAGAGCTGCTTTCAAAGCCAAAAGATCCCCTCCGTTTTAACTGCAGTAACGAGTCAGTCTGACTTCTTAGTCTGGCAACGAGTTTACTTTCTCCGCCATAGTCCTGCACGTTACTCCTGACATCTTTCATAGTTGGATAAATCCAGTTGTTCTTTAGCAGACTTTTTGAAGAACTTGGTCGAAATCGTGGATTATGCGGGATGCTGCTGTATTCAAGAAAAGTATGAATACATTCTGTTCCTTCCGAAAAAGTTTGCGCGCGTTTTCGATGGCCAAAATTAATATCAGTTTTGGACGGCTGCGACAAAGTCATGTTAAAATGTTCGGTTTTCGTTACTGTGTCAGGCACGCTGGAAAGTAGGCTCTCTTTCCGAGACTCGAAACTTTGCCCGTCGCTTGAAATATTGCCCATTCTTGTCTCCAAACATGGCTGCTTTGTCGGTACGGTAGGGAAGCTGTTCTGTGAGGTTAGTCGCGCAGTCAATAGCGACGAGGTTCTATGCCTTCTTATGTCACTCATGGCTTCTTTTGCTATTTGTTTTTCCTGTAGAATGGTTTTCATCTCTTTGTTGTGTTCCCTCTCAAACCTGTCCATTTCTAACTGCAGCAAATTATCTTCGTTTGCGTTTCTTCGCTTTGCATCTTCATTTCTTTTCGACATAACAAGCCTTCGAGTCATAATGCTTGTGTAATAGAAGACTTTCCAAAAAAAAGAACTATAGACTTTGTAAGTTTGGAGCAACACCTCCCCACAGTGCACTCTTGTACAGGTTGTTTTTATCGTTCCACACGTTGCAATGTACAATTGGTAAAAGATGGTTAAACTAATGTTTTTAAGATGCTAACGACTTATTTTTGGAAATTTCACAAGGACTTGTGAAGATTTAGATTAAAACCTTTTCTGTGTGAAGATATATAGTAAGATAATCAGTTACTCAGCCAGTTTTTTCCTTTGTTGAGATCTTTGTTTCAAAGAAATATTTTTAACGAATAATGTTACACAAAACAAAATAAGTAATTTTCTCGGGTTGGCTGGATAAAAAAGAGATCAGTTCTAGTCTGTGTTAGAAAAGTTCAAATAATCGAGTGCTTTGTTATATTCCATGCAAATCATGAAACCGCTTCAATTATGGTCGTGGTGTAAATTTGTGAGTAATAACTTCTCGTATAATTTGCCAACGGACTGATTGCTTTGATTGCCAATTGCCGCTTGCTTATGCCGCTTATGCTCTTAGAAAAGCTTTTGTCTCCTGATGATGTTCGGTCTAAGAATGACTGCATTTTTCCAAGCCAATTTGTTGATTGAGTGGCAGTCAAGTCTACACCGCCATCTTAAGTAAACTAAAGCTGACTAATAAAAATTCCCAATTGAAATACGGGCTGATTACTTTGAAAGCAATACTGAATTGAGACGTAGTTGTTAAGTTCTGTTACTTTTCCTCTCTAAGAATTTCCCTACAAGAAACGACGTTCATGTGAACAAGAACTGCTTTAAAATTTGGCAAAAGACTGTTGTTTTTTTCGTTAGCTGTAATTTGTTTGAGCCTTTTGTTTGGAATTGCTTACACCACGTAGTTTGAAAGCAAAAGCAATCTGATGCTTTTTGTGTTGGCACCAGTCTCCGCGTAAGGATCTTGGTATTGTCTAGGAAACCAGCGTTAGCGTTGAAAGATCGGTGATTCCCATAAAAAAAACCGTTTAATAAAATCGCATAGCTTACAAAAGTGTTTGAATGGTGATCTAACTGTGATGAATAGTTAACGCTAGTAATTTAACCTAAGCTGAATACTTTCAAAACCGTTTTTTAGGCAGGAATCCGGCAAATTTCCTTTTTTCCCATGGATTAAGTTGTTGCTTTGGGTCAATGTAGTTAAGTTTATACACCGCTGCACTGTTTAGAACGTACTTGACGTGATCTATGAAGTATGACTCAAAGCATTTCATTATTTAGTATTTGACGAACTTCCATGTGTTTGATTTCGTCATAAATCACTCTGTCGAATGATTGATATTATTACTCACTCAAAATGCGATTTTAGAAGGAGAATTTAGGATGTACAAGTTGTTTATCAGATTTCCAAGCACTCATTAAACAGTAATTTCCCTCAGTGTATTTTCACCATATGTTATGTTAATGAGTTGAGAAAAATTTTTCAATCGCCTTCCTTGACTGATACTTTTATGTCGTAGACCTAATTTAGCTAAACACGAAAACATGCATCTGTATGTTAATGGGCTACAAAATGTCTGGTTCGACAAAGTTCAGTCACTCGATCAATTTTCTTTGAATGCTTTATTACATCGATTTGGCGAATAATTTTTCTTTTTCTTTGTTAACGCTTTAAATAAACAAATTGCAGAAGGACATTCTCTGTCAGCCAAATCATGAAAAGTAGATTGGAAATTTTAATTACGGGATTACTTAAAAAAACAATCAGGAATTAGGCGAATCATTTTCTGTTCTATTTCTCAAATATGTGCAGTGTCGCAGTTCCTCAAAAAGTCCTGCGTCAGCTTCATTTTCTTTCCTGTCGAGAACAGGTATTGGAACTGCTTTACTTTCAAGTGGACGGTTGACACTCTTGGCAGACCTTGTTACTCCATAATGAATCTCTTTAGGTTTTGCCTCTCTATTTACCATGTCTGGCTCGAAAGGAAGCGAAGAACTTCGTGTTCTCTTGACAAGAGATTTTGGCCGAACTTTATGGGGATCCGATGCCCTTCTTGACTCAGTTTCCATGGTTACGCCAAGGTGACTTGGTGTGTGACTACTCCTTCTTGGATTCTTAGTATCTTGGTTATCGTGGGTAAAGATTTCTTTCTCGTCGTTATCCATAACCCAGTTGTTTTTTGAATGATGACTTCTGCGACCTGACTGTGGACTTAATTTGACTCTTATATTTGACAGGTTATCGGACCGTGCTTTTGATATTGGCAGGTCGGAAATGGATAGCCGATAAAGGTTGTTACGGACCTTATAATGGCTAGTCCCACTGGAAGATTCTTTGGGAGAACTCGACAAGTTGGATAATAGTGAAGTTTCAGTTGGTGACGCGGGCTTGGCATAAGCTTGCTTTGTTTGTGAAGATGACATGGTAGTTCTTGGAAATGCTCGGATTTCTTTCGGGCTTCCGGGAAGAAACGTGGGGCGATGTGGTACAGAATGCCGTCGGGTTTTTGTTTGACTACTTCCTGGGACTTCGAGATGATCTGAACGGTTGAAAGGAATCCCTGGTATAAATGTTCTGTGGTTGTCCGACTTAAGATCTTTCTTGTCAGACGCTGGACTTTCTTGTTGAGTAAGGGATCCATTCTCGCTTCCCTCTAGTTGCGTGTCATTCACTAAATTGAGTTTGGCCTGCATTTTCTCCTGCTTCAAATTCCTCATGGAATAACGAACCTTTTCTTGCATGCTCTGAATTTCAGCCAAACGAGTCGCGCATTCCTTGTCAAACTTTTCAAACGTTTGTCGAAGTCGGTTGCTATCACGCGAGACCAGATCTCGGATCCGTTTGTTGAATTCAATCTTAGAAACAGCTCTCTTGTTTTGTGCCATGTTTTTCTCCAACATCACTTAACAATGATGTAGGTAAAAAATGTATCTGATTTGCTTCACAAAACGCCCTTTTCTAAGAGCCGTCAGTAAAGAACCTCTATCAGTCTCATCTGTATTGCTGTCACGTTTGTTTTATACGCAAGCCCTATTACCGCGATCTTGTATCTATATTCGTAGCTTTTGATGAAAAGAAACCTGACAGATACGTCATTCAGTTTACTAGTTATTATAAGCAGTTCAGGACCAATTTATTATCTGAGCAAACGCAATTTTCCATAAGCAAACAAAAACTTGTCAGTGCGGGTCTATCTAGGTATTTGTTTCTAAAAAAGCACTGAATAGCAGATTAATAATGAGCCCCGAGTAATTAAAAAACTAATTTTGCTGAATAGTTTTTATTGAGACAACATTGGGACAAACAACAGCTTCCTGCGGACCTGCATAACGAATTTCTGTGACGTGAACACAAGTGCAACAAATACTAGTGTAAAAGTAGTTTGTACACACTGCATGACTCCGGCCTTGAGGAGTCAAGTAATAAGCGCTGGTTGGGCTCGTGGCACTGGTAACAGAAACCTGTGAATTAGTTGGACTGAAAGGACGCTTTTAACATATTCAAAGTCTGTATAATAAAAACACCAATATAGTTAATCCGTTGTTAAAGAGATCGGTCAACCATGCAGTACTTTCGACTGAACTTGATAGCTGATCCAGGTCCTTTTCGATTTCTGTCTATTAAAGCGCGGTACATATACCATATGCCGATTTGGGGTCCCTTTATATTAGTTTTTCAATGAAGTAAACAGCTTATCAGAAACTTATTCCTATTTTAGCGCCTCTTCTTATTTACAGTCCAAAGTCTTTGACTTTTTTTGTATGAGCACCTTCTAATAAGTGTGACTTGCTAATTATAAGCTGCGACAGAAGCCCGTTTTAAGTTTTTCTTGTACCGCTGTTTTCTGTATGTCGTTTTGCAATAATTATAGATGCCTATTTTCGTTAATAATTTTGTTCGGGTGACTCTCAAAATAACTTCCTTTGACGATAGTCCCTCGACTGGATCAGACGAAAGTTTCTGTTGATTTGTTGTTTTCTTAGCACAAACACAATGGATCAAATTCGGTTAGAGATTTTGTTTGCTGTTACAGCACATGTCTCTACTACTAGAGCAATTTTTCGACCTTTTCGTGGTAACGATTTTGTTTCTAACACTGGGGCTACCCTCTTTTGTGCAAGCGAAGATTACAGGAACAATGAAATAACACTCCTTACCTGAAAGCACTATATTAATTCTTTCTCTTACTTTGCCTTTACTAACAAGGTAATTGTGCTCCGTTCGGCTTATTATTAGCACAAAGCCAGTTTTAATGTAATATTTAACAAAAATAATGACCAATTATACTTAAATTAGTCACTGGAAACAAAAGCTTTAAATCCAGTATTTAAACAACAAATCGAGTGCGCGGTGGTACAAGAAAAAGAAGGGGTTTTTAACAGGCAACTAGAACTTTTCCTTTCGCAGTTTTTCTTTTTGTCGGTCAGGACGGGTGAGAGAATGGAAATCGACTATGAAAATGGAAGAAGAAGAAGAAAGACCTGCAAGAGCGATTTGCCAATTAATTTACCAAGTCTAGCAACATCTTATGTTCGACAGAATAACGACCTAAGGAAAACCCTTCGTCGCTTTGAACGAGAAAAGCAGAAGAAACTGAAGACCATCGATAGCGATATTTTGGATTTGCACAAGTTCTTGGGGGATTTGAAATGCGTAATTTCGTTTCCGATAGAAAAGAATTTTTCGCTGGGTGCAACGTCTGAGGAACGTCATGTGGAGGCAGTAACCGAAGAGAAGCAAAATGAACTACTGTTTGAATACAGTAATAAAACCCCTTCTACATCGTCACTAAGGACCTCTGACACTGTGCAGAAAATAGAAAGCGACCAAACACACACATTGTTCACTATAGCTCCAAAACCAAGGCCATGTACTGGCTATGGCATCCAAACAGCTTTGGTCCGAAGTTTCCGAAGGCGGAGCTTAAGCGTTGGTGAAATGTGTTCAGGAACATTGAATCACCTAAGTTCCTCTGTTAGATATAATCAGCCATTACTCCAGAGAAGAAAATCTTATGCAGGAAACGACTCAAGAAACATTCCAGTGGAATACCATTACAAATGGAAAATGGGCGTTGGTAAAACTGCTTTCAACGGTAACACCAGAAACCTTACTCAACAAGCACCGTGTACAGGAGAAAGATTAGAAGAAAGCAAGTTAAATGGACAAACTTTGAAAAAGAGAAAATGTTCTATCTTGTTTTCAAGACCTCCATCAATGGTTGTGGAAGAACCAAGAGCAAATGAAACAATCCAACAGAAAGGTCATTCAAGGTCTAATTCGCCATCCTCTATTCGAAATAACATACCAGAAGTTAGGAATTATGACAATGGGATACTAATATCACTCGGAAACTATTTTAAAATATCACCCATAGAATCAAGCAAGCAAACGGAAACCAAAAACTTGTCTCACTCCTCAACTTCAAAGACCCGTTTTGCCTTTTGCAGGAAAGGATTCTCTAAAAACGTTCTGAATAAAGACACGTTTTACACAGAAACACGGTCTAGCCTATTACGAAAACAAAGTACCCAGGATTTAGGAATTGGGCTTAGTGTAAAGCAAAGGGACAAAGCTTAAATAGTTTTGTGTGTAGACAACAAAGTATTAGGCCATACAGCAGACAGCAGACTTAACTCCTTGGACTACTCAATATCCCGCAGGGTTTAATTGCTTGCTTTATTTATCACTTGTACTTCGTATTAAAACGGAATCGATAAATTAAACGGTTCTATTGTGCGGTAAAGCCGATAAGCAATATCACATACAATAACTTTCATCACAGTGACGGGGGCGTTTTTTAAGGCCTCATGTAAGGATTTGATGACGACTTGATATTTTGTGTACAAATTTTCTCACTCTTTTGCTTTTGCTAATGAATTAATTTATATATTTATGTTGTTCATCGAACAGTAAAATTTGTTATTAGTATACACGTTTTTATCACTCCGTTGTAGTTGTAATGAAGTATTTTATTGATTACAAAAAGGGAAAAGCGTGCCTCCTTGCCACTTTATTGCTCAGAACGTCGCTTACTCGACCAGTAATAATTTTTACCTGGAAACACTGTCCTGGTTACAGTTAAGAGTAACCTTCACGCCGGAATAAAACACTTAAAATGCTAATGCACTGTAAAAAAAATTCCTGGTTTACTGTTGAGCTGACCCTGACATGTACGACTTTATGAACTTTATCTCAAACACAGTCGCTGTACAATATATTTTGCACTTTATATAAAGTATAAGTCAAATTTGTGGAACCAAGATGGAAAGGTGTTACTTGATGGGCCAGACAGAAACAACTGAAGTTTAAGAACTCCACTTTAAAAGTTTTTGTTATTAATTGAATTCGCATGGATATTTGAGACTAATTAAAAAGAGCGGAAAATTCCTCTCCATCTCTGACTGACAGATATTTATTATTGCTCCCAGTATTTTGCACTTTAGCATCTTTCCGCTTTTATTTTGATAAGTCGCTCTTCTGACACCAAATCGTTCAACTGAAGTTCATTTTTATTTGAAAACTAACACAGCACGTAAATCGCTTGCTTTTGGTTGCTTCAGTAAATAATTCAGCAGGACTTAATAGTTAAACATAAAACCTTGAGAGGTGTGTTTTTAAACAGAATCAGAATTATAATCCTCACCGAGACCTAATCAGACTATATTGGTTCTCTAAACGGCGGTTGGTATCAATCTTAACAGGAATTAAAGAAGTCTAAAATTGACGATTTTGATTCTAAACAACCATTTTTCTCTTAGGAGATCTTAAAGCGTATTTCTTCCTGTTACATATTTGAAATTGTCACAACTGCCAATCGTCGATAATCATATTGACAAAAGACAATTTTGAATTTGTGAGGAGAGACGTATATTTGCTTTACTGATTCACTGAAATTTTCAGCTGCAGTTTCCAGACGGCCGACTGCATAATTTTACTGCCTATATGAGAAAGATAATGTAAATGGTAGCGAACCTTCATTACTTTTCGGCTGTGGATGACTCTATATTAGACAGGTTTATGTCACGAAAAGGATGTAAAAGCCGGAATAATACCCTGCAAGGCAAATAACCTTTTAGTGATGCAGGTGGTTTATTGTAGCTGCTGCACTTAAGCT
This sequence comes from Porites cylindrica, assembly GCA_964035525.1. NCBI lineage: Eukaryota > Metazoa > Cnidaria > Anthozoa > Scleractinia > Poritidae > Porites > Porites cylindrica. The sequence goes on from OZ037781.1 coordinate 298,328, forward strand.
CAGCATGGGGCGGTCAATATCACCATCACCCAACTACACTAAATACTGACATAAAAACCACAGAAATTTGCATCTAACAAACATAACAGTTGCGATATCTTGAATTTCTTCAGAAAGTAATACAAGGAAACGTATGTTGAAAAAAAAAGAAACATTGAAATGGGTGTACGTTGTGAACTTCTTAAATGTGATTAATCGAGCTAAATATCGCTGTAAACAAGAAATAGGACCATGTCTTCGCATAATAGCAGCAAGGATGGTGAGCGAGTAGGATCCGCCAGAAAGCGAATTTCCACTTTAAATGACCACGAAGATCATCTTCTTCGACGTAGAATACACACTTATCAGAAAATGCATGATAAGGAGATCGCTGAAGTTGCAAGCCAACTTGAGGAGATCCGAGATTCAATGAAAGCACTCGTAACAGATCCACTTTATGGAACTCACGCATTGGTCAACACAGGGATTGAACACGAAAGCTCTTACAAAAGCCCAGTGATTAATAAACGACGGAAGTCGATTCTCCGACGAACTCAGAGTTTTCCAGAGTTGTTAGATAGTTCAAGCGACGACAGTGTTCGGCGTACAAATCCTTCGCCATTTCCTGCTCTTAAAATGGAACACCTAAGCGTTCATCACGCCGCTCCTCTTGTGACTCATAAAAGATTTGGCGAAGCAAAGTCGAGTTCGATCGGTTCGCATTTCGTTAACCCGAGCATTCAGTCTGGGAAAGAAGCACTCAACTGGCACAACAATGAACATAAAAAGCTTGAAAGGTCCAAAACAGCTCCAGTAGCATTGCTACAGCCACTTCTGAGAACTACTCCGGAAATGATGAGAAAAAAAATCCATATTTCCACCTCAAACAAGTTAAGCACTGAGCCGGAGGTTTCGGCTAGAAGAGGTGTATCGCCACGTTTTGTAGATCCGAACGCTATGACCCATAATGCATCACATTTGCAGACAAATCACCCTGATATGAGAAATCATATTCCCGCTCGAGATATAGCCAGCTCAGATTCTCTTTTAAGGGGACAAGAAACGTCTAATTCTTTGTACAAATCCAGGTTACAGCCGGGTAAGCCCATTGTAAAAGCTTACCCCACCAATATGGTTCCTGCAGAGGACGAGCAAAATGACGCTGTTTCTGTGTCGCTTCAAGCCGTAAAGAATCGAGGGCATAAGTCCCCATTAAAAGGTATTTCCAGACCTCTTAATAAATTCAAACAAGAACTTTTCAAGGCTAATTGCGGCAACGAAAAAGAAGCTGACGAAGTGGATGATTTAAAAAATTGTCGGTACCTGCGATTCACGAAAGAGAGTCAAGAAAGTAATCGAATCTAGCTTGTGAATGGAAAAAGACTAAGTTTTAAATATTCCGAATTCGGGAGCAAATGTAAATGTTTTAAAGACACGACGCCAAACTAACTAACCTTAGAGGAAGGAGTATTTCAATCAACTAAACCATTGTATCTTAATTAGAAGTGCGGAGCTTGTTTTAGATCGAGAGTATCGTTCATCAATTTGCAAAGTGAAATTTGAAAAGCCGCGAAAAGATTCTACATGTAATAGGAGTATTTCAGCTTGTTTTTAATTTAGAGCAGAGGCGTACAATTCATATTTAGAGCGCATGATATAATGGCTCATACACCATGATGGCTAAGCCAATCAGAGCTCTAGAATTGCGTTATCCAATGATTCAGTCTTTAATAATTATTATTTTATTTTATCTTTTTGGGAATGTTAATATTAGATGGAATTACAGGACATGGACTTTGAGTAAAGAGAGGACTTGCCATGTACCTGTTTTACAACTTACTTACTTAATTCATCAACTAATTAATTTACTTTTATTGAATTGATTATTCCATAAAAATACGATCAATCTTTACGAGACTGAGAACAAGGGTGGGCCGAGTATTACAAACCTTGCAGGACAGGTTTATCGATGGATACTGAGTCAGAGGCCTAGCCACCGAAAGAGAATACACCCGCGTGAGGGTCTACACATATTCTCTCTCATAAAACATTCTTCCAAGTTGATTTGAGTTTAGAAAAAGTTTCCCCTTCAACACAATTCTGTTTCCTTGTATCCGGAATATTTTTTCAGATTTACTGAATAAAGCATGGTGTATCTATGTTCCTGGTCTGGAAGTCAAATTGCTTGCTTGAGATTTACTGTTTCAAAGAAGGTTACTTAGTGTTTCCATTACGCAATCACTGAAACACTTAGTAGGGATATGAACCAAAGCTTTTCGGCTTTCAGTGTAATTCGTATAAGTGGTATGAGTGTATCTTACTATTTGAACTTAAAAGAAAATAGTGTCACTGTTATGTTACATATCGTCGATGAGATCTATGCATTTTTTATCTCCGAAGTGCTATTCAATAACGTGCGAAATACAGCTTAATGCGTTCAAAATTAGAAGATACAGTTTTTAATAAACGAATGAAACTACTAGACACTGATAGTTGTCTTAAGAAAGTTAAGTTTTTTTCTTTGACTATGTTATATGGTGACCTTTACCTATACCAAAAGGATGCTCATTTTTTCTCGTTTTTATAGTGAAATTTTTGTGTGGATTGAACTCTGTTATTGCCCGCTCGCTGACATAATTTCTTCACCTGCAAAACCTTCATTTGGCGCAAGGACATAATATGCAAATACACTAAAGTTGTTATTTTAGTTAACAGTTGTCGGTCGTAATTTCCTGGCAATAACAGCTATTTAATTTGCAATTTCTAAATGGACTTGGGCTAAAAAACACTTACGAACAATCACTGTGAAAACAGGACATGAGATTTGAATAGCGAGTCCATTATCAGTCAAAAAAATTTTACCAGCTATTTTAATTAAGCGTAATTTAACTTCGAAATAAATTGCATGGATAAAGGTATTACACACTTTTCGAGATAAATTATTCATCCTAAGTAAATAAAATGTGATCGACGCTGCAATTTTGAAGAAAATATTGACCTGTGAGTAAGCTATTCAGTATTTTGGCCGGTCCTGCATGATTAAGGCTGATGGCTTGACTGTCCCAACCATAAAGCAAAACATTTCCTACAGAACAGGACCTTCAAGAAAATATCAGTGCCAGTTTTCAATAACGATCATTGTAAATTTACGCTGTTTTTTCCTTGCCAAGAACCATGCAAAGACCCTTCTTCGTTCCACAAACGATGTGGCAAGACATTGCTTGCGTTGGTATTCAGTATTTTTGATGGATTCAAGGAAAGTGAAGGACTTCGGTTTACAAGGCCAAAAGGCTTCTCCAGCTTATTTTCACGAACAGTCAAAGTTAAGGAAACGTCTTGATGGGTATGAAAGAGAAAAAGAGAAATGTCTGAGAAAAATATCAGATAGGCAGGATACACTGATGAACGTGTTAGTCAACCAACGAAGCGTGCCTGGTGAACTGAGCGTGGAAACCAAGACTCACACAGAAGCTTTTCCTAGCCGCCTACGACGTAACACGATATCGACACTTGCTTCCGAAAATCCGACCAGTATGGAAATTTATTCCAGTCAGCTCGAGCTCCGAAAATTATCCATTAGCAGCGATTCAAGATACAGAAATTTGTCGTCTTATTCCACACAGACAGTAAACGAGAATAAGGTGGTTCGGAAATTAAGCGATCCGCTAGAATTTGCAGATCACAGAAAGCTAACTGTCCGACCCAAGAGAAAACTTACGACCGGTCAAATTGAGTTGGCGGTGTCATCAAAGGGAGTTTGCCCTTATTCTTTTCGTGAAGATACAATGAAATACGATTTGTTAAAAAATCAAAGTATAAAATCTGATGTTATGGAATTCTCACTTCAACAAGTGAAGGGCTCAAACGAGTCTGTCCTAACTCAGTCAAGATCAGAACATAAAGATTCAAAAGTAATTTTAGCGTCTCACCCGTCTTCAGTTGCTAATATGCAGTTTAATAAGACAGGCGCTCAAGTACAAAGTAAACATTTAAAGGAGGCTATGATTAACACCCCAAAAAAACTTCTTCATCAAAGGCCAAGCACATCAAACGAGTTTTTCCCCAATTTCCAAGGAATGAAAAGTGTTTTGAGCAAGGAAACTGAAATGTTAAATACAGAAGCTCAAAATGATATTCATAAAATAACACCTGCGACAATATCCCCAGTTATAGAGAGACAACTTTATTCAGTATCAGAATCGTCAACTAAAAACTTCGAAACTCTGCCGCATCTCTCGGCTAACTGCGATGGTAAACTAAATTTAATGGAAAGTGAAAGCGGCCCAGGAGAGGGCAGTAAATTCGTGTTAAGGCGGAAAAACAGTATATCGACGGATATCAGCAAAAGGCATTTGCATGAACAAACAATCTCAATATCTCAAGCAGGTGCAACTCCAGCTGTTGGTTTCCATAGAAACGCTTGGAGTGCGGAGACTAATTCTCCTCGAAGGAAAATATCAACCGTTAAAGCTCCCGAAGGAATTATTGATCACGTGCCCTTATCTCGTCAACGAAGTGATGATGCATCGAGCCTGTCAAAGGAAACGCAACGAAATTTTGAAGCACTACGGAATTTTCGTCGCTTAGCGCTGGTCGTCGTCGCGGCAGAGAGATTCCGTTCTAATACCCTTGAATCGCACTCAGAAGACCGTGAAGAAACAGTTGCGAAACGGAAGTTGTCATCAAAATCAAGATTAGAAGATTTACAAAGACCGACTGAAAGCTACCTAAGGCAAATTGTAGCTGACGAAGATTTTACACCAGTCCTCAAGACAAGGAGTAGGTCACTGGGCGCAGTGACTCATGGGAAAACATCAGTCAGCGGTATCGCCAAGTTTCGACGAGTTACTCAGGCTGCCATGGCAACGCAAATTTTACTCGAAAGAGAAAATAGAAAAGAAACGAAGGGTAGGTTCTCGAGTGTGGAAGCTCGTCAGGAAATAAATCGGGAAAAATCCCTCGCTGAAATGATGAACGAGTTAAAGGACTGTAGATACTTGAGAACTGGTTCTATATCAAAGCAGGACTAGTATCACTCATTCAAATATTAATTTGGTTGATTGATTCCCGGCCAGTTAATCAAGAATCAGTTTCTGTCTTCCAATACCGTTATTGTCGTTTTCCTGTTTTATTCTGTACGGTTGTAAAGCTGTTTGGTTCTTTGTTTTTGATGTTCTGAAGATTTGCCCTCCATAAAAAAACGCGTCCATGCATTACATTTAAACTTCTGAAGGAGTGGCTATTTGTATCGTATTCTATATCAAAGTAATAGCACGAGGGAAGACAAGTGACACGTAATGACAAAATGTCTTTAAATATTAAAAAAAGTATCCAAACAACGGTGTTTCTCGAAACAAGAACACCGTTATTTTTATTATACTTTTGTACTTTCAAGGTGATTTTTTTGTTGTTGTTTTGCATATTACACTTCCTTGCTGTTGTCTCCGTTTTAAGAAAACGCATAAATTTAAAGCTCTTCCAACAAAGCCACAGGATGTTTGATTCTAGGAGCTTTACGTTGTTGAATTTCAACGCCAAAAATTTAAACTTCCATTAAAATAAGGTTCTTATTAGAATCTCCTTTTACAGTTGACATAGAACTCTTGTCACTGATCGATCAGTTGGACGTTCTGTAGTTTTTCACAGCAAAGGGTTGTTTCCAGAAGCTTTTGATTTATTGTATCCTTAGCGCCTTTCGAGCAGAAGTTTGAATTTTAATGTAACATAAGACGTAAACATCTTGAGGCTGTTGATATGACTTATGTACTCAAGATGATAGGCCGCAATTTTTTTTCATCAAAAACGTCGTTTATTTAGATGACGATGAAGATGCCTCGAAAAAGGGATTAAATAGAAACATCTAGATCGTAGAATCTTAGGTCAAAATAGAACGAAACATGAGAGAGGAGGAACAAATGTTCTAGTATTTTTGTGAAGTTGCCAGTGAAAATGACAGGTTGAAAAGACTGACATCATTTGACGTGTGAGAACAGGTGTAATGATAAAAGGGCTGTAATATCGCTGCACTGCAGATTTGTCATGGTTTTCGTTTGTAGACCTCTGCGACCACAAGAAAATTAGTGTTAATTCTGACTTCAATACAAAATTACTTTAAAAAGCCTCGAGTGTATGTTGAAAAAATACAAGTTGATTAACCGTAGCTGCTGAAGAAACCCGGATGTCATGAATCGCACAGTGGTTAGAACGCCGCGTAGTGTAAATCGTGGAGTGCGCAACAGTCTCTCACAATCGTTTAACGACTTGAGCTGCAGCCAAGAACTTTACGCAATTACTTCTTCATTAGCATCGCCTTCTGGAAATGAAAAAGAAAAATGCGCTTCTTTTCCCAGCATTACGTTGCCAAAAATCTCCTCGGTAATTGAAAAGGATGACTTTCATTGCCATTTGAGCTCGACATTACCGCGAGTAGAGACAGTAGCATATACCGGGACTTCAATTAAACAAGCGCAATTGAACCAAAAAAGGCCAAAATCGTGTACAGCTCGTGTTCAATCGCCGACTTCGAGTTCCTCTCCTCAGAGAACCCCGGAAATACTGCGAAGAAACATAAGGCCTCGACCGTCTCTACCTTTGGCGATAAACAGTGATCACTTTCATAACCCTCCGTCATCCCCTACATTGACGACAAAGTCTCCAAATCTTGCTTTTTATTCTAAGCCTCTCAACCTGTCAAAATCAGCTGCAGTTGAAGAAACAGAATTGGTGGATCAGGTACGACAGCGAAGGAGTCAGGATGTCCGCACAACTGACGGGTTGTGTTCTACTCCTCCGATGTCTCCAGCATTGCTTCGAAAATTTGAAAATTCTGACAAAACTGCAAGAAAAGCGAAGAATTTGATCGATGATTACAAACGATCAAATCAGCATCATCGTAGGCAGCAAGAAGAAAGAAAATCTTTAGCCGAAGCTATGGAAGAAGTTAAAAACTGTCGTTATTTACGAATAGTTAAGACAAAGGATACATGTGGCACACTTAAAGAGAAAGCAGGTGATTAAACATCCATTATAGGGCCGTTTTAATAATTGATAATGGGGAATTCTTAGCTTCTGATATCCAAATTAGTGGCGATGCTCTTAGATTTAACCATCCGAGTGCGTGTAAGCTGTAAGCAGAAGCCGCTTAACTCGAAGTCCCGTTAATCTTTGTTTAATTTTTCACGAATGAAATCTAGAATATCAGCTCTCTGTAATAAACGAAGTCATGTTTTTTTTTTTCATGCATGCTACGCTCCGATGAAAAAGGAAGCATGGTTAATGTCGCTAGATGAAGACTGGTACAGTACTCTATAGTTCTTTTTTTGGTTGTTATAAAACTGTTGTTGGCGACTGAGCCTTTGTTTTGACTATTCCGTTCTAAACCGTTATGTGATTTGGTGATTGTGGCATTCACAACACCAGAATCTGCTTTTCTTCGTACGGATTAACTTATTCTGACAGTATTCATCAAAAGTTATATGATATGGAGTATACCGCCGATAAGTTGAAATAATTCTTATAATAAACTAACTGTATAAGATTATACCAACCCTCACTTGTACCGTTGTTGCAGTTGACTAGGCAATTGAGAGCTTTGTCATATTCAGCGTAATATAATGGAAACTAATAGGGACGTATTTTACGGTTCATTTTGATGGAACAATCAGTTTTCTTTAACTACGGCAGGTAGGAAAACCGACTGCACAAACTCCAACTGTCTTTCCTTTACACATCATATTGTTACATACCAAGGACATAAATTTACGATGCATAATACCAGGAATGCAATAAAATAAATCCTTATGAACAAATGTTACGTCTTTGTTTTAGGAGTATGTAGAAGGCAAAGTTGTGTTTTCTTTTTGTTGTTGTTGCAGTTTTTCTCGTCGTAACTCTACATGTTTTTTCTGATCTTGTCGCGCAAACCATGTAATGAAAATATCTTTTTTCTGAAAGAGCTCCAGTAACGGTTTTCCTTGCTAGTGGCATTCCATCCTGATGAATCCGCAGGGCAAATCACATCTCTACCGATACAAGAAGCTTATTTTGTCTCAGTTCTAAAGTAATAAAGTAACAAGCATAGATATTCAGTTACACTATGGGTGTAGCTTCAGTCACCAGAATTTGTTCGATCTTTTTTGTACTTACTATGTTCAATACAACCTCAACTAAACTATGCAAAGCCTTTTTCCTAATTTAGGAACTTTATGTTTGGAGTATGGTTTTTCCTTCCCAGTAAAGGACACGTTAGAGATTTTTGGAATGGAAATAGATAATAAACTGAATTTTTCTAAACATATATCAAATGTATGCAAAAAGATTAATAATCAATTTAATGTTATGTTGCGCTTTAGAAAACTCATACTCAAGGAAATCTTATTCAAACTTTACAAAGCGTATATTTTACCTCACTTTTATTATTGCTCCTCTGTCTGGCACTTTTGTGGAGCGCGCGATGCAGATAAGCTTGAAGCTTTAAATAAAAGAATACTTAGATTTATACTTGGAGATTACTCGTCTTCCATACAACACTCTTCTCTCAAAAGTCAGCTCTACTTCTTTGTTTAACAAACGCATTCAAAATTTCCTCATTCGTTATATAGGAGTTTGTTTTTCACTCATTTTCCTACTTATATGAAGAATATGTTTTCACTCCGGTCCTCTTCCTATGATCTTCGTGGCAACTACATTCTTTCACTAAGTAAACCTAAAACAACTACCTATGGTCTTAACTCCTTTTCTTGCTTTTCAGCTAAGCAGTGGAATGCACTGCCGGACTTTTTTCGTACCAGTTTTTTTGCAGACTTTAAGACTGAAATACAGGATGTTACCTTCATGTAGATTCCTTTTGCCTGACATACTTAAACTTAAAATTGTGAATTTTTTGCATTTAATGTATATGTATATTTTCTATATAGTTTTTATGTAGTGTCAGCTCGAAGATATTAGCTTGTTAGCTACTCTAAAATTCGAGTATAAATAAAGTTTTATGTTATGTTTATGTTATACAAAAGCTATAATGTCAACAAACTGAAATAAATTTGTTTTGGCTGCGGTTTTTTCTTATCTAACCAAAAAAATGATAAAAATGATTAGAAGATCATTGTGACCATGATGCTTGTCTGTTCCTCTATCGGATCACAAGCAACAGGCCGCCGATCAAGACTGATGCTAGTAGTACATGATGAGTTTCGTGTCATTTCTGATAACGGTATTTAAGATAATACTGTTTTGCCGATTCATGTTCATGTTAGTGTAATATCCGGCCAATATCCTTACATGAGCAACCAGCGTAACAATATCCATTCATAGCTGCTGACTCATAACGCGTGTTAATCATAAAAAAACCTCTAAAATAGCATTCAAATTACCGTAATGCCAAATCAGAGCAAGTCGGTTATAGAGCAACATCATTATGGCTCCTGATTACAAACTAACCTACTTTGACTTACGAGCTCGAACTGAACCCGTAAGACTTGTTTTTGCCTACGCTGGAGTAGACTATGAAGACAACAGAATAAGCTGGGAAAACAAAGCCGAACAGTGGATACCACTAAAAAACAGTAAGTAATTTCACACTTAAATACCCGCATACATCATTGAGATCTGAAGTAGTCTTCGTTTGCAAGATTTAGCTTTGAGGACCTCAAAGCAATGTTCAGTACAATACAAGCGTACTAATAATTCAAAAGCAAACTTAATTTAAAACACGAGCCGTCACTGTTAAACCTGTTATAGGCCAAAACCAACAACGTGACTTTAGGAATTAAGCGTGCATGCAAGCGCTTCAGCCGTATGTATCACAAGTCAGTTAGAGAGACTGGCATTCCGTTTACGGCAAACGTGAGAATCAAGTTGAGAAATTTTCAAAATGAGTAATGAGCAGATAAAAACAGCTTAAAACAATTCTTATGGATAAAAGTGGCGTGAATCTACCGCCTTTTTTCGTGTAGCTATAATGAACAGTAAACCGGATATGCAGATGGAAAACTTGGTCGCGTGGTTCAAATTTACGTTTGCCGTTTGCCGTAAACGCGATGCTTAACCTCTCTATTAATATTTTTAGTTATTAAGTTAACCGATAAGAAAAGGACACTTGGGTAATATCAACTAAATTGAACTTAAGAGTTTCTTTAGTCCGATCATGTTAAAGCACTTTGATGAAATCTTGCATTGAGAGTTTCTGTATTTACAGGTGGAAAATGTCCATTTGGTCAAATTCCTCTTCTTGAAGTTGAGGGTGTTACACTATGTCAGTCAATGGCCATACTCCGATTCGTGGCTAGACGATACGGTATGTATCAGTTCTTCATGATATGAATACTGAGAAAACGGTCAATACAAATGGTAGGGGTCCAGTTTGGTCCGGCATGCATTTAAAAAATCCGCCCAGTATCCAAAATAAATGTAGAAGGAATGGCTCGTCACCAAAAGCAAAAAGAACCCATGAATAACAAAATTGTTATGAGTCATAATACTGACATATCGTGCGGGTCAGATAGACTTTGTGAGAGTTGTACGGTAGGGCTTGAATTACTCTAGCCTCACACGCAGCGTTTTTAGGGGAGCTCGTGTTTCGTCCCTCACCACAAACGCCTGCTTAACCGAGAACAACATTCCTTTCCTAAGCTTTGCCAATCACGTTGTACTTTCCAAATTCTGGAAACTTGATCTTGACCGCAGGGTAACCCGATATTTTTTCGATCTGCATGAAACACTTGGAAAGCTTTATGACCACTAATAAATGTTAGACTCAGAGCGGCAAAAGTAAGATTTAGTCGGATTGTACAATACACCGTGTACTACATAACCTTAGCGAAGGAAAGAAAAGAGGGAAAAAAGTAACTCTGGGGTCGCGTTTTTACACTACCAGGAGGTTGTGAGTCGTGTTTAGCCTTTTAACACTTTATTTCACAACTGTTGATTGGTCACTTATCACGCGAATAAAACAATGGGAAAGGAATGTTGTTCTCGTTTGAGCAGGCGTTTGTGGGGAGGGACGAAATACGAGCTCCCCTAAGAACGCCTGTGTGGGAGGTTAGAATTACTTCGATTCTTGGCTAGAGGATGGGGTATGCATTTCTTCCTTGTGTCAATAGTAATAAAACGGTCAATAAAAATGGATGGGGGCGTGCATTTAAAAAATCCGTCCTGTAACGAAAATGAGTGCAGAAGGAATTGCTCATCACCAAAAGCAAAAAGAACCCATGAATAATGAAATACTTATGAGTCATAACACTTACATACCGTGCGGGTCAGATAGACTTTGAGAGAGAGAAACGGTTCTTACTTACTACTTAACTGCATCCGAGAATATCGATGACATAAACATACGTTAGGTATACGGTATAGATACACGGTAGGGCTTGAATACTTGTTTGAATAATTTCTGTGTTTATAATAGCATGGGCGGATGCCCAGATACCAATTCCCTATGGTATCACCCCGCCTACCCCCGAACCAAAATCCCACTCCGCCCTTGCAATATCAATTTATGAAATGCCTTTGTTAACAGGTTTGATGCCTAGCAACGATATCCAGCAGGCAAAGGCAGACATGTTTTCTGAGGCAGTTTACGACTTAGAAAACGCGATGGTCCGTGCAATTGTGCAGCCAGAACCAGATCGAAAGGTAACTCGTCATAAATTTGGTGCCAAACTTGCCAGGATGTCCTCTTGTCAAATAACATAACCGGGACAGCAGGGCGGTATGCGCAGTGTTAGCCTGCGAGCGAAGCGAGCCGCGCGAGAACGAGCAAGCAGCGAGGCTGCGAGGGGCCAAGGAAAGGAGCGCCCCCGGCTTTCAAGTCTCCTCTCGCGTGACTGTCGTGCGTCTACTTTTCACGATATCCCCCAAATGGAGAGCTTGCTTGCTGGCTAGCGCAGTGCAAGACAGCTGTAGATCTGAGCTGGAAACACTTGCTCAGGAATATCTGTTGAAGGCTATTTAAGCTTTGACGAATACCTAGTCTCCTACACAGCCGTTTTTAGCGTCGTCACGCAACGCTCCTCCCCACTTAGTGGGGAGGAGCGTTGCGTGTCGACACTAAAAACGGCTGTGTAGCAGACTAACGAATACCCAGAAGTTTTGAAGTAAAATCCCTCACTCCCATAATAATTCATTATAGTTTCCTATTATTACTGTACTGAAAAGTTCAGGTATGAAAGAGGAGGATGGTTTGTTTCCTTTTCCTTTCTTTTTCATGACTTTAAAAAATTCCCTAACTGATATCAAGAGATAATAACGAGCTGGCAGTTGGTAACTGACCTACCTTTTCAATATTTTTCAATCTACAGAAAGTTTTGATGGAAACATTTAAATCAGAGACAGTACCAAAGGCATGCAACTATCTTGAGAAATTTCTGGATGGAAATCCAAAAGATGAAGTATACTGCGTTGGAAATAAGGTAATTTTATAAAATTTGTTCCAAGACCGATGTATTCAGCAATCAGTAAGGTGATGTCAAAAAATGTAAGTGACATTGGCCCTTCAACTAAGTAACGCTGTTTTTGTTTCTATTCTTGACAGCTAAGCTTTGCAGACATCTGTTTCTTCGCGTTCTTCAATAGTTACCTAGGCGATGGTGAAATGGCTGTACCAGACACTTTGAAAGGCCTTCCTCGTCTTACCGCACTGTACGAGAAAGTCAGGGATGAGCCCAAGATCAAAGCGTGGCTTGAGAAACGACCTAACTCTGTTCTTTAAATGGAGTTTTAATATCATGTTAGCCGTTTAATGAATAAAACGAGAAGTCCTTGCGTTAGTTTTAGCTTAGAATTTTGGTTGATTTAGTTTTTGTATCTTAAAAGAGCGTAGACAACGGCCCATTTTTTTCCTTCGGACAGTAAACCAAAAGCTGGCCACGCCCGTTACGGTCGGCCGTTGAGCTGTTACTAACCTATAGAAAAAAAAGATCCTAACTAGCCTGTTCCAGGCGTTCAGATACTGGATGGAAAACAAAAAGCAGAGGAAAGAAAGAGGAAAAAAAATCAAATATGCTAATATCAAATTCACTGTTGAATTTGCAGAGAAAAACATGATGTCTTTCCTAGACACCATGCTTTTTCAAAGAAAAATAAAAAGATATTCCAGGGATTACGGATCATAAAGCAGAAAACGTGGTTGCCAACTTTTCGACATCCTCCTCGATCTAGTTGTAACTCGAGGCACTCACGGCAAAACTAAATCCTGCTCTTAACCTCTATGCCTTGAACGGTTGGATAACCTGCGAGCAAGAGCTTACTCACAGGCTTAGTGAAGGAATATTGGAGGCTTTTTTTTTCTTTATGGCAAATTTTTCGATGTCTGCTTTACGGAGAATGGATTTAGGGGCAGAGAGGAGTATTGGGAGGGGGGGCTACAGTGTTTCCCTCACAACAAACCCACGCGCACACTTAAAGTAAGATTATAAATGATAACACTGTGCATTGTTTTTCAGCTTTGACAGTGCTGACACTTCAGAGGGTGAAGGAAGTCCGTACGCCAGGGCTGCATGATAGGAGGCACCATAAAACTTAAAGCCTCGTTTATGAATCTACTAACTCTATCTTGCTTGTTTTCGGTGTTCTCCCGTTCGTTGTCATTTTTCTCTGCACGATATTCTTTGCGTTCAACGCAAATATAGCATTCAGTCGTTACCCATTGCTATCGGCCAGCGCCCTTTTCTAAAATCCTGGAATCACACCTTTACTTTTTCAACCTGAAAAATAATGAACAAAGGAAAAATTCCGTATTACGTCAACCGAGTCTCTCTACCTCCAAACAGATCATAAGTAACAACCAATCAGAATGGGTGTTTCGCTGTTAGATGCGCGAGCAATCTCATTCTTCTCAAGAGGCACATTATACTAATACTAACATCCATTGAAAGCTGCTGAATCGTGACACTTGTTACCCATAATCGTGTCACTATATCGCTCCAATCAAAACACGTTCCTAAAGATCAGATCTATCATGGCTCCAAGTTACAAACTAAGCTCCTTTCGTTTACGAGCCCAAGCTGAGCCCGCAAGATTGATTTTTGCTTACGCTGGAGTAGATTATGAAGATATCAGAATTGACTGGTTAAACAAAGAATAAGAGTGGACTCCAGTAAAAGACAGTATGTCAGTTAGCTTGGATTTACGCCATATTTCCACATCCACCACTTCTTTTACTGACAGACAGGGTTTGATGTCAAGAAAACTCGCCTTTGTAAAACATGGTCTAAGTATAGCACTAAAAGCACTATAACGTTTAGTACACCTAAGAGGTTCCGTTATAGGCTCTTTTAATCGCTTTTAGTAAACGCTCCCAAGAAAACTGATTTCCTCCTATTCTATACATGACCTGTCTGTAAACAGTGCACAACATATACTTAAAAAGTGTAGTGATAGCGAACGTACGGAACCTACATTATCTGGGGGGGGGGGAGGGGGGGTGAACTTTAAAATGAAAATTGGTCTCCTCTCTGTTAGCACCTTTTTTTGCTTTGCACCGCCTGTATTTATCACAAACAAATTAATGTACTGGCTCCGACTGGTTGATCAAGTGTTTCATGATAATGCTCTTTACATGTTTTATTGCACGTTTACGAAAGGAGAACCTTTTCCGGCAAACAACAAAAGAGTATTGTAGTCTGTGATGAAAAGCGTCTGATTGAACCAAACATTTTTTCCGAGTAAACAAAACGTAAAACGATTTGTAGACAAGATAGAGAGTGCGGTAACGATGAAATGTCGTAGACGCTGTAGGGAAACTGCCAGCGCGCTTCACACATTTCAACGCCATGCTGGCTACGTCATATTACAAATCACGCATAGGAAACGCTATAGCGGGTACTTTGGATTTCCTTAAGTCAAATTGGAATTAAGTTTAGATATACCTGGAATGTTTCAGTGCTAAGGATAGGTTCGTTCCAAGCGACTCGTACGTAGAAACCTCCAACGCAAACCCTCCTTCTCAACAACAGTAGCAACATGCATCTATGTCCCACTGAACGTCCATTTGTTCATTACTTTAGTCTGATGAAAATTGATTAGTAATTAAATAATGCCTAAGCTTCTTGTAGTAACCAGGGCTTGTGACTCGTGCGAGGATAACAGACACAGCAGAGAAAAAAAAACTGAGGTAACTGACAGATGACCAGTTTACAGGTCATAGCCTACAAATACAGCCGTTTTTTCTAGCTCCACGGTTAGGGTTAGGAGTAAGGAGAAACGGCTGTATTCGCAGGCTACTAAATTGATGGCTGTATCTGACAGTTCTTTCTGATCATAATTATGTTCAACAGACGCTTTTCATTCAACGAATTTATTCTTGCCTCTTACGTTATCTTGTTGACAAACATTTTCAGCATATAAACCACACATAACCCACATGTAACTTGGTTGCTTGTGAGGAAGGGTTGGGTCCGATTGTCAGTTTCTCATTGGTGCCGGCCAATTTCGTTTAACAACCCAGAGGTGATAGAATCAACTGTCTGTAATTTATGCAAGCATTTCTCTCATTTTCTAGAGCAAAAACTGATCACTAAAATAGATAAGCAAACTGCATTTTGGAGCTTCGTTATCAGCATGATAATAATTTGTACCTTTTTAGGTGGAAAATATCCATTTGGTCAGGTGCCTATTCTGGAAGTCGAACCGGAAGGTGTGACAATAAGCCAGTCCATGAGCATACTCCGGTTCCTAGCTGAACGATAAGGTACGATTGATTACTGTCATTACTTATACATGTAGTAGTCCATCACACAGGGGCTTCTAAAATTCTCTGTGTTCACCATTGTTATCTAATTGAGAGAAGCTCTGGCCTTGATCGTTACTTTTATGGTTCTTTTTAAAAGTAATGAAGCAATAGGCGTGAAACTCTCGATGCTTTGCTACATTGAATCCGCAGTTGCCTCGATTGGCTGAGTTTTTTAGCCGGAAAGATAAGCCTGATACTAGCGTAAAAATGTAACATTGTGTGGCCTTACGAGAAGTCGTCTCTCCGAACTATTGGACTCCCAGAACTATCTATGATATGTTAGATTGACCGTGTGCCGGTCGGTCATCAACAGGGGCATGGCCAGGATTTTTTTCAGAGGTACGCACAATTCTTCAAATCGTTTTAAAAGTAAGAATAAATGGAATTAATTTAAGAAACCGTTCGTATTGACATACATTGCCTTGTAATATCTAGAAATCTTTTCGAAATAAAATACCGTAAAATTCCGAAAATAAGCCCCGGGGCTTATATTTTTCAAAGGCTCTTTTTGAAGGGCTTATTTTTGGAGGGGCTTATATTCGGAGGTGCTTATTTACGGAGGGAAGTTTGCGTTTCTAAATCGATTGGGCTAGCCTTATAGTTGGAAGTAAATTTACCGTTTTTGCTTTGTTTTACTTTGTATTTGAGGGTAATTTTCCAAGTACAAGCCCCCGGGGGGCTTATATTTGGAGCGGCGATCATAACGGAGAATTTTTTGCGTTACCGGTTTGGGGAGCTTATATTTGGAGGGGCTTATACATGGAGGGGCTTATTTTCGGAATTTTACGGTATTACGATGTATGTAGGTTTAAGTGGCCGAAAGATCACAATAACCGTAAGAGAGGTTTGTTTGGGTCTAATAGTTCATGATAGTTGTTATTCCGGAATACGATGAATACGATCTGTTGAGCCTAGGCTAGTCAGTCAGATAGGCTCTAATGAGAAAAATCCGGCAAGGTTGCAACATCTAGATCTCTAAATTTCTAAGTAATGAGAGATTAATGTGCCGTTATCTCCTCTTGCAACAGGCTTGATGCCCGGCAATGATATTGAGAAGGCAAAAGCAGACATCTTTTCTGAAGCAATCTATGACTTAGAAAACGCGTTTATCCGTGCAGTTGCCGACCCAGACAAAAACCAACAGGTAAGGCATGATTATCATCATCATCATCATCATCGTCATCATCATCATTATTATTATTAGTTTCTTCTTTATTTTTATACCATAATACAACATAATAGCCGAGCCCATTCCTAGGGCCTAGGGTTAGAATGAGGTAGAAGTCTATTTGATGGAGACTGTCTTAGGATGTGAGTTGTTGTTACTATTATTATTATTATTATTATTATCCGTCTCAATGCACTTCCGTTAGAATTTGAGTTGCTAAAAAGCCCAAAAGAATTCATTAAAGTTCTCTATAACATATGAAATGTATAACAACACGTACACAATCAATATTTCTTTCCGATGATGTTTTCTTTTCCTTTTGTTGCTTTCCAAAATTTTAAACCTTATTTTAAGAGAGGATGAACTATAGGTACTCGAACTGATTGCGCTTTCCTTTTTTAAATAAAATTATAGAGAGTTTTGATGGCCAAGTTCAAATCAGAAACAGCACCTAAGGCATCCGTCTACCTGGAAAAATTTCTGGATAAAAATCCTAAAGATGAAGTGTTCTGCGTTGAAAATAAGGTAAGTTCACATAGAGAGCTTTTCTACCCGGCGGACTAACACGGGAATAAAATGTTTTTGGGTATCCTAGCCATCCTTTCTGCTTTGCATTTCTAGGATGACAGCGTCTCGGTTTTCTTCTTGTTTAACAGCTGAGTTATGCAGACATCAGTTTCTTCGCATTCTTTAACAGTTACCTTGGTGGTGGTGAGTTGGAAGTACCAGAAGCTTTGAAAGACCACCCGCGCCTTACAACGCTGTACGAAAAAGTCAGGGACGAACCCAAGATCAAAGCGTGGATTGAAAAACGTTCAAAGACACCTCTGTGATGAGCCTGTAAAATCCTTTGACGTTAGTCAGGAGCCTAGAACTAATTAGACTTCGAGTAGTCCCCATTTTTCGCTCGCTCTACTATGCCTGAGGAAAAATGGGGACTTCTCGTAGTCTAAGTACTGATAGGCTAATTAATCTACTATGATATAACGAACGCACCGGCCTTTTACTGTTGTAGTCCTGAATGTGGCTTGAATTAGTAAATCCTGCAGGATCATTTGTTTTGGTATCTGAATAAAGCCTACTGAATAACTGTCTAAAAGTTTTATTCAACTGGACAATTTTAACCAAAAACTACCCGCTCCCGTCAAGGTTTGTCCCCCATTACCGGGTTAAACTACCAGGAGCCTGGTCCCAGCTTCTAGTGCTCAGGCCTCAAAACAGTCAAAAGTAAGAAAAGGAGTCCAGTCCACAAATTTGTACAATTGCGTTTTTGAAAGAGAAGTTAGGACATTTCACGTTTCTCATCCCACACGCAATAACTGAAATTGCAGGCCCCTTGGGTCCATTGTGGAGTAAAGGCATGAGATAGCAATTTCTGGCGAACACGTGATCAACTTTCTCGAAACTTTCCCACATGAAGTCATGGTTTGCAACTGGTTTTTCGACTTTGTCCACGGACCAAAAGAGAAATATACACATCAATCCCAAGAACGTTTATCTTGTGTTTGTTTTTGTTTTTCTCTTTCAGAGCGAGACAAGAAGAGACTTTTAAGACTCCTGATCTATTACGAATCATGTTTTTTTTTTGTTATAAAACAAAGAGTAAAAGTGAGTTGTTGTGTGTACCCGCCTTCTAGCCCTCAGTCCTTGGCGATCTGTCGTATGCGTGACAGTAATCGGCGCGATTGTCAGAAGGTAATATTTTTGTAATATAATGCATAACGTATTTCACCCCCCACTGGTCCAACTACAATAACGACCTGATCTTATAGATCCGATATGCTGTAATTTTTGCATGGTTATGTCCATGTTTTTGAGGTTGGTTTTGATCAATCCTTTATTTTCTCCGCGAGATATCAACTTGACACTTGGACTCTTGCCCTCCAGAAGACACGTGATATGGCGTGATTCTCAGGTATACTGAAGAGTTACAGTAATAGCGAAACAGCTGTCTATGGCTACAATCCCGCTTTGTTTTGAGTTCTTTCGGTGTCGTGTTGATGTCCTGTAAAGGTAACTTTTACCTAGTACGATCAGTATTGCAGTGTTCTGCTTGCAAAATTTAAATTGTCTACTTGTTTATATTTTTGCTGATCAGGTCTTTATAGTTCCTACGTTCTTCGGCATATTCGTGTGCGGTCCTTTGCAGTCCTTTTGTGGTAAAATGTTTGTACTCCAACTACAATAGCCGTTCTTATATTTCCCATTACGTGCCCCCCCCCCCCCCCCACCTCCTCCCTCCAGAAGAGCACCCCAGGAGTTAACTATCAGGACAATCCGGAAGACCTCTGGGTCACACACTGACAGTTGATGCATCACAGTTTTGGCCGTCTTAAATTTACGGCGTGTTTGTGTACTATATATTCGTATTCTACACACGTTTGTCCTGATCTTCCAGACTTTCCTTAACGAGATGCCTCAATACAAGTTAACTTACTTTCCAATCCGTGGCAAAGCCGAATGTATCCGGATAGTCTTCGCAATCGCTGGCGTCGAATTCGAAGACGTTCGCGTTCATCCACAAGATTGGCCAAAGCTCAAAGAATGTAGGTATTACAACATTTTAAAGCAAAGAACATTATCACGGACGTTTTATACCCAATCGCGTTCTTAGGTTGATCTCTTATTCCATGATTGTTTCTTTTTTTGATTTATTATGAGGGTTAGGGTCAAAGCGATAGCCTGTTCCAGGCTTGGAACAGGCTATCAAAGCGACTGTATTTGTCTCAAATCAGAATTTACTCTATGAGATTAATTGACTGATAAACGCAGGTCTGTATGTGTTTCAAATTGCGTAGTCTCAACGCGATACTCAAGAAAGAAACAGCTTATCACTGGGATATCGGAACCTTTCATTTCATCCTTCGGTTGGCATGACTGAATATTTGAACCTTGTTTAAAATATGGACACCGTCCAAAGAGACCAAAGGGACACTGATCAAAGTGTCAGTTGTACAGCAGAGGGGTCTGGCTTAAGAGGGAGGAAATGAATAACGTTTGGTATGTTTGAGACTAAGAGAACAAGCCGTAACATAGGAGTGCCCGCAAGGACAGGTTCAACTGTATGTATTATCCTAAAACAAGTGAAATCTCATTTAGACTTATCGTTCATGGGCCATTTTGTACTAAGAAAGGAATGTTTGTTTTAATGATTTGTTTTCATAGTAGCTTATTAATTTCGTGATCTTTGGCAGTGGTTCATTTCTTTTGTTTTGGGATTTTTTCTCATCGATTTTTTTTGTACTCAGACCTTTTGTTGTGAAAGCTTCTAGACCGGATCTTTTGTGAAAGGAGCTCTGTGATCGTATTTTTCGGTCGGTACGACAGCACTGTTGGACCATAAAAATTGTAATTGACAGATATCACACATATTTACTCGAATGTGACGACATTTAACAAAAGCGTTACTGTTTGACAGATGAGTTGATTGCTTTTTCGGTCTCACAAGATATTTGACTGATCGTGTTAAAAACGGTAATTGGAGAAGATAACGACTAGGAACTGATGACTAAACTTATCATCGTCATCATCACTATTCAGTGCAAAGTGGATGGTTTTACAAGGGGTATTTTCGCGACTCGATAGCCTGCGAAAACATCCGTTTCTCCTCGCTCTTCGCCGCAGGGGAGGCCAGCGACTCGAGAGTGGCCCTATCTTGTCTAGCCTCCCACGCAGACGAACGAACCCCTAAGAACGTCTACGTGGGAGGCTATATTTTGTCCTCGTGAAATGTGAAATGGGTAGTTTTTCCTCGCGAATCGAGATTTCCATAGTTAAACGTGATTTTGCAAAATAATTCCTTCGTGAAGCGAAAAATAAATGAACCTTTAATTTCGCAGTGTCTGTTATTTTCGTGAGTGTAAAAGGTCTGTCATATTTCCCGTGAAACGTGATCAATTACACCACCCACCCCCCCCCCCCCCACCTTTACCACCCTCTGAAGCATGTGGCTCTGCTCATTTTTTGAGGCATTGACTTTCACTGTATAAGCGTAAGTATATAAGTGCTTCAAAAACTGAGGTTATAAATACATTTGTTACATTTTATCCCTTCAGCTGGATTAAGCCCTTCAGGTCAGCTTCCTATTCTGGAAGTGAACGGGCAGATTCTAACACAGTCCAAAGCTATTCTAAGTTATGTGGCTAAGGAACTTGGTTAGTACCATTTTTAAATTTGTATTTTAATCAGTACAGTAGAATGTTTTTCCCTCTCCGAGAGTTGGTTATCACGGGAGAGTTGGATAACTAAGGTTACTCCACGATGAGGGGGAGGAAAAAAAGTGGAGGAAGAAAAAATAATAACGTTAAATCGTGCATGAAGCGGTTGCAATAATCACACTTCTTTAGTTCAGAGAATTGTTTAAGCAAAGTGGTCACCAAGAAGAAAATCAGTTTTTTTTAGTTCTTGGCAATACGGGTATAATGCAGTCGTAAATATAACCTAGAAAGCAGTTTTACTTTTGTGGTTTATTGAGGTTTGGCCCCAGAAGACAATTTTCAGCTTGCTCAAGCCGACATGTTAGCTGGTGTGATCTCAGAGTTAGAAGATAAGCTAAACGCAGCCTTCGCCAACGAAGACCAAGAAAAAAAGGCGAGGAACTTACATCTACAATAATATTGCACTGTTAAGTAAATGTTGTAGTGGCCTAGATTGCAGCTGGGAATTTAGCTCCGTCGTTAGCCTGCGTAGCTGGCGGAATGGTTTTTTTGAGCGTGTGAGAATTTTGGTGGCGAAGCGAGGGCAAAAACGTCTCCTTCCCATTCTCCGCACGGTTTTGCAGCTCCTCTTTCCTCCTAACCTTTCCTCGCGCGCGAACGATCCCGCTGGTAACGCAGGCTAATCGGTCGTTAGGAGTTGAATTGCTGTTTTGCCTTTCTCGTATAGCTTTATTTCCGCCCACTCCACGTTACCTTCCAACTAATTATTGCTGTATGGACGTTCCTAAGGTTTCCTAAGTTTTCAAAGCAGATACTGACACAATTTTTATTATTATTATATTTAAACAATTAACCGTGTTTGATTATTTTTTGGAAAGCCCCTGAAATTTGTTCTTTTCTTTATAGGAAAAAGCTCTCACGGCTGTTCGTGAGCTTCTTGTTAGCAGATGCGAATATTTTGAGAAGCTCCTGGCTACTAACAATAAGAGGGGATTTTTCTTTGGAGAAAAGGTTGATAAGTAAATCTATAGTGAACAGTGACTTCTATTTTAAGTTAGGCAAGTAGTCCATTTTGTGCTAGCCTGCGAGTAGGCTCACTTGTGCGAGTTCAGGGGAAATTTTGGCCCGCTCGCAAGCTACTTTTTGTCCCTAATTTCTCCAAAGGGAGGAAAAGTCTGAGTGTAAACAGGAGGTCAGGTGAGGAAGGGAAAGAGAAGAAGTTGTTTTCCTCCTCAGTTTTTTCCCCCTTACATCCATATGCATCGGTAATGATTATGATTATTATTATCTATCGAACGTCTCTATATAGAAAGTTGGCCGGGTATGTGCTTGGGACCAACCTTATCTCAGGGCTTTTTAATTGCCGTTACAAAATGGGAGGGACCTTTTCTCGCCCTCCCATTTTCTAGGGAAAAATCCCAGGAACAAAGTTGGGTTGGAGTCGGAGCCCTTGCCGAGGAACAACAAGACTATTTCGTCTATCTTTCGTTCCCTGTTATGATACAAGCCTTCCGGAGAATTTTAGCTGTTCCATATTAACTCGATTTCTGCGTTTTTCCAACGATTCCCAGCTCTCTCAAAAGCTATTGATGTCTTGTGGTAACGGATCCAGCTCCAATCACAAATAGAACACTGTTCATTCGATAGAAGAATCAAGTAAACAACTCTGAAGTCGTGTTGGTAGTCACTGTTAAGAGGCTATTGGTACACCATTAGATCGACCTAGAAACAAAAATACAAATGCGGTATCGCTATATGATTTCGTTTAATGATAAACTAATACAAGAATACTTATTTTTTGCAATAACTACTCCTACATTTTTTTCTTTAGCTAACCTACGCAGATGTTGTGGTGTTCGCGTTTCTAAACAGCCATTTACTAAAGGGCAAAGCAGAAGGGATCCCTGAGCTGCTTAAAGACTTTCTGGCCTTATCCGCTTGGTATGAGCTGGTCAGAACCCAACCCAAGATTTTAGAATGGCTGAAAAACCCTCCAGCAGATATCATCGATTATGTTTACTGAGAAATGAAAAGGAACTCACAGGATAACCTTGCTTGCAGATGACACAGAAAAATGTTAAAATATATATTAGGGCCGTTTATACGAGAAAAATAACACGCGAAAATATAAGACGCGCCCTAAATAAGAGGCAAACTATCCCGTATAAACGGCACATTGCGTTTGAATTCTAGCTAAGACGCGTCTTATCTAAGAACAGCCCCTAACACCTGTTCTTCGATAAGACGCGTCTTAGCTAAGTCTTGTTTAGGACGCGTCTAAAGAAAGACGCGTCCTATTGTTCCTGGTCTAAATAGCCCTAATTTTTTAATAGAATTGTCTCTTCTTTTTCTGATAAAAATTATGGCACGAATTTGTCACTGCTATGTTACTCAATAAAAGTGATTGGCAAAAAGCTAAGGTGACAGTCGTTCGAGCATGCGCATCAGTGATCAAGATGTCACGCATCATGTAGGTACATTTTACAAAGATTTAAGAATTGGTAAGAAACTGCAAAAAGTAAAACGTTTCCTGGAGATCTTTACTCCTTTTTTGCCTTTGCATAAACTCGGGGCGGCCTGAAATAAGGGCCAGATAGGGATCAATAAAAGGCTTCACTTTCTTGGCAAGACCTAATCAATGCCAGACTAGTCCTAGAGAGAAACATGTAGAACTAGAAAGGTTTGGAAGGGGAAAAAATGATATTTTAATTCAACTTAATTGACCTTGATTAGGAGCATAAAACCGCCAGCCGAACCTAATTAGGAGAGTTATGCCCTTTTCAATGCTATTTTATGAGCATAATCCAACAGATCCTATTTTACTGTAACAGTCTTAAAAAACCAATTCAAGTTTCAACTTTTATTAAATGCAAAAGTTGCAATAATCGTTAAAAGAATGGAAGAAAGTGAAGTAAAGTTTTCAGTGGCGTCAAGCGCAGGCCAGGACCTTCGAGCCCCGACCCCCTACCTCAAGAAAAAAAAATATGACACGTCTTTCCCAGTCTCTCTCGAGAAATCGAATGTTTGATCGATCGCTGTGCAGAACGCTTATCTAGAGTGGTGAATATGTCTAAGAAATCCTACAAACTGACATACTTTAAAGCTAGAGGACGCGGAGAATTTATACGTCTCGTTTTCTTGGTCGCTGGAGTGGAATTTGAGGAGCACCAAGTCGATTTTCATGAGGAATGGCCTTCGCTGAAAGCAAGTAAGTACTTAAGTCGGGTGTTGATGGCCTGTTACGTGGGGGTTTCGTTCACATGTATTTTTGAATTTTGAGGTTTTGATTTGCAGAGAAGCAGTAAGACAGAAAAGCTTTCATTTGCCATACATACGTGCTGTGCCTATCGACAACTTCGTTCATGTGAACGAAGAGGCGGTGGGAGGGAGTGGGGTAGGGATTGACGAGCGTCGTCTGCCGAGACAACAAAGGACTGCGCGCGTAGGAGATCGTATGGTTATTAAAATCACCAAAAATGAAAAAAAGCAATAGAGTTCAAGGCAACATGTGAGAGAGACAAAGGAAACTTTTAACACGAAATATGATCTGGAGGAGGGAGGGGGGGGGGGGGGTGGGGTTTGATGATTTGGCAATCTCTTACGAAAGCGTTTACAAAAACTTGTTGGGAGGCTGATGAGAAATTGGGGGGTCCACCCAAAAAAATGGAAGTAGAAAGAGGGGTGTTTGAAAAATATAAAGACTCTCAGGTGGGGGGGGGGGGGGGGGGGGGTGCCTTAAATAATGAAAAACAAAAATTGTCATTAGCCAAAGACACCACACACAACACAATTTAACAAAATATAATATTCATTAATTAGCAGTACTATGTTTGCTTTGTTTCTTACAGATATAATAACCTGTTTTTTTCTCTTTTGGTTCTGTTATAACACCTAGTGCCCTGTTGTCAACATAGAATATTCAGAGCATAGAGCTGTAACTTTTTTGCCATCCAAAGACCCTTTTAAGAAAATATACATAAATACAAATTCTTGATAATTTTCTCAATCATGTCATATAAACTATAGAGTATCTCTTTTGTAACATCTCATTTCATTTGATTTGAGCAAATAGAACATCTCTAGGGTCATTCAGAATCTCTTGTGTAACATGTCATTTCTCTTCAGTTGAGCAAATGAATACCATAAACATATGATCATTTCACTCTATTTGAGGAAAAAATAACAGGGTAACACAGAGCTCTTTTGCAACATCTTTTATTCCATTTCATCAATTTCTTCTGGATCACTTTCTTCTATCATCAGTTTCATCAGCATCAAGGATAACAACATCTTTATCGATATCGTGACTGCTAAGCATATACCTGCCAACTCTCACGCCTTAGGCGTGAGTCTCACGCCTGCGGGTTGAAACCTTCGATCTCACGCCGGCTCACGCCTGCGGGCCAATTGCTCACGCCTGATTGAAAAATGTGAGTTGTTGCCGTCCTGCTTGAAACAAATTATGTCCAAAAATATGTTAACTCAGACCCATGTAAGGAACGAAAACCATGTGTAAAATGAATAAATGGCAATACCTTCCTCGCGATCTCTGATTTTTGAAGTGAAAAGCACTGGGAGCGAGCTCGCCTTTGGCAGACTTCAGCAGACTTCGGACGTCTTCGGAAGACTTCGGACTTCTTCGGGAATCTTCGGAAATGATCGAGTCGTCTTCAAAAATCCCAGCACTCCCAGGATAAAAATCTCACGCTTATATCTCAGAAAAAGTTGGCAGGTATATAAGCAGTGTGTTGCATAATAAAATCCCCACATTCATTCTATTTCAATTAGGTTATTAATCGTTTGGTGTTTGGATTGCAGTCTTAATATTGTGGAAACATTGATTAAAGGTCACTTCATTAAATCTGTTTGTGTTGTTTATCATTGCACTTATATTTCTACATTTTTATGTCTTTAAAAGGTGGCATCGCCCCTTTTGGCCAGCTGCCATTGCTAGAAATAAAGGATGGAACCAGTTCAAAATCTATTATGCTCTGTCAGTCTGTGGCCATTTTGCGATACCTGGCCAATGAATTTGGTAGGTAAAAGTACTTGTTGAATAAGAAATGACTTTTTGAAGCATTCGCACAGGATTATAAATAAGGATCAAGAATGCATTTGCACAGGATTATAAATAAGGATCAAGAATGCATATGCACTGAAATATAGAGTTAAATGTCAATGCGTAGTTCCAGAAAATATCCATACTCCCCCCCACAGAAGGGATTGGAAATTCCTTGGGGGTGGGGAGTTCTCAAAGGCCCAAAAATTTGAGTGGATGTATGAAGCTTGACTGGAATTTCCAGAGAGGTTGGGGGGTCTAAGTAAAAATCCCTTCCATAGGGGAGGTATATGGATAATTTTGGAACCACACAATAATGTATTCAAGGTAATCCATGGCATCACCCCTGTATATATATGGTTGGTGTTTATAGGACTGGCTCCTGAAACGAACTTAGAAAAAGCTTTTGCAGACATGGTTGTTGATGCAGTCATGGACATTAGGGCCAAAATCAGAAAATGCCGATTTGAAACTGATGCTGTACTTAAGGTAAACATTCTAATAAATGTATTTACCTTGGAGATTAAGTTTGATGTTCTGATCTCCATTCAAAGCCTTTGGTGCTGATGAGGAGAATTTGCTCATCAATCAGCAAGGCTGTGCTCTAAGGAACATTGAAGGGAGCCCAGTACTCGGAACCTGTAAAATCTAGGGTGCCCAGCTTATGATTTTGTGAAAGAAGGAAGATTTTCAGTTGCCCAAGAGCTGAGGTTAGGCACCAGGGGCCACCTGGCTCTGCTAGAGCACACCCTTGAATCAAGGCATTCTTCACTTGTTGCAACCTCATTCCCAGGGTTCTCTCCTACCTGCCCTAAGAGAGAGAGAGACCCTGGAAAACGCTGGTCACGTGTCTCCAGAGCAAAATTAATTCTGAGGGAGGAGTCTTTTGTCTCACATTTATTTGTCTGGTTTATTCGCAACGTTCACGCAGTGATCGCAACAGAAAGATAGATTTGCTAACCCTACTACAACTATAACTGAAACTAAGAGAAATTTCTGCCTAAACAAGACTATCAGATAGACAAGTGAATTACCGGAGGAATCAAACACTAGCATTGTTGCCAGTTTAACCAATGACACCAATTGCTAAAATATACGATCTTGAGTTATACACAAGCGAGTTAATTTTTTGAAGGTAAAATCCCTGTACGTTGAACTTCAAAATTAAAAGTTTCAATGTTTGTCTGACATTTATTACAAGTCTATGGATTAAAAAACCAAAGGATGAACTGTAAAGGAGTCGTAGACCCCATATAAAAACAGATCACCTAAAAATATATAGAAACACGATAAAATAAGTTTCAGAAAATACAGAAATATAAAAGCTGCTTAAAAATCACTGAAAAAATTTCTTAACTCCAGACTTAAAAATATTTACATTATCAGAAACACGAATGTCTAACGATAGTTGATTCCACTATAATTCTATGGAAAAAACTATACTTCAAGACATTAGTTCTGGCATATTTCTTCTTTAAAGTTAAGGAGTCCTTAGCCCTAAGTGAGAAGCAGTCAGCTTCTGAGTGGAAATCTATAATTTTATTGATGTCAATATCAATGTTGCCATTAAGTACTTTATTATATAAGAAAGTGACGTCAGCCAGTGATCTTCTCTAATCGCCAGTGACATGAGGTTTAACTTCTTCAAACGAATGTCATAGGGATTATCACTTTTTAAGATAAGTTTAGTCGCTCTTCTCTGTACTCTTTCCAGCTTATCAGTATTTCTCTTTGTATATGGGGACCACACCTCTGAACAATATTCCAAATTTGAGTGGACCAATGAGCAGTAAAGAGTACGCAAGGTCTTAGGGTCATCCAGACCTTTACAATTCTCTTAATCAGACCGAGTATTCTGTTAGCCTTGGATACTATGTAATCTATATGTGGGTTCCATGATAAGTGATGATTTGTAATATTATCCCCAAGTCTTTAAACTCTTTTACTTCTTCCAGCTCAGAGTTTAGTACATGAGCAATTAAGAAGCACAATTTATGAGCAAAGTACACTATGGCTGAAGACTTGATTGTAAGCCGTCATAGTCAGTGAAGCGAACAACTCAGTTGCCGATGAATGGCAGATGAATCCTGATGTGACGCACGTCCATGAGCGAGGGACGTGACAACTTTGCCATGTTAGAAGACTGGCTTTTCCTTCAATCAATCAATCAACAACTTTTTTTAAGTGTCTAATCTTCTAGCTTGCCATCAGGCCTACTAATGCGGGGACACTCCTTTAAATATTTCCTTCTATTTAATACAACACACGCTTCTTTGGAGGTCTAAATTTCGGATACTAAGGATAAAGAAGACGCGGACAAAAATAGGAACTCTGAGAATTTCGCACACAAGTTTAAAGCTTCACCGGGACATCCCATCCGGGAGCTTCACAGAGAGCGACTTGAGGAAAATAGGAGCTATTCTGACAAGGTTTGGTGACTGAGTAGAGCATGCAAGTGTAGCCCACGTCGGCTAAGCTTTTATCATTAGATTTGTACAAGATCTTGTGATCACAATTCTGTGTTTTCACTCAGCATTAGCGAGTTTCAGAAACATGCCTTTGAAAATTTTCAGCTCTCATGATGTTTCTTGATATTTCTTTTACCATTTTATGGAGATGTAAACTGAAGTCACCACTTGATGGAAACTTAAAAAAGCGTATAATCCATTTATTTCGAAACACAACACACATGACTTATACGACCTTTCTTTTCGTAAAGGTGTTTTGAATACGAACGAACACAGTCAATGTGAGGGGCAAAAACAGCATTGATATAAATGAACCGTAGGATTTTAACTAATATAAGGGTCAATTATTGTGCATTGAGATGAATCGTTTGAAAAGAGAGACTTTGCTTGATGATGTGATCAGAAGTAAACAAAGGCATAATAGTGCATCATGTTCAGTCTTTTTAATATCCAAGGAGTCACTGTGAATAGTGTTTCCATATTGTTTAGCTGGCACAAAAACTTTGGATGAGTTATAAAGCGGCATAGTTATCTTCCATGAAAAAAAGTTAGTCTTGGGTGACACAAACAGAACTGGAGCGAATTTTTAACTCACATCGGTTTAAGGTGAAAAATATGTTATCAATCGTTTCATCTATTTACATTGTTTGAAGTGCGTGCTGGTGAACGCAACATGTGAGCGAGAAATCTTTAAACTTTTTTAGGTCTCAAAATGCAAAGGATTTTATACCATGAGGAAAATCTTAAAACTCAATATTTTTCATCTTCTGGAAAAAATAGTGCGTTTTTATGTAGACTGTGGACCGCAAATTAGGATCGCGCTTTTCTCAAACATGTGAATTCTGAAGTTCAGAAACCAACTGACAATTGCGTTTTTCGCTGCCGTCAATCATCTTAACGGACCTCTTAGGAAACAAAACTTTACTTCACGGGTTCAAAAGGTCATGGTTTGTGATTTGTGGATTTCGATCCATTTTGTGTGTTTCTCTGTTTCAAGGTTCGTTGCTTGTGATCGTAATTATGATTGACGGCAGCGATAAACACACTTGTGAAGGTGGCTTTTGAACTTTAGAGTTCGCATGTTTGTGAAAAGCGCAGTAAAGTCTCCGTGCAGTCAGTGAGGCCCCTGGATCAGGCAGGATCAATGGGCAGTTAACTGTCTGTTTTAGTATACTTCTGGTTTTCATACAATACAATATTTCTGTCTAGTGTAAATCAGCTCAGTCTGTCGCATTTTATGCTCGTAGAACGACAACAATTTTTGGAATTTCCGGTTACATCAAATTAGTCACGTTATACTGTCACGCTATATCTGGGGCAGAGAGGGATTGGCAGAGGGGTGTGTGGAAATGATGCAAATTGTTTCCTGCTTAGAATTAATGGCTAACCTGTTTATTTTTATTCATAACGGTGGAATTTAAAAGTTATTATTCAGCCCCCACTTAAAAATGGTAATCTTTTTTTTGGTTACGAAAGTCTTTCAAAAGGATACAATGTTCTGAATGAGTTTATTTTTCAGTCTCACATGAGATTCTGTTGCATCCAATGGTTGCCGACACGGTTTTATGGTAGCCTGAGTGTGTATAGCCGGCCCCTCCCCTCAGAAAAAATAGCCCCTTTGCAGCCCAGTTAAAAATCGTCTTTCGGCTATTCTTGTTGTTTTCTAAAGTGGACTCCACAACATAGAAATGGCAATTTAAATCTAATGCGTTTCGGTATAAATACTACTACCAGGATACCTAAGTTATTTTTGACTGCACAAAAGGTGAATCCTATGTGATTTCCATTGCATGTGCCAAATGAAAGCATCGCTGATAAACATCCGATTAACATACAGATACTCTGCAGAAAGTTACGCTTACGCTGTCAAAAGATTTTGTGCATTATTTTCAGCATTCAAGATCAGGTCAGGTACACAGTTTCATGGCTGCACTGATCTGTCTACGCTCTGTAGAGACAAATCTCACACTTACCTGCCCCTCCCCCAAATCGTTTGTTTGTAATCTCCCAGATTCTGGGAGACACGTGACCAGCGTTTTCCAGGGTCTCTCTCTCTCTCGCTCCGTAGGGCGGGTAGGAGAGAACCCTGGGAATGAGGTTGCACTTGTTGATCATTTTTTACTCATAATCCTGCTTATTATTGATTAAGTAGTACGCTGTATGGTGAAATTAAATGTTGGTCACTCTTAGGATTTAAAGAATAATTCTTTAACTTTTTTCATTTAATTTAGAACAGAACCATTGAACTGAATGTTTGCGTGTGTATTTTGTTTACATGCTCATCCCCCTTCTCCCTGCCTTTTTTTTCTTGCCCTCCATACCTGTCACCTTCTCTTTTGATATACTTGTGAACTTCTCTCAATCACTTGCTGATTGTTCTCCAACAGCGGGGTGGACTAGGGATGTAATGCCTGACTTGGGGGTTATAAGGCTGAATTAAGTTGTTATTAACCTTTTATTATTAACATACCCTGTGTGAAAGAGACTTTACATGTGCACTTTCTGGTTTCCAAATTTTCTTTCAGGAGAAGTTTATAAAAGAGTTTCAAGAGTCTCTGCCCACTGATCTTAAGAACCTTGAAAAGGTTTTAGAGGGTAACGATGGTGGAAAGGGGTATTTTGTCGGCAAAAAGGTATGCACTCACTTAGACTGTATTAATTTTCTAAGATTATTTTGCTCCATGATTTTGTCATTCATTCACATTTAGTGGAATATCAGGGTCATCTGTCACCTGAAAGATGATGGGAGTGACAACCCAGCAGATATGAGGACTTTGGCCTTGTAAGACTTATTAAGGCACCGAAAGTGCAAATGGGCTTACAGTTCGTTAACTTCCTATTGGAGTCTAAAAATGGACTCTTTTTCTTTCCAGCTAAGCTATGCAGACATTTCTTTCTTTAACTTCATGAATAGCTGGATGGCTAAGGACAAGATCAATGGCTACCCAGATGAATTGAAAGAACTTCCTTTGCTACAAGGGCTTTACGAGCGCGTCCGCGATATACCAGCGGTTAAGACACGCCTCAAGACAAGGCCAGATACAGTCCTGTGAAAGAGTTGAATAAATAAGTTACTAAGCAACTCAGCTTTGATTAAAAGTGTAGAGTGCATACCATAAATCCTCTATTAAGCCCCTTCCCCTCTAAAATAAGCCTCCTCCCTCTAATAAGCCCCCCCCTCCCCTCCCCTATTTATTCTTCACTAATAAATGATAGACTATATCAATCAACCATGACTGTAAAACTTCGTGTGCACTGATCCAGGATGGTGTATTCTGATTCTGATTCTCAGCTGCATGACCTGAAACTTCTTGTACATGAGCTTTTCCACTTTGCAATCTAGTTCTTTATGGAGAACTGGTACCATTGTCGTTTTTAAATTAAATAAGCCCCCCCCCCTCTGAAATAAGCCCCCAGTCTATTAAGCCCCCCCTCAAATGGGCTTGAAATAAATAAGCCCCCTGGGGGGGCTTAATAGAGGATTTACGGTAACGTGTTGTTAAGCTGAGGGCAAAGTAGAACATCTTTGGAATCTGCAAAATAAAACCTGTTAATTGTGCAGCCTACTTACTGTGTAGCCAAGCAGTTAACACCTTGATCTCCGGATCTGGAGCTCTGGGCTTCAAGCCCTGCCCATTGCGTTGTTTCCTTAGAGAAGGAACTTAACTCTACCTTGTCTCTCTTCACCCACGTGTATAAATGGGTACGGGCAACATACTATTTGGGGGGGAGGGGGGTAGCCCTGCGAGGGATTAGCATCCCATCCAGGGGAAGGTACCAACACTCCTAGGCATGCTTCATACTAAGGAAACCGGGATAAGCTCCGGCCGTTTGGGATTTGGCTCGTGTGCACATGTACCATTTTTTACCTACTTAAAGTAATAGAATGTAATACAGTAGCTTGTTAGTGTTACTGGTGATATGTGCAGATAAACAGGGGAAATTTTTATCTTGTATTTTATTACTCTTTTCTTAAGCTACGATGTCTTGAACTCTAGTCCAGGAAAAGCATGGTGCAAACTCGATATTCCTAGTTCATAAACCATTGCACAAGTTTGTAGATAAATTCTAGCGGACCGCCACTTAACATCAGGAGCGGATC
This sequence comes from Porites cylindrica, assembly GCA_964035525.1. Lineage (NCBI taxonomy): Eukaryota > Metazoa > Cnidaria > Anthozoa > Scleractinia > Poritidae > Porites > Porites cylindrica. Next base: position 330,985 of record OZ037781.1, read on the forward strand.
TAGAAACTTCAGAAAGGGGTGACCGAGACATTTGCCCACTTGCCAGCCATATAGATACTTTTTATTTTTCTAAGAATTCCATAAAAAAAATACAAAATTTCAAAGAAAAAGGGCTGGTCGGGCGCCCCTTCGTCTCATCCCTAAATCCGCCCTTGAACATATACAACCCCTTCCTCCCCCTTGCCCCGTTTCCTATCTCACCCTGAACGAATAGGACCCGCCCTTTGATTCATTCTCAAGAAAACGCTCTGTGTCAGTCTTGAGACTCGAGAGGTAGTGGTAGTGTGCTACAAAGAGTAGGATAAGGGTCCCAACTAGACAGTGAACATATAATACAAAAACAACTCCGAAAAACATCTTGCTAACTTAAAATATTAGTGTAAGCAAGAATTGACACAAAATAAATAAACGTAATATTTCGGTTCTTATTTCAAGACCATTATCAAACGTGAAATACAGTAATAGCCCGCGTATAAGAACCTGGGTTTTAAGAACCTGTTCGGCTAAAGTTTTCATTTTAAGCCCCCTCCACGTATTTAAGAACCTATTTAGGCTAAAATTTTAAGTTAGGTTCTTATCAGTGAGGTTGCTGTAAAAGTGTATAGGTAGAAGCTGCTGAATTAAGATCATCATCTAGGACATATGCTGTACCTGCACTGAACTGCCTATATAGGCATTGCTCTATGGTACAAATAAATGATTTATACTGTATTATCAGATGATATTTATAATATATATAGTGTATTCAGATGAAATTCATATGAAAATATAAGAACCTATTTTAAGAACCTCGGTAGCCTAAATTTGCTTTAAGTACCATTTATATAAGAACCTATTTAGGCTAAATTGAAAAATTCAGGTTCTTATACGCGGGCTATTACTGTGCAAGATGGAAAAGCACTGAACTTATAAAGAGAGCCAGCCAGAAAGGAAAAAAGTTAGACGTGAACCATTGTTGTTTTGTAGAAGTTTATTAAAAGTACTGAAGCGATGTACGGGATCTGATATTTTTAGGTTTCGCCCTCATACAGTATTAAAAGCATCATTAATGGTCGGTTTTCGGTCGTTTCTCAATCCAGCCCTTTATTTGCGGCACATTCAGAACACGTTCGTAATGCTCAACCAAGAGAGGATATTCACTGAGTTGCTTTGGTACAATTGGCTTGCCCTCGGCAAACGCGTTACACATATTAAAGAATGTAATATCAGCATACGTCATCTGGGAGGGAAAAGGAAGAAAAATTAATGCATTCAAGTTACTTTCGGAATTACTAAGTAATGTTATTTTTTAATCTCGCTTCCACTTGAGGATAATGAGAATGACAGTATGAAAATCTGTTTTCGTAGTAAATAACGGGTAAATAAATAGCATATACTAAAACAGTGTTTAGTGTTTTTCGCGTGCTCTGATTGGCTACTCAATCAGTGAATATCCTGCACTATTCACTGATTCACCTCCAGTTCCTCCGAGCGACCGTCGCCAAACTCGCGTGAGTTGCGAGCAACATGCCTTCCCGGTTTCTGCCGTAAACAAACAAAGAAATTTCACAACTAATCAAGCAAGCTGTTTCCGAAATACACGAAGAAGGTGACGAAGTTCGGATTGGAGGTTTTAACAGGTAAAACTTTGTCTTTTTGACACGAATTTATCGATGAAACCGGTGAAAGAGTTTTTTGTTTACAAATGCAAATTAAGTTTAAGTCTTGCGTTACTTTATTTAGTTGAGTTGTTCATAAATAAGCTTAAAACTAAATTTAATAATCTTTTTTTATAGAATGAGTTTAAATACAAAAAGAATTCACAACTTCTTTTGAAGAAACTTCCCCGCAAGAGCTAAACAAATGCCTTCAAAAGTTTTAATTGTCGGCAAGAAAAAGCGACGGCCGCGGCCGCCCGGTCATTACGCGCCAAAATTGTAATCGTTGGCAACAGTATTTGAGTTAAAAATCATCATTTTTGTGCTCAATTATCTCACTGTTTTAGTATATACTAAAATAATTATTCACCTCAGTGTCGGTGGCTAGTCGCAGTTCGGTAAATAGTAGCCTAGCCACCTCCACTTCGGTGAATAATTGTTACAATTTTATCCACATGTTAACTTTGCGACAATGCCTTTAGAGATGACAAAGATAGCTTGTGAGAGTGTGAAAGCTAGTTACCAGAAATGTATTCTCTTAAATTATATATTATCAAACACAAGGCTTTCATTGCAGCTATAAAGTGGATGGTAAGATATACTGGAATTGGCGGCATTATTTCTCCTCACAAAGGAAACCTCCGTTGCAAAAACTGAACTGGTGAGAGTTTTCCGTAGATCAATTTTATGTTAGCGTGGCATTTAAAGAAAGAAAACCTCAGCAATTTGTGAAGCGAGTTGTATGGTCATGATCGCCTCCAAACTCGATTGCAAATACAAAGCTTGAGGGCACAAAAGGTTATTTTGTGAAAATAGGGAAATATGTGGTAAGATTTCACTTTTTTGTCAAAGTGTTATTGAATAATAGTTTTTGTAAGTTCCACCGTTCTTCATTTTACTAGGATGACCAAAACTCATAGAAATCGGAGAACTCTTTCTTGCTGGAGCTGGCTCAAGACAAGAGAAGACATTTATTATCATAATATTACAAGTACAGCGTGTGTGGCAGGCGTCTGAAGGTAAGTGTAAGGGAGGGCTGAATCGGGGTCCGCTTTTCGCTTTTCTTTCCCTCTCCCCCTCCCCATCCGTCTTAGCCTACATGAACCGCACCTCCCCCCTCCCCGTCTCCCCTCTCTCTCTGGCTAGAGCTTGCGAGTCCAAAACGTAACCAACCGCACGCGAATAATATATAGATTTAGCCAGGGCTAAAAGCGTAGCTCTAGTAATTAATTTATAATTTAAATCAAACAATAAACTTGTAATCCACAAATCGGTGAACTGGGGAGATCCATATGACGTTTAAGGGTAGGGCTGGGTGACTTAAGAGAAAAATGAACGCGACGACAGCCACGCCATTTCTTGCGCGATTTCCCGCCAAGAAAAAGGCGGGTTGCACAAATGCATCGCGCGATTTATAACATACTCCTCCCCTGGACGGGCTGACACCTGATTCCCTTCCCTCCCCCGCAAAGAGTGTGCGGGCGTACGCTACGTCATAACCAAATTTTCTCGGATGGATGGTTTACCAAATTTTCTTACCCATGGTACTCCGCTGGCGCGCTTCGCGCGCCGGAGCTCCGCTAAAAAGTTTCGAGTCACCTTGAGCAAACTCGAGGACCCTAGTCCTCTTTATGAAAGACGGATGTTCATCTTACACTTACCTCGTCTCCCAGGAAAAAGCCTTTGCCTTCATTTCTTTCTTTCAAAAGAGACTCAAAATTGCGGAGTTTGGCAGGAAAAATGTTTTCAAAAAAATCTTTCTGCAACTTCACCTATTACACAAAAGAAAAAAAGAACATCTGAAACGACCTTTCTGTAATCGGATTGAATGCATTGAATGAATGTTTAATGGGTAGATTGAATGAGTGAAAGAATAAACAGTTGAACAAACGAACCTTCAAACAAATGAAATAACATATAACTCCTTACATTTTTCATAACTCAAAAACTGACCTTTTTATCTTCATCTTTTTCCATGAAAGCCTCGATGATGTTAGCAACAACATCTTCAACACCATCACTTATCATGTCGGCAATGGCCTCGTCAAAACTATCACTTGGACTTAGACCTAAGTGAAAACATACCCAAGGAGTCTTCACAAAAACAGTTTTGTGTCAATGACAATCAACTCAACAACCAAGTATATATCGCATGTTTCACACACACACGCTGCTGTTTGAAGCAATTAGAGTCATTGTCTAAGGGCCCGTTTACATGGAGGTGGGGGACCCCAGGTAGGTGAGGTAACCCGCTTAGATGGAGTAACCCGCCTGTCCATATTATCTCTCATTTTAATTTGATCACGTTGACATGATAGGTGGGGTGACCCATTACATGTTACCTCACCTATCTGGGGCTCCGCGCCTCCATGTAAACAGGCCCTAATTGTTTATTTACAAATTGTCGAATACTTGGCATATGGTCAAGAAAAACGCAAGGAAACATTTATAAACTCTGCTTTTCACAAAATTTCTGATGACTTCATTGTATGTTCTCCAGGGGATGGCATGTTGGCCAGGACTTACCTCCTTGTTTGCAGATGAACTTCGCAATTGCGTTAGATTGTCCAAGGATTTTTCCTTCAGGAGTTATAATAAATGGAATTTGACCAAGGGGAGGTCTACCAGCTGTTTTACCAAAAAAGAAAATTGAACAAAGAATTAAACGAGTAAAATGACTACAAACGAATTTAATCCGAGTTCGAATCTGGTCAGTACCTTTTTCTCTTCGCTTCTTTTCTTTTCTTCTTTTTCTTCTTTTCTTTTCGTTTAGTTTTCATTTTAGGTATAACAGTTTTGTTATGTTTCTATATATAGCTCACAATTTTTTATTCACAAATTTTCTTCTCGGCTTTACTAGCCGTTCCCCCAAGTCGTTCGCGAGGTCCTGCGATTTACGTATTTCTAGTCGAAGCCCGGGTCGCTTTCAGAAGCTTGATTAAGCAATTTAATGGAGTTTCCTTACGAAATGGTCTTTGAATGCCGAGATCCCGTTGACTACGGCGCATAGGTCGTTAGGAAAGGTAGTAAGGAGGTTGTACCGTTTACTTTGGAAGCTTGAGTGGTTACCCTGTGCTCTTAACCGCTTTGAACCAGTTTTGTGTGATCGTACAGCTCACTTATTCACACATTTTTTTAAATTTAAAAGGGTTTTGGTAAAGTACTAGAATGGTAATAAAGCTTTGGGGGAAAGCGACATTATTTTACAAGACATTTTTCTTTTCAGTTCACCATAGTAAGTCAGTCGCCTGGCCCCCGGCCTGGCCCTCGATAGCTTCTTTGGCTTTTCATTTCACTACTCCCAGAATTACGATATTTTTGCGATGATAGAAGGACTACTTACTACTGATAATGTCTCGATCTTTCAGACAACAAGAACTGTTAAATTCGATCAATAAAAGTACTGATTTTTTATGTAAGGCTGAGTTCGGACTGGAGATACGGAGTACGTGGCCAGCTTTTTACAATACAGAACCAAATAAATTACCTAAACTTTTTTAAATACACTGTAGCGATAATAACAATAACATATATATATATAAAAATCCGTCAAATCAGAGGTCACGAGAATTTTTCACTTACATTCCTTCTCCTTGACCCAGTCTTCGCCATCTAACCGAATGTCTTCATATTCAATATTCGCCGCTTCAAATGCAAGTCGGCAAATTTCACCTCTACCACGGACATTAAAGTAATACAGCTTATAAACCGACATTTCCACTGGTGAACTCTGTTATGTAAATCGGAGTAGGAGGTCTGGAGATATAAAGGACCCCCTTTTACGGTTGACTGACTGTAAATTAGGGAATGGAACTGAACTTGGGAACATCCATAATTTCTAGAGAAATGCGAAAAAACCCTGGGGGTTTACTCCCCTATGTAAGCTATTAACGTATGTGCTACCCCGAAGAGTATGGTGTTTTGAGCCGTTTTGGTCTGAAACGGATATCGATTTTGCTCATTATGGTACGAAATCGTATGGTTTTCAAAGGAACAACGAGGGTCAGTTTGTCCTTTTAACACTCTAAATGAAGAAAGTTCAGTGTCAAATTCTACGAGATAAAAAAGCCTAAACAGTGTATTGACTCCACTTTCACAAGGTAATGGGTTGGCAGACCGAGTACAACTCCTAGAAAGGGTGTATTTTTTTGTGGGTCTGAAATTGGCTCTACGCCATGTTTTGGTCTGAAATAGGATCAGGACTTGGAAAATCGGGCGGTACACCCCGGGAAAAAATATGCACACGAAATCTGTTAGAAAACGTTGAGTGAATGTGAAGTTCAATGAGGTGACTATAACAGAATGAAGAAATGGTGGAAAGGCTGTGTTTATTAAACGTACTGTTAGGACGCATTTTTTTTCAATGCCGCCAAGCTTTAATAAATAGTAAGTGTAACTGTTTTTCAGTACCATATGCGATTTTTCTTCCGACCTTACTCAAAGTGGAAAGAGAGTAAAAGATATCTCGTTTTACTTTGTGAAGGGAGGGGTCTAATGAAAGTTTATAGCGCTAGAGAACACCGAGGGGTAGTTTCCACGTTCTAACCACAAAACAATGCCGGCTAAACTTTCATTATTATTATTATTTTATTCATTTAGTTTTTAAATATTTCTGATATGTTAACCATAACTAACAAATCAGGGAGATCGTTATTCAACTGTTTAATTAGTCGGTTCTTTAGAAACCCATTTTGTTTCAAAAAGACAGAGTATAATTTGTCAAAGCCACGTCGTCCCACTGAACATTGAAATCTAATCCGGCCACATCGCGGAACTTGCCATGAAGTTCAAACTCGTACAAGCTTTCATCGGTCAGACTGTTCAGCACGGTTTGCGAGTATGGTATTTTCTGTTTTAACAGATGCCAAAGCCAAGGACTGTCTCCTCGATCACTTGCCTCTTTCAGAAATTTGTAGAATGGTTTGTCCGTTGTACCAATGTTGTAGTTAAAGGTGGGTCTATCGCCGGAGCCTCGCCATTTTTGATGATAATTTGTATTCTTTCCATTGGGACCACCACCCCATCTGAGAAATCCTTCAAGCCTGGCTGTGAACTGAACTTGTATTGTAGCTTTGTATGGTACGTCGATCTGCTTCTTTGAAGTGGTAATCTGGTAAGATGTTCCTGCGTTGCCACTAGTCGTCTGTGTTTCAGACACGGTGACAATATCCCACTTAATCTCGCCATTTGTGTCTGTGTTTAACTGCGCACTTTCTTTTCCACCAGACACGGTGAAAGATGCTTTGAAGGTTCCCGTAGCGACATCTCCAACCAGCCCTGGAGACTTATAACTAAGCGTCAGAGAGGCACCAACGGTCGTCTTAAACCTTTCCGTTGATGAGTGTGTTACAGTGCGCACGCTCTTAATTTGACGCCTTACGTTCGTTGTAGTTGGCAAGGAATCTTGATTCTTTATCTCTCCGGCATCCTGCACAATGGGCTTAATTGACTTAATTTCAGGTTTCTTGTAGTCCATTTTCTTGACTCTGAAGGAAAAGTTTTCGTAGGCGATCTTCAGTCTTTGCGGTGACATGTATCCACTACAACCGCTTCGGTAAACAGCTTTCCACCTGTCCCCATCTCGTATGAAGTCTTCACCCACCACTCGTCCTCTGCAGCCGCTAGCCCAGCCATACCCGAGATAATGAGCCAGAAGAGCAAGCTTACTCAGAGTTACATCCATTATTCGTGTTTTGACGTCATCCAGGCCGTTCAAAGGGAGAACCTCTGTTGGCGAAAGAAAAAATTGTTAGACAGTTCTTAAGCGAGTACAATGTTTATTATCCCATGATCAGTTATAATTAACAATTATTCGACGAGTGTGCTTTGGATATGAGATGTTAGATAGCCAACGAGGCGCACGCGTCGAGTTGGCTATAATCATCCCAATCCAACAAGCGCGACGGTGTTTGTTTTATTAAAAACGCCCACAAAATATCGAGAACTCTTTCCGACTTTATTATTTTTTGTAAAAACAACCGCTTTTCAGCTTGTTTTTAATTTTGAGCAGACGCCTACAGTTACCATATTTGGAGAGCATGGTATAATGGCTAAGCCAATCGGAGCCCTATAATTGCATCATCCAATGATTCAGTTTTTACTAACAGAAATAGATTAAAACGGAAAGGTTTAACTCTAAGGGCATATATGGGAGATGGAGGCTCCGGGTAATTGACTCCTGGTAATAATGACTGAGATTCAAAAGCACTTTATTTGCGATACCAAACGCAGTCATCTGGTCATCATTTGACTTGGTTAGTTTGCGTTGGGCGATTGCATTTGACTAAGTACCATTCCTTGATCCAACTCGTTCCCAGAGCTTTCCCCCCAAGATAATGGGAAGTGTGAGAAAAAGCCCTGGGAACTACAATTGTAGATAGTTCCTTGATCACCACCTTAACAGTCTCATCAATAGCAGTCTGCATCAAATATCAACTGCTATTTGACCAGGCTAAATCGACTAGATTCCACGTAATACATACGGTCATACATGCTGCAGCATCTTAGTCTATTGATACTAGACAGACTCTCGGATGCGCCTCGGTGAATACCGACAACATAGTAATAACGTCTGTTGCATTCCCAGGTATCTCCGCTTCCAACATTCTGATCATAGCATTCTTTGTAGCGGTGTGGATGAACGCCTGGCTTACAGCAAGTGGCCCACTGAATACTCCTCAATTGGTTACTCCCACCCCGGTGGAATCCAAGGAGGAAATGCCCGGATGGACAGGTAGCCCATCCTTCCCTAGAAAAAATAATAACAATTTAATCTACGCATGACGTAATTCTCGCCTAGGGCCTGTATCTCGAAACCCTGGCCTCCGTTGTTCAAAAGATGGATAAATCACTATCCAGTGGATAAATGAGGACAAGCAATTGCGTTATCCAGTGAATAGAGATTTATCCGATGGATAGTATAAAGATAGTATGATTTAAACTGTCAGTTAGCAAAACAAAATGTGCGTTTATTCTTTCGATTCCGATTTGAATATTTGACTTTGAGCGCAAAAAGTTACCGAGATTTTCGTGAAAGTGGCCTCTGATTTCAATGTTTCTTAACTTACAAAAGTATGTGCTATTTCAAAGACGACCGAGAATGGCCGATAAGCCTATTTGCAATTAACTTTAAAAAAATAGTTGTATATATCATGTGTGTGTAATTGATGTTTATCAGGAGCAAGTAATCGGCTCCTGTGTTTTTTTATAAAATAAATTTTAATTGTACTATTTCTATTTTTATTTTGTTTTATTTATTATTTTTCTTTCGGAGACACTAGCAGACCTGCCACTCTTGATTGATTGATTGATTGATAAAGTTTGCCTCAATTTCTGGTATATTTTGGTACTCATACATGTATTTTGACAATAAGACTAACGATACTCCTTATAACGTTAAGAAACTAAACTTAACAACGATAAAACTAAATTTAGTCAAAAGAATTATTTACAAGCCGTTAGAAGACAAAACAGATGATGTTTTCAATCCAATCCTTTCCCCTAAAAAATATTACATCGCTAAATAATGAGCAGGATGAAAGTATGAACGTGGACTAGCTATATCACAGGTAACCCAAGCTTGCTATGAGAGACTAGCCCTCAACAACAGCTAATTAATCATTTATACGGCAACAATTGTCAGACGTTGTATAAGAATTACCCTATTTCTCCATAGTTGAGAGAAAACGCGCATTAAATTTTCCTTTTAAGCTTGCATTTGTATTTTTCTTATGTTTATTTGTGTGTTGACAGCGTTTCAGGCCTCTTAGGATGCCAAGATGGAATTTAAGATGGTTCACTACGGTAGGCTGGGACGGTTGGATGCGTATAAGGGCGGCCTGGGGCCATGACGGTAAAAGGGCGCGAAATTTTCAATTTAAGATTCGGAAAACAAAACAGAGGACGGTTAAGTATATGACTATTTCATTTGATGAAGTGTGAAACTCCCTTGTAATTTCTTTCGCAGAAGGCTAAATTACTGAAGAAGAGTTTCTTATTTTATACGAAGAATGGCGAAAGAAGAGTAAGGGTAGAAATTACAGCTAGCTAGTTTTCTAAGCTAATCGATGTTTTTATTTGAACTTTCCTCTCCTGAGCTAACACCTTTTGAGTTAAAGAAATCTTTTCGTGATATAAATACAGTTTTACGTTGAAAAAGACGGCTACAATCATTAGTTACCTTTCTTTTCGGCAATTTTTCTTCTGCCATGGCGGATGACACTAAGTAGAAAACAAGTAGTCGTCAGGCGACGAGTTATGCCTCATAATTGAACTCAGACGTTTTCGCTATTTTTTATTTGTTTATTTTTTTCATTTCACCGATCGGTAAATCAATATAAACACAACCCAACGCATATTTAACCCATTGGGTACTCAGTTTTAGAAGACAAGTGACAATAAGTATGCATGAACTCTTACAGGTTTCACCGTTGTCTTCACGACGAGAATCCCCGCGAAAACATACCGTCCCAGGAGGACGACAGTAAAATGTCCTCCTTTTTGTGCGTGACATGACATCTATCCAACCGTCTCAGGCGACCGCAGTGAACTATCTTAAAGTCCCTAATGTCATGCAGTTTATCGCCGCCGAGAGCGGAGCCGGTCAAGTCTTCTTTTCTCTCTACTGTCATCTGGGTGAAAAACTGTCTCTCAAAAACAAAAGCATGAAACAGTGCCTAGGAGGTCTAAAATGCAGTCAGAACGCAATGAAAATCAAGAAGACCCTAAAGGTAAGTTTTGAAGCGATATCGTATTAATGCACAAGTTAATTTGGTGAGCAAAGAATATTTCTCATACAACGTCTTATAATTTTCTCGCTGTGTGAATAATTTATTAGCTTAGTAGGGTAGTGTTGTTCTCAGGTTCTTGGCATCCTAAGAGGCCTGAAACACAGTCAACACACAAGTAAACATATGAAAATACAAAATGCAAGCTTAAAAGGAAAAATTCAATGCACGTTTTCGCTCAATTATGGAGAAATAGGGTAATTTTCATACAACGTCTTAAATTTTTGCCGTATGAATAATTAATTAGCTGTTGGTCTGGGCTCTCCTAGTGAGCTTGGGCTAACTTTGGCTATATTGTAAGTAAAAGGAACCCACTTTCTAAAACTCAAATCCCAGTCAGCGGATGTACAAATATTAGGCTTCCATAGATAAACTGAAGGGGGCACACAGCATTTTGCTGCCTTGAAACCTCTCAGATCATTGGGTGAGCTTTTCTTCTTGAATCCCTTGATATACATATGGTTCACCCATGGACACCTTGAGTACCCCTCTTTCGACATCTGCTGCTCAAAATCATTGTGGTCATGACAGCTTTGTGAGGATGAGTTCCGCAGAAACAATATTAGAACCACAGCAGCCAGGAACAGAATTCTGACACCCATTACTACGGAAAATATGACAGTCACTTTCAGTACAACTGATTTACAATTAAGTTCAACAAACAATACAGGCGGCAAATATACCACTATTTCCCTTTACATCGTAAATCGAGGGTGATTAGTTTGCTATTTGCTTTGCATTTATGACCGATATTTCATTAAAAAGCTGCCCACCTTTCACCGGACAACTCTGAAGAGCCAAGAAGCTCAGTTCATTTTATGGTACTTTTACTTTCTAGATACGTATACATATGGAAATTTACAGGCAAATCTGCAACCTTAATTTCGCTTACACTTCTTTTGCATTTGAAGCTACTCACTGATCTAGTTTCAGCCAGTGATGCAAGATAAAAGGGAAAAAAGACAAACTTACCGAAGATCTATACTTGCTAAAACAGCGTCCCCTCGGATTTATCTGGACTGACTAAAAAGACCACTCACCAGATATTTCTAGGTACTGGCTAAAAGGATAATATATTATTAAAAAGGATCACAACGAAAAACAATTTTTCTCATTTGTTTCCAGTGATTTCACTCATCTAGCACCTGTTTACAATTAGATACTTTACATTTTACGCTTCATGCACTAATTACCTTGCTGAGTAATAAATTTTTTAATAGAATTATATTTTCCCCCTCCAAAACTGTAATTCTAGCAATTTTATAATCACAGATTAACAAAACTTCGAAGGGAAATAAATTGCCTGCGGAGGAATTATAATGAAACTAAAGGCTAGCTTTTTAGAAAACGTTCAAAGGAATTGAGTCCAAATCTGATTCTTTAAGAGTTTGATTGTTCTTTCAGCAAACAAAATCTGGTAATTGTTTGTTGAACCTAATGAAGCTACACTGTAAAGAAAAGACATAATCTGAATCATTTAGCGATGAGTTATTTGTTAATTGAAAACAGTAGACACTGAACTGACTGAAATGCTTCACTGAACAAAACGCCACGGTTTCATTGCAAACTAGGATGGATAATTTACATGGAATATTGTAGAAACGAAGCTTGGAGTTTGTATAAATTGAGGGAGAGTCTACAGAGTACGAATCAAAAACTCATTCATATTCTCAATTGGCTTGAACTTTAAAGACCTTATCATGGATCAATGGCTCAAAAAGTTAAAGTATTGATTTTCTGTTAAACGCTTTTCTGGCAAATATACTATGCAACAATTATCACAGAAATGAAATCAAATATTTAGAGGCCTTTTCAGCTAATAATTCATGCTTCACTAGTTTCATTTGTCCAGTTAATTAAATCGCTATGGCTATAGGTTGTTGAGACAACCTGTCTGTCAATCAGTCGGTCAGTCAAATTTTCCATCTTTCAAGGAAACAAAAGCCACGCGAATCACCATAAACAACTTACCTCCGAACAGTGTAAATCTCGCAATCAAATCTCAGCTGGTAAGTAATTAAGTTCAGCCAATTCTCAGGTTTTTTTTTGTGTTTCTGAAACTACTTTTAGCACAAAATCAGTGCGTTCTAAGGCTGATTTTTAGGCGGTTTTGGACTGTTTTTATCGCTGTTTTAGGCTGATTTTTCAGCTGTTTTGGACTGTCTTTATAGCGGTTTTAGGCTGATTTTCGTCTGTTTTGGACTGTTTTTGTAGCGGTTTTAGGCTGAGTTTTAAGCTGTTTTGGACTGGTGTTATGGCGGTTTTAGGCTGATTTTTAAGCTGTTTTTAGCCTATTTTGGACTGTTTTTATCGGTATTTTAGGCTGATTTTTAGGCGTTTTAGACTGTTTTTAAAGCTGTTTTACGCTGATTTTTAGGCTATTTTGGACTGTTTTTAAAGGGGTTTTAGTCTACCTTTAGGCTATTCTGGACTGTTTATAAAGGGGTTTTAGGCTGATTTTTAACCTATTTTGGACTGTTTTTAAAGGGGTTCCAGGCTGATTTTTAGGCTTTTTTATAGCAGTCTTAGGCTGCTTTAGACTGTTTTTGTAGCGGTTTTAGGCTGTTTTGAACTGTTTTTGTAACGGTTTTAGGCTGATTTTAGGCTTTGTTGCACTGTTTTTGTAGCGGTTTTAGGCTGATTTTTCGTCTGTTTTGGAGTGATTTCATAGCGGTTTTATTCTGACTTTTAGGCGGTATTGCACTGTTTTTGTAGCGGTTTTAGGCTGATGTTTAGGCTACTTTGGACAGTTTTTGTAGCGGTTTTAGGCTGATTTTTCAGCTGTTTTTATAGCGTCTTAGGCTGATTTTAAGCCTATGTTGGACTGTTTTAATCGGTGCTTTAGGCTGTTTTTTCAGTATTGCCACTTTCTTCTCCTAACCGTAGTTTTATTTTCTCTGTAGTTCGATGCGCCAATTTTTTTTGCCTTATTTTCCTTTGCTAACAGACAACTAAGACGAATTTGGCCTGCTCAGTTGAACATTTCTGTTACATTGCCAATATTTAATTACAATAATGCAGGCTAGTTTCCTGACCGTGATTTTCTCTGGAGCTCTAATTGATCGGTTTGGTTTAAGATAGTTTTAAACAAGTGGGCTGGGAATTCTTTATGTATCTTTAACAGCGGAGAAAACTCGGTAAATAAGATCATGATGGACTGCTTTTGAAGGTTAGAACGAAAAAGGGAAAGGTTCACGACAAAAACTATACAACAACTTTGTTAGGCTGTGCACTCTTTTAGCAGAACTCCAGTTCTCCACTAATCGTAGAAACAACATCAAGCACTTGATGATCACACAACAGGAACAAATCACGGTACCAAGTTTTTTCTCTTTTACAAGTCAATTCAGCAAACAATATTAATGATAAATGATTGTGTTTGAGTTGTAATAAAAGAAGGCAAACTGATTTTTTCCTTTTATTTTGTTTATAAACTACCGAGCAAGATTAGCAAAACAACAATTTTGCACGTGCAGCACACTTTTTGGTACATTTCTTTGCTCTCACTACTCGACTACAACGTGAGATTGCCTTATTTCATGTTTATCGAGAAAGTAAACAAATGACGACGATTTCTCTTTCGTTTTTGCCGCCGTCTCCGTTTGTTGCCCTCTTGATAGAGTCGGCCGGTGACACCAATTAACTTAGAAGTCATGGACTCTAGGGCCAGTTGTTCGAAAACCGAAGTTTCTTCAGTTTTCTTTCGTTCAAAAAGCATTTTTTTCTGATAATTTTCTCCATTCTCTTTAGAGCATTCAATCATCCAATTGTAAACAAAAAGAGTTCTACTAATTTGGGTTTTTAGGGCTTCATGTCTGAATTTCAGTGTCGCACTAACCCTGGGTTATCTTAGCACAGCTTAGAACAACCCCGCCCTGGTCTCTCTTTAGGAAGCCTGAGAAGAGCCTAGTTTTCTTGGGTTCAAAAACCACGGCATCGTCATAAATGGCTAATTCGTTTTTTGCTTTTGCAGTCGTATAACACAGAAAAGGCCGGATCCTACGATGTGGTTTATTATTCCAGTTCAACTGGTCCTTTTGTTTAGCAGCTCCTTTTTGTTTTACTCGTGTAAGTAATTGGATTATTGAATCATATTGCAGCTGGTTTTACCGAAAGGCATTTCAGTTCTCAAAAGATGTGACCTTTTTCTTATTGCTTTGCACACATGTGCCGATGTAAAAAGATCAGAAGGGTATTGATTCGAATTTTAGCTAAAAAATGTGTACACTATCTATAAATCTGACAAGGAATCCCGCCGGTATCCAGTACCTGGAATCCACTACGTTTAATCTAAGAATCCTAGACTTTACCTTACATGACGAGGCTGCGATGAAAGAACCATCTCTCTAGGAGAGTTGCCTTCTTGTTAACTGCTAATCAGATCATTTCTTTGGAATGTGAGGAGAGGAAGGTCTAGTATAACGTAACGTTGAGTAACTAGCTAGTTCATATTTTGATACATTTATGCTTAAACAGATCAGAAGTGAAAAAATGAACAAATTCAGTTAATTGTTCTCAATTATAATATTCTAATACTTTCAGCTGCCGCAAGATCATGCTACATGCAAAACTGGGGAAGCAATTTTAAAAAAAGCGATGAAACAGCATGTGGATCGTATTATAATCTTGTGGGTTTCGAACGAGATGGCACTAACAACTTACGAGGAATAAAGCGAGCTAAATGCTGCCGTCGAGATCAAACCTTCTGGAATCAACCTACCCAATGTCAGACGCCCGATTGGATCAGGTCACTTGACGGGTAAATAATTTCTTGGACTGTAACCCCCTTTTTAAAGTTTAGTCTCCGGTTTTTACAACTGTAAGAGGCTATAATACCGCGCGGGTACGTTAGGTCATCTATTGTGCCCCGCGCAATAAGAACACAGGTTTTCGCTTCATGTTGCCCGCTAGCGGAACCAACCGTATAATAAATAAATATGCGTTTTTTATCAAGCGTGAGCTGGTCAAGGAGCCTGGATATTGTCCAAGTTCGTTTTGTGGTAGTATTACGGAGCTTAAGCAAACACGTTTTTGAGCTTCGCACGTCAACCGGAAGTGTGGTCTTTTTTCCTCCACTATGCCTTTACGCGACTTAATTTGTATTACTAAGTGTCTTCACTCATAAGAAGAAGATTTGCCTTAGAATTATAGGCAAAAACACTACCCGTTGACTTCCGGTTGACGTTCGTCGCTCGAAAACGTCTTTACTTAAGCTCCCTATTATGGGCCGAGACGAAGTCGAGGTCAATAGAAACGGGAAAAAAACGAGGCCAATATTCAGCCATTTTGACTGAACAAACCTGCTCAATAAAGGATTTATTATAATCACCAAAAAGAGAACCTTTTCTTGCGGGACCAACGCGTGAAATCCCGAGTGGGTCCACCTTGCCCGCTCACTTAGCCAATCAAAACATAGGATTCGCTTTATCTTGCCCGCGGGCGGAGTAAGCCATATTTAGAAGTAACTTAACATCTGTCGAGGTTAACAAGTGTGTTCTACCTTAAAGTTGAGTGTCTCAGTATAAAAGGGATGACTAGTGATGACTAGAGATGACTAGGGATGACTAGGGATGACAAGGAATTATTTGGGATGACTTGGGATGACAAGGGATGAGTAGGGATGACTGGGATAACTAGGGATGACTGGGATGACTAGGAATGACTAGGGATGCCTTGGGATGACTAAGGATGACTAGGGTTTAGAACAGCCAATGGGCAGTATCGCGTCATATACAATAATCAAAATAATCTGCTTTTTTCAATGTTTTTAGTCGCAACATTTATATTCGCTAGGAGGCCAAGAAAGGTGACCAAGGCAATAAGAAATTCATTTTCCAACTTGTTTTAGATTTCTATTATCAATAATGTTACCCTGCATGCAGAGGTTTCTCTCTTGCATGGCTTTTAGCGTTTACGAAGTCGTTCGCGTCGCTTGTCTGTCGCGTAGTTGGCTTGTTTCATACCCCAAATTAAAACCGATAATGCGACAGACAAGCGACGCATACTTAAAATCCATGAAAGAGAGAATCCTCTGCCTGCAGGTTCTATAAAGGATATAACATGGCCGCGCGGAAATACGAAATTTCTCTGCGAGTGTTGAAAAATGTTTTTCAACACGAGAAGAGAAATTTCGTATCTCCAAGCGACCATGTAATGTCCCATTTATTGTATAAACACTCATGAAATACCAAACCATTTTACTTAAATAGTTTTTTGGTCTGATAGGTGCGGTTTATTATGAAGCCATAACAACGGTGATATTTTCACATGTGAAGATATCAAGTTTTCGCGCGAAAGCTCACTTGGTATTTCATTGGTGTTTATATAATGAATTACTTTACACTGTTTTAGTAAATGAAGTTATCATTTATCATGTACCCACGATGTTTTGACGTTTACTTTGCTCAGCACTGGAGTAAGCAACTGCCAACAGGGTTTCTTCCTCCGAGGTTTGTATCGGTCAAACGGAGACGGACTGTGGAATATCGAGTGGGGTAAATGCTGCAAACCATCTCAGCATCCTTACCATTGGGGTGGCTGCTATGACGAAGATGTTAGCAACACATTTAATAAAGCTGGACTCAGCGAATGTCGCAGGGATGGATACTTTATTGCAGGTTTCCAGATTCAGGGTTCACAGGGAGGACTGTCGAACATCAAGAAGTTCAAATGTTGCAAAATGGTCAATGGTAAGTCTGAAAGAAATCTTTGAAATATATCTAGATTGGCCAGTCGAATCAGATATTAGCGAACGTTAAGCAGTTTATCATTTGTTGAATTGGCAACAAAGATATTTGCGAAAAATGAAGACTGAATTTTTTTCTTTAGATTTGAAGGAATGTGTATCCCCACCATACAGCTACTTTTCAAATCTTATTTTAAAAAAAATGTCTTAAAAGGTCTGGTCCTTGTGTTCAGAATGGAAACTAGTTCGGTCAGAAAATTCGAGAAAAAAGTCGGCAAAAATGTTAAGAAAAAAAAACGGGATATAAAACTAAAAGCGAGGAGAAAGTCCAGAAAAGGAAAATCGGGCACAAAATTTGCATGACACTAATCGGACTCCGTTACTTTGTCGTATTTAATTATTTTCTTATATGCAGGGTTTAATAAGTGAAAATAATTTAGCTATGAGTTGCGCCTTTTTCAATAATATTTTAGTTAAGGCCTTTTGAATACCTAAACGGGAGATTTCCCTACCCTTCCATTTACTTCAACTCGAGAATTTCTCACCCTTTTATATACCTGAAGGCAGAACTGAAAAAGGTAGCCCAGTTTCACGCGGAGCGTCCTCTCACTTCTTAGCACTCACAATAAAAAGAACTGACCTTCTTTTGTCCCAGGGGGTTGGGGAAACAAACATACGCCTCTCAGTTCGAAGGGACCACCAGCTTATACTTAACCTAAACCTACCTAAACCTGAAATATGCTGTTTACTCTGATTTTTCTCTAGAAATTCCGAAACTTAAATCATTGGGCGAACTGAAGCAGCGCGTGATGGATGTTACCATGTTTAACCTCGGTCAGTTGGCGAGCATGATGGGATTTGCATGGTCTGGTGGATGCTTCGCTAAATACTCAGGGGACGATTTCCGTCGTAGCGGCGACAAATGGGAATCTACCTATAGGTAATCCGGCAGTAACATAATTTCCACACAGTTTTGTCATGCTTCCTCAGTTCTTCATTACGATGGCCTATAACTCGTCTGAAAAGGTTTTATGAATACTTTTCTTTATTTAAAATATTTTTTGTGCAAAAGGAATATTTTAGAAAACTTCCTGAGAATGTTATTAGTTTTACCGTTTTTGAAAATCTAAGGCAACGCTCAAGTTAAACACAAATTCTGAACATCAAAGTTTCACAGTTGTTTTTTTGGTTTTAACGTTTCATGTTGAAAGCTTAAAATATCATTAAATGACTGGTCATTATATCAGTTACCTTTATATTATTCCATAATAGAAGACAACTGGCTGCAAAATGTTACAGCTTAGCGGTTCACAGTATAAGACGGTTCTTTAAGCTCTTTATAATGTTCCTTTTTTGTCAGAACAAGTTCTAAAACTTTTACTATTACTTTAAAACCATTCCCATATTGGGGGTGCAATACATTGGTTTTTATTTATAATAAAGCACGTGATATGAAAAATGGTTAGTAACCATTTCTTCGCGTTTATTTTGGTGGCAGATCGCACTGGTGTACAGGAAATGGTCCGAAAAAAGACGTTCGGCTGAAGATCACTTACGAGAACTTTGCCTATACAATGAGAGATGTTAAATTTGGGAAGTCCATTACACAGACCATTCCCTTGGACAGAGAGCAAGAGTTGCTTGATTCTCCAGACAGAAGCTATAGCAAGACAGCGTACAACAGAAAAAATAGTAACGGTACGTCAGTAGTGGAACAGGAGATTCGCAGCGCTAGGACCTTGAAAAATGTAAGGAGAAGCAGCTGGGATGGAAATATTGGAATTGAGGTGGGTTTGGAATACGAACCTCCAAGTACCACTGGAGGGGTGGGGTTTTCTGCTAAGACGAGCTTTAAATATGAGTGGGGAGGCGAAGAAGAAGATACAACCGCTGATGAAGATTGGCATATTTTGTGGTTGAAAGAAACAAAAGAGTTACCTGCAAACACATTTGCTGAGTGGCATGCCTTTAGAAAGCCACAAAAAGTGACAATTCCTTATACTGCTACAGTCCTTCCAACATTCACGGTTACACTAGAAGGTTATATGGTCTGGGGAGGTGGTTACCATGGAAACAGTCCAAACTTTCATTGGGAGCACCGCGGCTCAGGTGATCGAAAACAGATTTCGTTTAAGTTTGGAAATGACCAGAAGCCATTCTATGAAGATCTCGAGGAGCAAATCGATCAGAACAAATACCCTTGGCAGTGGCACGCCATGAAACAACATTACCCATATGCACAATATTTCATCGACCAACTAATCAACAAAGACCTCTATTCTTTCACCATGGTTGGTCAGTTTGAGGAATCCACCGAAATTGAAGTGAAATCCTATTGGTATCCATCCAAGTCTTTGGACCAAATGACACACGATGCACCAAAAAAGACTAAAGATAAGGCAAACAAGAGTGGGAAACCTGTGGAGTTTCCTCGCGTGTTGCCTGCACCACCAAAAGTTCAGACCATCGACAACAGCAAGGAAATGAAGGCACCTCCAGAGAAAAATTTTAACGACAATGATCGTGATACCGAGTACAAGTTCCTCAGAATTAAACCATCGCCACCAGAAGTGAAGCTTATTGACAACAAGAAGGACACGAAGCCGCCTCCTCAAAAACAATGAGCATTTCCTGGGTGAACTGATAAATGTTCCCTTCAATCTTAAATGCTTAACTGAATTATTAAAATAAAGCATTACATTAAGATAAAGTTCCAATATTTGGTGCTTAAGTTCCTGTATAATTCTAGATTGTGACCTAAGAACTAGGCTTGTTCATCAAGAACCCAGCCAGTCTTAGAGCCTGCTTTCATGGAGGTGGGGGAACCCGCCGAGGTAGGTGATCATGAGGTATTCCGCCTGACTGTCCATATAGTCTCTCGTTTTAATTTGATTGCGTTTACATGATAGGTGGGTCGACCTGACAAGTCGCGTAGCCCCGTCTGTCAGACCGGGTAACCCTCTAAGCCGGGGTCTAAATTTGCCATGTAAACGTTTCAAGGTGCATGGGGTAACCCGCTTAGCCGGGGTCGAATTCGTGATATAACATCAAGTTCGCACAAAATTCACTTTGGCGGTGGCTTTATATTATGAAAGGTAAAAAATAATAGAAAGCCACAGCACTGAAAGTTGTATCAAGAGCAGCAACTGAGAGCAGAAGAGTATTAATCGCCAAAAAACGTGGTTTGCCAGCATTTTTCTTGTTGACGTGCTTAGAGACCATTCAATAATCTTGAGAAAGTGCACCCCGGGATGGCGGGGTTGTAAGATTGCATGTAAAGGAGGATTAGTTTTTCACCCCACTTAACCGGGTTACCTCACCTTCCTGGGGTCCCCCACCTCCATGTAAACAGGCCCTTAGCGATTTGCTGAGTGGGGTGAATCACTGAAAGAATATCAAAGCAAGTTCAACCCCAACTCCCCGTCCATTTGTACCCCAGAATACAGTCATAGTGGAACCCCGCCATACAACTAGTAGCTCCTTCTTTTGATAACTTCTGGTTTATTGCCTTATTTTACACCTCCGTTGATCCAACCACCCTGTTATCGCAACCAGTGACCTCTTTTTAAAGTCAGAAAACAGTCAAGTCTGGCAAACTGCAAAGATATTTTAGACAAGACATACACGGCTCTTATGAAACCCTCCAAAACCATGCGTTAACGCCTCCACAGATATCAAAGATGGGCGTAACTAAAATAGAGATCTTGGAAGGTTAATAAATATTGACCCATCAAAATCTTAATCACATTATACGTCACCACTGAATATGACTCGTCCCCAGTCGTCTCTTATCATTTGTAAGTGTTCATGGAACGGTCACGGAAGACTATTACGGCATCTCGACGCGAAGGGGACCATAGGAGGGAAAGCTCTCTTCTTCCCATCTCCCCTCACGCGCATCTTCCACGCGCATCCCTGGTTAATAGGACAATCACATGACTTTTGGAGGGCATATAGTTTATCTGTGGCCTGAGTAGCATCATTTGCTATTCAATATTTTTTCAGAAACTAAAGATAGGGAGAACGAGATGCGCAAACATATTAGTGAAAATAGTAGTAGGGAAACTGGGCTTTTCTTGACCTCATGAAATCACGGCAGGAAGAATTCTCCTAAATCAATGTCACTTTGTACTTTTTTTACACCTGGTTGTCAAACCTTTAGAGATGAACGTCACTATGTTCCCCCAAAATTTTATTTAAAAAATCTCGCCTCTGTCTCCTTTATATCAATCAAAAATAGTAACAATCTCACTCCGGTGATTACTATAATCGGAGTCCCATTCACAGTCCTCACATTCGAAGTCAATTGGGAGTTTAAATAGCGACTTTTTTGAGCAACGCTCGTCAACCAGAAGTAAGCCTTTTTCTTTTTAATATTCCTTCGCACCACCAAATTTGTATTGCTAAGTGTTTTTTCACTTAGAGAGACGATTTGCCCTAAAATCTGTTCAAAATCACGGCTGAAGAGTGCAAAAAGTCCTTTCCGGTTGACGTACGTCACTCAAAAACGTCGCTGCTTAAGGTTGTCCTGAAAATAATGACAGAAAATGGAATTTATTTACTTCCCATGAAGCTAATTTCCAACATCACTTGTTTGTTTATTCTTTGCGCGGCGTCCCCACCAAAATTGCGCGCGGGTGTCACACGCTATGGCGCAATCATTTCAAACCACACTATTACTGGAAAAGGTCAGAAGGTATTTAGCTGCGTTCTCCTACCCCGATTATAGCAAACTTAACAGCAATTAGCAGACGTACACCAACCCACCACCTGACCAGTACCTAATGCATGCGCAAAGCCATATCGCCTGGGCGTTAGCAGACAGCTGTCTCGACCCAGGGGCGTCCTTATTAGGGACATCAGCAGGTCCACAGCGACAAACCGCTAATGTCTACATTTATATGGTGTTGAACTTCATGGTATGAAAATAAAAGATGTGATTAAGTTAATATGTTATAGTAGTGGACACTCTTCGGATAAATTCTGGGTAAGATGCCTAACTAACAACATCAGATGATAACGCGTTCCACGCAGGGATTGATCTCACATAGAAAGATTGTTTGTAAGCGTCGACTGAAGAGGATGGGAGCCTGACCTTAAAGTCGTGACTCGCCCTTGTACGGCCATACTCAGGCACGGAGGTAAGGTCATAGGGAAGGGAGATGTTGACTTGACCTCTATGAATCTTAAAAAACATGCCGAGATTGCATATCCCGTGCGCCTTGACCGCAGTACCCTGCGAGCAGAGGCCCTCCGATTTCTTAGATAAGCCGGGAAGAGGAAGATCGAAGGGCCTCTGCTGACAGGGTATGACTTAGCCTCCCACGCAGGTGTTTTAAGGGGAGCTCGTATTTCTTCCCTCCGAGCTCCCCTAAAAACGCCTGCGTGGGAGGCTAGGTATGACTACAGTGAAGGCCAGTTCAAATCAGTAAGCATAGATGAAACGCTACTATAGCGGCTGTAATCGCTGTTAACAAAACGTGCTGCGCGGTGTTGAACAGATTCGACACAGTCAATCCCTTTATTTGTATGCGGAGACCAAGGAACCGTGGCGTATTCAACAATCGGACGCACTAAGGATAGGTATGCGCGTGCCTTAACTGATCGATCGCACGATGAGAGATTCCGTTGAAGGATCCTCAAAACTCTCATAGCCTTCTTTGTAGCTTTTTACTCAGTTGAAGTACTCGTCACTGTAAGAAGTAATAATTATATTTACTATTTATCTAACCCATAACTCGCGAAAGTTCATGAACAAGTAACAAGCATGAAAATGTTTATTTTCCTGACTCTATTGAGCGCGTTTTACGAGTCTTCGAGAAACGTGAAACGAGCACTGCGAAAGCCCGCGCGCGAGAGGCACGCGCCAATCGAGAGACTGGGTCCTAAACGAAACTAATATGGCGACGGATTATTGACCACAGAACACGTGTGTAGTAAATTGTATCAAAAGTAACATAATTACACTTCTGGAACTCGGATTTTAGCTTCAGCAGTTCTTTTACCTACTCGTCAACACTTGGCTTGATTCATGATCAAAAAATTCTCGAACTTGGCATGGCAGAAGTCGTGAAAAATCTGGCACGGGTCTTGTGAGGTAAGCTTACATGTATGTTTAGTTATATTGTAGCTAACCTGCGATCAGGCGGTCTTTCTTCCCTTTTGTAACAGAAAAAGCCTGTTCGCAGGTTATATTGTGGCTTAAGATAAGCCTAAGCTTAAATTTATTACTATTTCGCAGAAAATGATGGTCTCGTAAGCAAGTAATATTGGTAACGGTAATTGAAGGATTAAGCTTATGACCTAAATCATCAAGTAAATCTAGGAGGTCTGGTACAAATTAAGGTGAAACATAACATTTGGCAGGTACAGAGTACATGTCACAGGTCACAGGTCACCAGTACAGGTCATTGTTTTGATGATAAATAACTGAAATAATCTAAAACTCTATTTCGGATTTTGATTCCTCATAGATAGAGTTTATAGCGGAGCTCTGTGCCAGCAGAGCACCATGGGTAAGTAAATCTACCCATCCCAGAAAATTTGGTAATCACGAGACTGTACACTGAATGAATTAGCGAATGTCTGTCTGCACCACAGGTATACCAATGTTCAATCCCCATATTGCACATCAATGTTGTGATCAATAATTAATGACAGCTGTCAAAACAGGGTATCCACCAACCAGTATCACCTGACCGTATCGCGGGCTCAGGTGTCGACTGTAGCGTTATGTGAAGACGACTACAGACGAGATTATGGAGACGAACTGCCGGTTTAATACATGTCAGCCATTACAAGATCAGGGAGCACATGCGAATACATCCGGGATAAATGTATAACTTAACATACTGCGCAAGTCCAAACTTGACTTGTCACACGTGATATGCGTGACAATAATACGCGTGACAATATCGTTACATCTCCCTTCGTTTAAATGAAACAAAAGAAACCAAACAAAACAAAACAAAACAAAACACCAATAGCCAAAGGAAGCTTTAGCAATGGTGCAGGAACTAACTATGAAGTTCAACGCTCACTGTTGTGTAACAAACAAGCCCAAAGGAAACTTGGGAATGGCACAGAAACTAGCTATAATGTTCACTGTTCAAAACTGGTCGATAACCAACCAATGCCCTTTCTTCATCGTTCAATATTGAATTCAATTCAATTCAATGTTCAATATCACGCTAGACACAGAAGTCTTTCAGATAAGCAGGTTTCCTAACAATTCTGCCACTTCTAGTCGTAACCGGAGCAGGATCAGTAACTTCCCTTGGTTGGGCATCCGTTGGCAGACCATTGGTAGGAGGTTGTACATCTGAAACATGAGGCATCCGTGGTGTGGGAGATACAGAAGGCAACCGCAATACAGGGGATGCTGAAGGCAACTGACATGCACCCTCAGGATGTTCCGGCGTAGACAACTTAGTTAACACCAGCTCTTCATCATGGTTTGGTTGGTACCTCTCAGGAACCTTGTAGAGATGGGAACGGTTGCGGCGATAAAGTCGACCATCTTCGGTGCGAACATTGTAGGAGCGCACATCTATGTGCTGATCAACTTGGGCCTTGAACCATTTCGACCGGCGATTAAGGGGTCGGACTCGCACCACATCTCCCTCTTGTAGAGGCTGTAGTACCTTGGCTCCTCTGTTGTAATACCTGGCTTGTTTCAATTTTCTCTCTTGTAACTTGTCGCCCACATCAGGGACCAACTGTGGCTGCAGCAACTGACTAGCTATGGGTAGGGAAGTTCGGGTTCTGCGTGAGAAGAGACGTTGTGCAGGGGAGCTGTCCATCCCTTCCGATGGTGTGTTCCTAAAGTCCAGTAGCGACAACTGTGGGTCACGTCCCGCATCAAAAGCCTTCTTTAGGATTTGCTTTGCTGTTTTAACACTATTCTCTGCCTTGCCGTTGGACTGGGGGTACCGCGGCGAGGTCCTAATGTGTTCAAACTGGTACTGCTCTGCAAACTGCTGGAACTCTTTGCAGTCAAACTGTGGTCCATTGTCTGTAGTAATTTGGTCTGGAAGCCCGTATCTAGCCAGATGGGGCTTAAGCTTATCAATAACTTCTTTAGAAGTCTTAGACGTCAGCACATCCACTTCGAAGAAGTTGGAATAACGGTCAGTGGTAACCAGGTAGTCAAAGCCGTGGAGCTCAAACAGGTCAGCCGAGATGCTTTGCCAAGGCCTTGACGGTATTTCATAGCATACTAAGGGCTCCTTCTGCTGATCTGGTTTGTAGCTATTACAGATACTGCACTTTGAGATAAACTCGGTGATTTGCTTGCTCATGTCAGGCCAGAAGAAAGCGTCTCGAGCTCTTCTAAGACATCCCTGAATGCCCAGGTGACTAGCATGAACTTTGTCGATAATGCAATCTCGCAAGGTAAGTGGAACCACAATTCGTTCACCCTTGAATACAACTCCATTCTGTAAAGACAACTCTTCTCTAAAAGGGAAATAGTTCTGCAACTTGGGGGGCACATTTGTCTTGTTATCTGGCCAGCCTTGTTTGATCATAGTGGCTAATGCACTCAGATCAGCGTCCAGCTCAGTTTCAGATTTGATGTCACATAGGGTCGTTTGTCGAATGGGCACAAACTCAGCCATGTTCACACACTCAGTCTCGATCTCTGTTGGTGATCTTTCATCAGCAACACTCCACACATCTTCCTTGGTGTCTTCCTCTTGCTTGAGCAGTGGGAGATACGCCCTACTAAGGGGATCTGCGATGTGCATCTCGATGCCCTTTCTGTAGGTGACCTCGAGGTCAAATTTCTGAAGACGTAACAACATTCTCTGCAGACGCTTAGGTGCACTCAGCAAACTCTTCTTCATAATAGATTCCAGAGGTTTGTGGTCAGTATCAACGAAGACCTTTCTACCATAAACGTAACTCTCAAACCGTTCAACACCGAAGACAATAGACAGCAACTCTTTCTCTATCTGAGCATAGTTAGTCTCAGCTGGAGTTAGGGCCCTGGATGCGTACGCGATGGGGTGTCCATCCTGTAATAGGCATGCTCCAAGACCGCTCATGGAGGCATCACATTGCAGTACTGTCTTCTTTTGTGGATCAAAGAACTTGAGTACCGGCGCTTGCGTTAGAACCCGCTTTACATCCTCCAGGCACTTTCCGTGGACATCTTCCTCCCAAAGAAACTCATTATCTTTCTTCACAAGATCTCGAAGGGGCTTAGCCACATCTGCCAGGTTTGGTGCAAACTTCTGTACATAGTTCACCATTCCTAGGATTCTCTGGACACCATGCTTGTCAGTGGGGGGTGGCATTTCGTTGATGGACTTCAGTTTGTCCGGATCCACTCCAAGACCCTCTGATGATATCACATGACCCATGTAGGTCACTTGCTTTTGTCTGAACTGCATCTTATCAGCGTTTAGCTTGATGCCCTTCTGCTGGCACCGGGTGAACACCTCCTTCAGGTGGCGATCATGATCCCTGAAGGCTTCTTCATCTGTGTCTCCCGATCCAAACACCAGGATGTCATCAGCAATGGCCTTCTGTCCGGGGAGACCTTCGAGAGCGATATCGATTCTCCGCTGGAACTCCTCTGGAGCAGGAGAAAGTCCAAATGGCATTCGAAGCCAACGGTATCTACCCCATGGTGTTCCAAAGGTGGTCGCATAGCTGCTTGGCTCATCTAGTTGTATGTGCCAAAACCCGTTTTTCGCATCAAGCACTGTAAACACACGGGCCTTGGATAGCAGCGGGAGTACGTCATCTATTGTGGGCAAGGGGTAGTGATTCCTGTGTAGGGCCTCATTCAGTGGTTTGGGATCAATACACAGTCTTACTTTGCCATTTTTCTTTGTTGTGACCACTACGGCTGAGATCCACTCAGTAGGTGTGTCGACCTTCAGGATCATTCCAATGCTTGACAGTCTGTCCAACTCTTGTTTTAAAGGCTCTTTAAGGGCAATTGGCACCCTCCGAGTGGGTAGCTGAACTGGATGGACATCCTTGTCAATTTCCAGGTGTAGTTGGCCTGCAAGTTTGCCTTCCCCAGAGAACACATCTTTGTACAGCGAAATGTAGTCTTCTTTCTTGAGATTGACAGGGGCCTCATCGTTTGAATCCACAGCAAGGATGTTGTGTTCATTGATTGTTAGCAATTGAAGGTGTTTGCTGGCCCTTAGACCCAGGATAGACTTGCAAGGACTTACTCCACCAACAATGTGAAATTCAATACTGTACTTCTTATTGTTCTTTGGGTTTGTCACCCGGAAGCGTTTCTTGCCCAGCGGTTTAACTTCAGACTGGTTGTACATTACCAGAGTCACAGATGTTTTGTCCAAGTCTTTTAGACAGCCTGTACCACAGAGTCTCTCCACTGTTTTATCTGACATGAGATTTACAGTTGAGCCGCTGTCAAGCTGGAACTTCTCCTCCCCACCGTTGACAAGAAGGGTGGCAAAAATTTTGCTCGCGTGCTTGCGGGGGGCGAGTGCATTAACTTGCTCTTTCACATCAATCTCTGCGACATATTCGTCATCATCGGAGTCAAAATCCATAAAAAGCACCTTTTTCTTTGATTCTCTGCAACAGACTGCAAAGTGGTTTGGGAGGCCGCACTTCTTGCAAGTGTTTCCCCAAGCTGGACAGTTCTTCTTGGCGAAGGGATGCTGCCTAGCGCAAAATTTGCATGTCATTCTGGACTCTTGTGATTCAGTGCGGGGCCTGTTGTCCGATACTCCAGCCTTCTTTTTGCCTGCCGGGTTGACTTTTTCCTCCTTTACGAGACGGACATCCTCCTGATTCATAGTCTTCAGTTGCCGTGCGGAGGTCTCTGAAGATCTACAAATGTCAATACATTGACTCAAGGTGAGTTTGCCTGCTTGTAGTAGTTTCTTTCGAGCTGAATTGTCATTAATGCCAACCACTATTCTATCACGGATTAGTGAGTCGGCTAGTGTCCCATAATTGCAGGTCTTGGCTAATTTACGTAGAGCAGTAACATAGGCATCCACAGACTCATTAGACTCCTGATCCCTTCGGTTGAAGACATATCTTTCGTAGGTTTCATTGCATTCCCCAATGCAGTATTTTTCCATCTTCTCAAGTATCACGTCTGGCTCTTTCCGCTGGTCTTCGGACTCAAACTCCATTGAGTCAATAACATCTAGCGCATCCGACCCGATGCAGGTGAGCAGGGTGGCCGTCCTTCGTTGCTTGTTCCTATCCGGATTTTCCGGGTCTTTGAGTTGAGCAGCAATTTCGTAGTTCGACCACGCTCGACTGAATCGTTGCCATTTAACAGGAAGATTTCCGCCGCTTAAATCTAACTTTTCTGGTAGCGGGATATTCACTGGAACTGTAATCACCGTGTGATGTGTAGTCGATGAATTCGGAACCGAACCATCACCGCTTTCGCCAGTGTTGTCGCTCGGGGTTGTCGGCATATTGGAGCGATTATATTGGAGAAAGTACTCACAATCGTCTTCGACGGAGGCTACGAGCTGTAATTGACGCCCAGTTTACTTCTGACACCATGTAGCGTTATGTGAAGACGACTACAGACGAGATTATGGAGACGAACTGCCGGTTTAATACATGTCAGCCATTACAAGATCAGGGAGCACATGCGAATACATCCGGGATAAATGTATAACTTAACATACTGCGCAAGTCCAAACTTGACTTGTCACACGTGATATGCGTGACAATAATACGCGTGACAATATCGTTACATCGACCCATCGAAGTTGAGCATTTTTTTAAACTTGAAGTTATCCGCTGACAAGTTCCTAGTTTTCAAATGATCACAGGCTCAGGTTTAGTTTTTTTTAAAAATTCATATGAAATATGTTATGTTTATGTGCCGCACAAGTAAAAGTTTGATTTCAAACTGACCTCGCACGTGAAAATTCAGCCAGCTATTACAGGCAGGGAAGACAGTTAGTTGCCTTTGACTTTTCCTTTCTCACCTTAGTCATGCGTTGGTCACGCTCTACTTCCAATTTTTATGCTCTGATTGGTCAAAATTTGACAGGTGAGTTCATGTGGAAAATTTATGCAGCATCTTGAAACTCTTTTACTTTGAGAGCTGAAGCTGACAGAGTTTTGTGTCAACTTGTGATGTTTTGTACTGTCTTTTCTACTGGAATTACAAAATGAAATTCATCTGCTATCAAGAGTCTTTGTTATTCATGGCTAGTTTGTTTATTGGGTTTTTGGTTGGGAAATATGTCGCTTGTTAAAGTCGGAAATCCGATTTCGGATGGTGTCGTTTTTGTTTTTGGCCTTGCTTGATGCGTAAGCTTTCAGGAGCTGCATCTCAAATGGTAAGCCTGAGTGATTAATGTATTCGATGTTTGCTTTTTATATCTTATTTAATGAATTTGAGCATAGTTTATGCAGCTATTTAGTTTACGCACATTTGTAAGATTTGAGACGATGATCTGACTGAGTATTAGGTTTGATATAAGCTTACAGAACTTTAAAAAACCTTTAGACATTTTCTCACTGCAAATAGAAAGAAAACGTTCTAAAGAATATTTAGTTATAATTCTGGCTGTAAAAGAAAGCTTTGAGCGATTTCCTTGCCTCGAGTTTATCTTTGAAAAAAGCAAACACCAGGAAGCTGGCTTAAAACATAAACTTAAGCTTTAAGCTTGAAGACTCAGGATTTTAAGAGACACTTTTTTTTTTTAAAATACCTTTTTCATTGCAACAACAAGACAAAGTATTGACTTACATATGGTAGTATATACATATAGTAAAATATAATCACACAAAAAGTCATACAAGATATTTGATTTCAAGTCAAGGGATTCTATGTTTTACAAAGCAGTTGAAAAACGTAGAGATGTTTCGAGTATGCAACTAATTTGTATGACTAAACAAAGAAAATAAATATTGCCACCAAAAACAAAAAGGTACGAGGCTAAAATAAACAAATAAATCAAGCAAAAAGTATATACATATAGTAAAATAAAATCACACAAAAAGTCATACAAGATATTTTCAAGTCAAGGGATTCTACGTTTTATGCTTCTTATATATTGTTAAGTGCAATAGATTTTGTGAGAGGTTATTTTTAAAGCGAGACTATTTCCGTACAAAGACGTTTGAGTCGTTATTGTGGAATGCAATCTGCTTTTCAATTTCTATCGAGTTCATAAGTACCTGTATATACACCTGCAGCTTAGGAAGCTTGTTCCCAAATCTGCAGGTGTATATGTAATGTCTAGCTATAAGGAGAAGGTGATGAAAGAGAAGGTCTTTTACGTCGTCAATGATCGAGACCGAAACGGAGAGACAAAGAGGGAGAGACGTT
The DNA here is from genome assembly GCA_964035525.1 of Porites cylindrica. Classification (NCBI taxonomy): domain Eukaryota; kingdom Metazoa; phylum Cnidaria; class Anthozoa; order Scleractinia; family Poritidae; genus Porites; species Porites cylindrica. The sequence continues at coordinate 361,399 of OZ037781.1, forward strand.
TTCTAAATCTTTGAAATTTTGAGAGATCCACTCGAACATGCCGTTCCAGAAGTTCTGAGTGTGTTTGCAAGTCCAGAATAGATGAATGAGGGTTTCTTTTTGTTCCTCGCAAAAGGAGCAGGAATCTGTTTGTTTGATACCTATTTTGTACAGAATGTCATTTGTGGCGATTTTTCTGTGAAGGAATTTAAATTGGAATGCTCAGAGCTTTGACTCTCTTGTACACAGAGATGAATAGGCAGTACGTATTTTCCCAGTTTACTACTCTCTTCCAACCACTTTCCCTGACTTCTTGATGGTATAGAAGCTTTTTCGTTAATTAGACATTCATAAATTAATTTTTCTTTAAAACTTTGGTGTGAGACAGAAGGGTATAAACTGGATCCTTTGGAGTTGGGTCATGATAGGCTGTAGCGTGTACTTTCTTGTAATGTGCTACAGCAGATATCACTAAATGTGATATTCAAGATATAGTTGGTTTTGATGCTATATTTATCTATGAAGGTGTTATAGCTTAGAAAATTCCGGTCATTATCTAACAGATCTCTAATCTCCTTTATCCCCGTGCTCAACCATGATCTGTAGAAGAATGGACGATTTTCAATTCTAAGGTGAGAGTTGTACCATATGCATGTGGAGGCAAAATGGAGGTTATCATCTTTGTAATTAAATTTTGTCCAGGACTATATGATTTCTTTTAAGAAAGGGTCCTTGATGTTGAACAGTGTAGAATCTTGCTGTTTCAAATTGCTTCGGAACAATAGTTTTCCTCCGTATGTTCCTAACTAATGGTCAAAAAAAAGTTCCTACTTCCCTTTATTTTCTTCATTTAGATACCCTTGGATCCATTTCAATTTCAAGGATTCATTAAAGCTTTGAATATCTAACATCTTAAGTCCTCCTTTTGCGTAATTATATATCATTGTCGTCCTTTTGATTTTATCGCCCTTACCATCCCAAAGGAAATCGTACAATATAGAGTTGATTGTCTTGAGTATGTCAGGAGGTGTTGGAAGAGATGACAATATGTAGATGATTTGTGATACGGCTAGAGTTTTTGTGACTGTCATTTTACCCAAGAGGGTCAGTCTTCTAGCCGACCAATTGTCTAAGATACTCCTTATTTTCTCAATTTTCTCAGTAAAGTTAGAATTAAGAGACCTATCTTCCAAAGTCGAAAACCACACTCCCAAGGCGAAGACCGTCTCGTTTGCCCAAGTTATTGGTTTACTTGAAGGGAAAGTGAGATTAGAACTTTTAGAGTCGCCAATTCAGAGGGCTTCAGTTTTTTCATAGTTGACCTTCAAACCCGATATAGAAGCAAAAGCATCAAGTAAGTGCAGAGACCTCGAAAAGGTGGACTTGAAGCCATCCAAAATCATAGTCGTGGCATCTGCATATTGGGATAACTTACACTCAGTATGAAAAATCTTTATTTCATGGATCTCATTATCTTTCCTTACTGTATTACCTAGTATTTCAGTGCATAAAATAAATAAATATGGGGACAGTGGGCATCCCTGTCTCACACCGCGACCTAAGTTGAAAAAGTCCGAAGACCATCTGTTGTTCAGAACACAGCTGCTGATATCGGTGTAAAATACTTTTACCCAGGTAACCAGAGAGATTCCAAAATTATAGTACTTCAGAGTTTTTTCTATAAAGGGCCATTCAATACTATCAAAGGCTTTTTCGAAGTCAACAAACAGTAGTAGAAGGGGTATTTTTTCTGTACTTGTGTAATTTATAATACTATCAATAAGTCTGATGTTTTCTCCAATGAATCGGCCTTTAGAAAACCAGTTTGATCGTTGTTAATTATCTTTGGTAGGACCTTTCATATTCTATTTGCAATGGATTTGGTAGCTATTTTGTAATCGCAATTAAGCAGGGTGATAGGCCTCCAGTTTTTTAACAGGTTGGTTGGTTTGTTCTTTTTTGGTATGAGAGTAATCAATCCTCTTCGTTGAGTAATTGATAAGAGACCTTTTGTATATGCACAATTTAAGGCATTTAACAGATGCTGATTGATGTCATTTCAAAGACTTCATAGAATTTGGCTGGGACAGCGTTTGACCTAGGATTTAATCACTGGGTGACAATTTGTCCCCTTGGCTAAAATTAATTTTGGGGGACATTTTCATTTTTAGGGGGACAGACAAATTAATTTTTATTTAACATTTTTTTTTTACATTCATACAGGCAAGCCAACAAAAACATTTTCTTAACCTTATCCTTGTAATACAAGAAAAGGGTTACAAACAAGAAAAGTTAAGTTATTGGTGTCAAGACTTTTTATTTCTTGTCATATTTAAAAAGAGGATCAATGACCTATGCTTTATACTTGAAAACATTTCACAGCATAGTCTCCATCGTCCCGGCATCCCCTTGTAAACTTCAATTCGTTTCTTAATTACTGGTAGACGTATGCCTTCTTTTCATAGCGCAACCATGTGTGTTCTCGCAACCAAGTTTTGTGGAAAGTTTGTGATTTTTTCGGTTTCCTTCGATCCTCATCCGTTTCTTCCCGATTAATACACTGTTCTTCTGTATCATTTTTCTCTGATTCACTCTGGCTTCAATTTGGAGCGAAAAAGCGTTCTAATGTTCGAACATGTTTTCGATGTGACATGTTATAATTAAAGTTTCTCAGGTGCGTTCACCACGCTTGGTTGAGCATGAGACGTACCTGTTCAGTAGAGCGTGACTGAAACATGACTTTAGAATGAACTTAAAACGTGCGATAAAATTTCTGTTTTAGTTAGCAGTTAGTGTACTGAAATAAATTTCTTCATGTGTGCTTCCTTTCGAGTTTTTTCCCTAAATTTTGAAGGGGACAAATTGTCCCCTTGGCCGTTTTTTTTAGGGACAATTTCAATTGCAGTGCGGGATTGGCGCAATGGCGCTGCCTGGGTCAAACCCTGCTGGGAGGCCGTCACTTCCAGGGCTCTTGTTTGATTCCATCGATTTTAAACTTTCTAAACATTCAGAGGCATTCAGGAAGTCTTCACACTGTTTTTGCTCTTGCTCATTTAGGATAAGAGTATTTCCGTCTGGGAAAAACATATTTTCTTCCTTAGTGTCGGGTTGCATATTAGCTGAAGAATAAAAATTCTGTTAGAAGGATTTTGCTTCTTGTAGGATCTCCCTATCTGCATTGACAACATTATCATTTGTTAATGTCAGGTGCGTGATGGTTTTTTTTATTGAAATGTCATTTTTCCTGCAAGTTTAGGAAGTATTTTGTATTTTTTTCTCCTTCATTATGCCACCGAGACTTGGATCTTAATATTGCTCCTTCAGTTTTATATTTTGAAATTTCTTCTCTTTGTAGAATCTTAACATCTATTTCACTATAAATCTGGACTTTCTCATTTTCAGAAATGTTGTTTTCTAATCTAACTCCTTTTGGAGAGACAATATTTCAGATTCAAGTTTTAACTCAAGTGATTTCATTTTAGCTTTCTTTCTCCTTGCATAGTTTAGAGAGCTTGATTCATGGTGTCCCATAATAGAATGGCATCAATCTCGCTATTGTTCACATATTCGTTTGCTACATCAGTGATTGTTTTCTTAATTAGGCCGACATATTCTTCATCTAACAGGAAAGAGGTGTTCAATTTCCAATAACTCCCTGGGGTTTGCATTATTTGCCAAATGAATAGATATTAAAGAGTGATCTGTTTTGTAGCCAGGTAAATTATAATATGTCTGCATTGGTGATAGTTGTACTTAAGCTAGAGCTTGTCAAAAAAAGTCTAGACGGCAGTGTATGTCAGGTTTTCTTCTCCTCCAAGTGAATCTTTTAGCTTCTGGAGTAAAGCAATGCCAAATGTCTATAAAATCCAATACATTTGAAATGTGTTTGACCTCTTTTAACGAATTGTTGTGGGTTACCGGTCTTCCACCTTTTTTGTCTTTTTGGACATCAAGCGCTAAATTAAAGTCTTCACCAAGAATTATCTCACTGCAGTCGAAACAGAGAAGTTGGTTTAGAACGTTTTGGAAAAATGTAGGCTTGTCTTCATTCGGTGCATAAATATTAACCAAGGTTAAGATCTTACTTTCTAATTTGATATCAACCATGACGAATCTTCCCTCTGGATCAGAAAAGGATTTCAAAAAGCAAACATACTCCGGCGCTGGCACTAGAGAAGCTGCTAAATATAGCGGAATACCCCAACTCCGCGGACCAGATGTGCTCTTTGTCTTTTGTACAATGAACTTCTTGTAGAAAATAAACGGCATATTTTTTCATCTTAAGCCAATGGAAGGTCTCACGCCTTTTCATGATGTTCAACAAACCTCTCACGTTTAATGAGCAGATTACTAATTCGGTGTTGTATGGGATAGCTTGTGGATGCTTGTAAACAAAGCAATTGAAAAAACGTACAGATGTTTCGAGTATGCAACTAATTTGTATGACTAAACAAAACAAATAAATATTGCCAAAAACAGAAAGGTACGAGGCTAAAATATACAAATAAATCAAGCAAAACATTAAAAGTCCATTGGTTGGGTCCATAACGAGTCTCAGAAGAACTTAGTCTGATACGGGAGTCAGCCGTACGTTCGCGTAACAGTGGAAAAACAGAAAATTTAGATTAAATGTCTCGATTAAGCATATGTGCACTGGATTCAGGAGGCCTAAGGTCTTCAGGGATATTACTTACTTTGTAAATACCATTGTTGATAATAAGGTTTCTATCGATAACTTTTGCACTCAAACCTCGCTCCTTTGCTTGGAACATATACATTTTTAGCTCTTGATGAATCTTTCAACCTGTTTCTCACTCTAATTGGTCTCAGGAAGCTTTTGGAGGCGTCTGCTTAGCGCGGTTTCCCAACACGATGAACTGCAAGGACGTGGATATCTTCTACATTGATATTAATGTCATTTTCTATTATATCATCCACTACATCCATGCAATTTTCATCATTGTGTTCAGGTACATTCATAAATCGAAGATTCTTGCGTCTAGAATAGTTCTTCAAAGTGATAATCTTCTCCTGTTCTTCAAGCAGCCTTGTTTTCAAATTTTCGATTTCAGCTTGTAGAGACACTTTAATACTTGTCTTCGTGAATGAAAATTGTCATTTCTGTATATGTTTCTCCAAATTATATTTCTTTTTTGCATTGTCCGTAGTCTCTCTTGTAATTTTAATCACTGTGCCATTTGTTTTCAGTCGTTCATGAACATCGCTTGCAGGAGTACTCAAAACGCCGTGTGTATCAAACGCTTTTGAAGATTGCACATCGTTATAAAACCACTTTAAATAAAAAATAAACAAAAATAAACATGATAAATTCTTTATTATGTTGAAGCGTAACTCTATTAATGTTCATTCAAACACTCCACAGCTCACAACCGGCTGGCCGTATAGGTGATTTTGGAAATTTTTTTAGCGGTTTTGCTAAAAGCCCATGCGTGCTTTGATCATCCTGAATATTGAATGAGAACAATTTGTATTTCAAAATTGTGAAATACTGCTGTCTGAGGTCTGGACGATAAAAACAGCACCTCATAGTACTCTTTCACCTCAGATGTGATGTGTAAAAGTGTGCCCCAGATTTCTTAGAAAGATTTTGTTAAGCAAACTTGTCGAATGCAAAAAATTTGGCCTGATTTGTTTTCCAAGAATTTGTTTTCCAGCTTTAAACTACTGTGATCAAGAGCCATCGTTGGCTCTTAAATGTGATCGAAGATGATTGCTATTTTTTGGGTGTACATATAAGGCTATCAACTCGATGTAAGATTTGGTTCACTCTTGGACTGTTTGCAAATTATTTTTTTCTAAAATGACTTAGCCTTTCCCTCAAAAGACACATGAATGTGCGCTAAAGTTTACTGATTTTTGGAATACAAGTTTATTGTTTGATTTTAATGACAAATTTATTAATGTGAGCTTCGCTTTTAGCCCTGGCTAAATCTATATATTATTTATGTTGTTGACCTTTGTATCCGTTGCTAAATTAACCTAGCGAGGCAGAAACACAAGTTTGCTTTGGAAGGTACATACACATGTAGTGACAGTAACGTCATTGATTGTGATGTCGATTTTCACTGGGTGCAATGAAAGGCTGATATGTTTACTTCCTATGTGAAAAAATGTGTAAGAGGGAATCCATCAGGAAATTGAGTAATATTAATTTTCAGTGGACAAAAACCTTGTACCAGAATAATTTAAACAATATCGCATTCTTTTTTACTTCAAGAGCTCTGTAATAACACCAAAGAAAATTTTTTATTAGGGCTTAAGAAAATAAATGTCAAATTTCACAAAAAGACACCTTACACATGAAATTTTTCCGAATTTTACCTTTATTTTCACAATTCTTGTGAAATTTGACATTTATTTTCTCGGGCTCCCATGATAAATAATCTTTGGTGTTATTACAGGTAATTAATTATATCTACAGCCCTTGAAAAATGTAAAAAACAATGCAGTATTGTTTAAATTATTCTGGTACAAGGTTTTTGTCCACTGAAAATTGAAATTACTCAATTTCCTGATGGATTCTGTCTCAAAATGTTTACAGCTGGTTAATCACGACCAATTATCCTCATGCAAATGCAGGAAACTGCAACTCTACAAGGCCGATAATAAGAGACTTTGCGACAGTTTATGAGACACTTATTGGCTGTTGGCCTTAATATATTCTTCAAATGCGATGAAAAGAGTTAAAGTAGGGCTTTTACCGTCAAAACCCTGCTTAGTTTCGTTGTATAGAATTATGTTTGAATCCTTGATAAATACAGCTACACCAGCTTCAGACAGCATTTACTGTCAGAATTTTGTGGGCTAAATGCTTTAAATATAATAATTTTCCTTGCCTAACTAATATTTGGTAACGTGGCACAGGAGACTAGGAGATGACTTTACATTTAGGTGGACTTGGGTTTTTTAACTACAATTTTTTATGTATTGGCTTCTTTCCCTTCATTCATACTGCTGCCCCTTTACAGCACTACAAGGTGTTGCAAGGTAACCTGTACTCTAGCTTGCACTTGTGATCTGACCTATGACCTGTGTTCTGTACCTGCCACCTGAAATTAGAGGACACCCACAAGGCCTCTGTCATTGTCTGCTTACCAGAGCTTTCCCTAGATTGCAGGTTCGTTTTGCAGAAAATATGGGGGGAGAGAGAGTTGTTTGGGGTTTGGCAGTTGTTTGGCACTTTGCAAAATATGCCTGCTGCACGTACATGGTAGAAAAACAGGAGCTCTTGCCTCAAGGAACTGCATTACCAAAATGTGTCATATCGGGCTACACGTAGAAATGTAAACTCTTCACAGATGTCATCTCATAAACTTAACCAATATTATCTCACCCTTTGGGCAAGCTAATTTTGCCTTGGAGTGGAGGGGGGGGGGGTGACAGGAGAAGTACTGTACAAAATTTTATGCACAGGGGAGGGGGGGGGTCCCATAGTCCAATACCTTTTCCTTTTACATATAACTATATACCATTTTGGACAGAAAAGGTACCCCTTTTGTATACCTCTTATTGATAAATGTTACCCTTTATTTATTTATTTTGCCATACAAAATGTACAAAGATGAAAAGAAAAAAAAATACACTACAGAATGAAAGTGGTGAGGAATCCTTAAATAGAAACCATAGAGCTTATAACTTAAGGCTTCCTTAATTACAACTCATGATGGCTACACATGCACAGCTACAGCTGGTGTATAGTTCCAAAAAAGAATGGATGAAGATACAGTAAATGAGTAAGAACAATCAGTGCAAGAATTAATAAAATTAATACTAATTATTACGGCAAACATATGTAAACTTCTATGATAATGAAATTATTCAAATCTTCTAGACTTATACATGTAGCTGTTAATAATATACTTTTTCAGACTGATAATTTTTAAAGTAGAAAGGGTTCATACAGAGTCTTAAATTCTTGAAAAAGGCTTGAAATTTGCACAGCAATTTTCCAGACCTGGAAAAAGTCTGAAAAACTGAGAAAAAGCCCGGAAAAAAAATTGTAAAAAGGTTTTTTTGAAAGCTACAACAAGTGCTTTGCGAGTGAAATTTTTTTCCTGCTCGTCAAATCATATTCAATATTGCCTGTACATGTACGTTTGCAGCGCATCGTTGATAAAGCTTTGTTCCTGCTTTTTTAAGGTCTCTATTGCTCACCTATTTGATAACCTTGAGTCTGGAAAGAGAAATATTGTTTTGGAAAAAGTGTGGAAAAAAACTTGAATTTTTTTGATCCAAAAATCTGTACAATCCCTGGAAAGAGAGATTGAGTTACAAATGTCATTATCTAACCCTAACCCCTGTCACATATCCAGTTTAGAATGCTGCATCCCTTAATAAGTGGACTGTCTTTAAAATATGAATAACTTGCTAAACAAGAAAGTTTTCTAGTCTTTTTCACTGCCAGGGATGTCTTATACAAGTTCTAACCTTAAAAAATTTGCAATTTATGTTAACTTAATTTTTGTCAATGTGATTTTTTTCCAGTGGTGGACTGCACTGTGTTACATATTTTGGAATCTTGATTAAGAGGAACAGCAAGGCAAACTGCAAGACAATGTAATACATTCAGAAAACAAGATCAGCAAGAAAAGTCAGCTCTGAGGTGAAGGTAAACAACTCTTCTAATTTTTTTTTACAGTAATATGTGTGACATATCATATGTACTTGATTAAATGCGCCCTTGATAAAATGCCAGAGAGAAGGAGGGAGGTGTACAATGTAAGGGGGGTATGAATACTGCAAAACTGAACAGAAATACGTTTAAACACCGCACAGAATAACATAAAAAACTGCAAAGTGCATTAAAATTCCCCAAAAATTTCCAAACACCGCAAACTGCTTGGTTTTGTAAAACCACAATACCGCAACTTAAAATTAAAATTCCCGCAAAACTACATCAAAAATCGAGCAAAATGGCATCATTGCAAACCCTTAAGCCCCCCTCGAGAAGCAAAATAATAAAAAAAATATTAGTGCCTTACATTTTGTACTCTCACTTAATTTCGTGAGTATAAGATTTCGTGAAAAATCAAGAATTATATTAAAAAGAATAATAGAATAATCTATATATTAATTTTATGCTTTTGTCGATGTACATGGTTGATATTACAATCTAGTAAATATACGTACTATAGAAGTGTTCTGCTACCTTGATTGATAAATTATTTGGTCTCGGCCGAGATAGGGCAGCATAACCAGCAAACTTAAAATTATCTTAATAAAAGGTAAAAAAGGAAATAACTTACATAGGCTTAGACTGATGTGAAAAAACATCAAAAAACTAGCAAGTAAATGAGACAATGACTATTATATATTGCTAAAAGAAATCCGAGTGTAACACCGTAACCAATCATACAAGATTTGTGGCAGATACTATCTCTAAAATGACAAACAACCGTCTCAAGCAGAAATAATCACAAAACAGAAAAATGATTGTTCATATAAAGTTCAATGGTGTGACAGCACCCCTGGCCTGGTATTTGAGAATACCACTACTGACTAAAATGTTCATTAAATTGAAACAAAAAATAAACGGGAAGAAATGTCAGTAACCTGCGATCAGGACGAGGGAAAAAATAATAAACGCTGATTGTAGGTTAAAATGTCAGTAATCCAGCTAGATTCATCGGTTCTCGACGGACTTCCGCAGGATGGTTTCTGTAATTGGTTGTTTGTAGTGCCTCGTTGAGTCTCCCTGAATGGTTGCTAAGTCCACTGGTTGGCCTGTTGGCCTGTGCTAGGTAATTCTGGCAAGAGGCCAGTCATTGCTTGGGGTGTCTTTGTACAGACTGTAGTGGAGAAGAACTAAGTCACCCTTCTGCACACTGCAGGTCGTGCTTTGCCACTTTCTACGTGGTTGCAGCGTGGGAAGGTACTCTCTTCTCCATCACGACCAGAAAACATTGGCTAGGTGTTGAACATGTTTCCATTGCTTGTGTGACAGGTTTTCAGCACTGAAGTCCCCAGCTGGCTGTTTCATTAACTTTGTTGTGGCTGTTGAGTCAGCAAAGTCGCTGGGGTCAAAACTTCAGGCACGTCTGGATCATTAGAGACTGGAATGAATGGCCTGGCATTGATGAAAGCTGATACATGAGCCATTAGGGTTGTTAGGACTTGGTGTGTGAGGTGCTTTGGCTAGGCATCCACTAACATGGCTTCCAATACTTGTCTCACCACACCTATCATTCTTTGCCATGCACTGCCAACTTCAACTTCTTCAACTTTATTTAAATTTGGAAATATAACAAAAGATACATTGGGACTGGCCTGCAGTTTGCGAGGCTATTCGAGACAGGCCAGGCTACAAAATTTACCACAAACTAAACAAATAAAGAAATTAGGCGTTATATAATGAAGGGACAATATTAAAGTGAAATTTTTAAAAAAATAAAATAAAATGAAAATAAAGGACAAGAGAATTACTTTTTCATTTTCACGATGATCGTATCCACATCAATATAGAAGTCTTCAGTTTCAAGGATATCGAGTAGCATTTCCTGTGTGCGGTGCGTGGGGTGGATTAAATAGCCACCTGTAACCTTTCTTCATCAGATATTTTTTAACAGGGCTAGCATTGGATGGTTTTAGCTTTAAGTTCATTGCATGCTCCTACAAAGTTGGTGCTGCAGTCTGAGCAAAGCTGGATGATCGGTCCCCTTATTGCTAGGAATCTGCAGAGTACAGCTGTACATTAATAAAGCTTGAACTATCCATAGACTCAATGACATGGGTTGACATAGAGGCAAATAGTATTATGGCCCAGTCTTTGCTGTGAGCAAGGCCCCTTCTGGTCCTCTGGGCGCAAATCTGCTATGGGTCAAATACATCAAGCCCAACATACCGTAGCTGAATGGGGGCACATGACTAATTCGGTCCATGAGTACAGTTATTTTTGAGCTATTTTGAAAAAGTAGCTCGTATGTCAGTGGTATCTTTTTGGCTTTGTGGCTTTGTGACTTTGTGGCTTTGTCTGTTCGGATGTGTGTTGCAAGGGCCAATAAGGGTAAAGGTACTATGAGGTACTGTGCTAGGAACCAATGAAATTTTGGCATCTAAACATGACATTACTGCACTAAAGGTCAAACAAGGGCACTTTGAGACCACCATTTTGGTTCTTCACAATTTTATTATGGCTAAAGGTGTTTATAAGCATAACATTTAATTATCTTTAATATTCAAACACTGAGTACAGTGATGTAGCTGTTTAAGGATTCATATTTTAGTGTGGCTGCTGGTTTAAGACCTTTATGACCTAATTCTGGTATTGGAAGGGCACAATGTGCGTGCAGTAAGTTTCACTTGTGTCAAAGTGAAGTATATAAGATCATTGATACTTTTCAAAGGTCTACAAATGAAACTATCATAATTTATTGGTATTTAGATATTGACTTTAACTTGGAAATATGCAGCATAATTGTGTTTTTAGAAGTTTGAACAAGAGCTGATTTTTTTAAAGTTGTACCGAGTAAATTAATTCCATAAACATGCTTTATTCTCTCTCCTACAATGTTCAACAGACCTTTAAATTCACGTTTCAGCAAGTTAAGTGCAACCATATCTGATACATGTTTGCTGTCATAACAGTAATTAAAATGTATTTAATTTATCCAGTGGCTAAGTAAAGATGCGTAACTTTTGCATTAGCAAATAAACTGAATGTAGCCAGTTGACAAAATAATTGGAGATTTTTTTGTATGGAATAACGTGAGATGAGTAGCAATCAGTATTTCGGCAATTTGACATTATTCCGTTGGAAGTAAAGTAATAATGTTACCCAGGGTATCAATCTTAACATTGACTGATGCATAATTTCATTGAAGATGTTAGAAAAGGAGGTGATTTGTTAAATCATTTGAGCAAAGTGATCTCTTAAACAATGTGTGTCCTTTCACGTACAAATTGTAAAAGGGGCAAAGTCCAACATCTTCACATGCAAATTGTGTGCAGGAGTTATACTTATACTTTGTGATAACTCAAAATTCCCTCACGTATGAACTCTGAAAGGGGGCAATGTCCAACACTTTCATGTGCCGGCTATGTGACTGTACATCTCATGCAGATTGGCTTTTCACAGTAATAATAGTAACTTAACATACTGTATGAAGACCTGTTTTATTTTAGAACCAATGCCTTAAGTAAAGGCTCTTGTTTTTAAGAGGCAATAGCTAAGTTAAAGCCTGAAGAATTAAGTCAACAGAGTGAAAGACTATTCATTGGATAGAATCGCACATGAAAACCTTGTGAATTATGATGATGCAATAATCTACCACAATTATAAATATCCTGATATTTTGTAACTATTTGGAATTCGATGAACCACATTTTGTTAAGAAACTCCGAAGAAACCTTCGAGTTTTCTTTCTAATAAAGGTTTGATGAGTTGATATTTCTTGTACTTTAAAACAATTTGCTTAACTTGCACCAAAAAATTCTTCTGGGAAACAGTGGAAACTTAAGAAATTATATTTAAGAATTTTAAGGGGGGCTGCTAGAAAGTAGTCTGAGATGTTGAGAAATTTTGATTGGGTTTTATCAGGAAAAAAAAATTATTTTGGGTGGTCTTCATTATTTTAGGTTAGGTGAAATTTTCAAAAAGCCTTTACATATTAATATGCACGAAGTCTGACGTTTTTCAGTGATGTGATAAATTGGAAGTAATTCCTTGATTGTCCAAAAAAATTCATTAATAATACACGTAATTAGTCGAGTGTGTGCATGCCACCATTGTACAAATAGAGGACATTATGAAATGACAATAATTTACCAGCATTTTTTTACACTTCTATACAAAGTATTGTAAAGTTTTGATCTTTAATTGGCAAATCATTCCTAGACACGTGTTTGTACAACCACTTATCGATAAGGTTTAAAGCTTCCATCACAAGATTCCATTGAGCAGTGGTTTTGTTTAACACAACATCTTAGTAGTAGCTTATGACTGCAACGACAGGAGTCAAACAATCTCACAAAGCTTGAGAAAGGTTAGGGACACATTTCAAGGACAGGTTTTTGTTTCATTATTTTGAGCAGTAAATCAGTCTGACAATTAAGGGGAGAAGGACACTTGTGAGGTTGCTGTTGGAAGATTGTTATGGTTACTCCTTGTGCCTTCCTTGATAACTAAACATCCTTGCCATCAGTTCTCTAGGCACAATTCCCATGCTCATCTATTAGTGATGAATTTAATAGTCAACCAATGAGTTATATCAGATGTTATGCTTATTTTCTGAAATATCTTTCTTTCCCCTGGAGATTTTAGTAGGAGAGTGTGGGTCTGTGGGAGGATTTTACAGGGAAATTACACACTCATAGAATCATTTAGACTATTACATCCAGGAACCCAGTGCCATATTGTTCATTTGAAACATGAGTGGTCACATCAAGCTACAACTTCATAATTTTTGCCTTTTCAAACTTTACTGAATTAACTTTGTTTCATATTATGGCTGATGAAAGTGTTATGCACTTCCTGAGCAACAGGAAAATAAAGCACTAAAATAGAAAATATTTCCTGGGAATTCAAGTTGCAATGAGAAAAAAAAAAGTAGCCAGATATTAGTGTCTGCTGTGAGTCAGAGAATTTATGTTCCCTTGTCTCTCCAAGCTCTTGATCAAAATATCAATGGTTATTTCCAAGAAAATAGAGTACGATTTTGTGCTTTTTGGAACCAGGGTCATGGATTGGATAATATGTTATTGCATCATTTTACTCTTAAGGAAAGCATGTCAGGTCTTATTAATGAAGGCAGGGAAAATGACTTACTAGTATTTTGGCCTGAAATATAGTAAAGGTATCCAGGACACATGCTAGACAATAATAATGTTATCATAGTTCTACAATAATTACCCTTCTTCAATACATTAAGGTTTCCACATTTGTCAGCACATCAATTAGGTTACCACATTTTTCCCATTTGGTTTGTCAGTTCTCTTTACCGCTATGGCAATTTTAATTAGAGGCATTTAAACAATGCGTTTCCTCAGACATCATTTCACAGGGTAACAAATAAAGGCATTGCAGAATGTTAGCTTTTTTCTCAAGTTATATGTTTAGATTCCTTTGCCGCTGAAAACTGGTAACCTGGTGTTTTTAACTGCTCATCGGAATCTTGTTTAACATCACTGGGAATGCTAGGTGGGATAAGATGTTTTCATCATTAATGATTAATAATAAATTAATTATTGACCAATAATTAATCAAAAATTATTTACAGCATGTTGAAATCAACACATTGTTACCAAAATGACACAGATTTGAAGGACCGACATTTTCTGCCCTCCTGACAATAAAGAGCAACACTACTTTTTACTTATTCAAGTAATCTGGGAAAAAGTCAGCTTCAGGTCCAGGTTTTTTCACATTAAGGCAGCTCAATGTTGGTATCACTGTGTTGTTCCTGTTTTATAAGCAAGGTGAAGAAGTTAAAAACTGGAATGTCAAAATTAATTTTTGATGAAGTCTCTAGGGTAAAAATAATTTGCTTGGGCGGGAAACAAAGTAAATCCCAAATTTAGGACTGAAATGCACTGGAATATGCGTAGAGTGTGCTTAATGTCAGTTGTGGAATGTGCTTGGATTTGGATTGCTACCACCCAAAACGTTTGGTTGCTATAACTTCTTTCCGTGGAAATATACTTTAGAGACTGAGTGTGAAATCTCCAGGGTTAATATTAACATACTGTACATATAGTTGAGTGTAAGACCTTGTAAGTTTGTTCCTTTTATAACCCGGATGAAGGAGACGCCATAAGTGTAGAAAAATTTGAGATCACTCCAACAGATTGTTTGCAATACCTCATCACGTAAGTATCTGGATAGCAGGAGACATGAACAATTGCCTATTTCCAATGTCTCATTTCCCTGAGCTAACCCGAAAATTCGCTGATTGTCTTGACGATCATGGCTTAGTCTACATGTAACTTATAACCAATCTTACGTGGGATTATTTTATGTCTTAGACTTGTTTTTAACTAACGGCAGTCTTACTATCAAGACTCGAGTCATCCGAGGTATTATTGATCATGATGCTGTGTTTGTTGAGGGTATAAATATCAAAGCAACACTCAACAAACAAAAACGCAGGATGTTCCCTTGTATAGAAAAACAGACTGGGGTGCCTTAAAGAACACATGTAGACTCTGTCGTGCATTCTACTAATAATAATTTATTGATTATTTGTAGTTTGGTTAATTCCTGGCCAATAGTAATAAAAAAATGGAATTCGATGAGGAGTGAAGCTTGTTTTTTGCTGCTGGTAATGCGGACAATGAATTTCGTTCTTTTGCCCAAGGGGCCGTTGTAGTGCTGGAGGAAGTGTAAAGGCGTTCTTCTGCAGAGACTGCTCTATGCGAAAATACAATAATATCTCCCTCTTCTGCCAGAAATGCGCAGAGAAGAAATATGTCACGTTATCGGCGTGAAAATGCGAATTGCTCCTTGTGAAGTTGACATGTTTTGTCTAAAATGCGGTTTAAGAAGAGAGATTTTTTCACAAGCCCTGGTGAGAATAAAATAAAAAACCCAAAAGATTATTTTTTTCGCAGGATAAAACATTAAGGTTTTAATCTCGAGGTGATGTTGATTGAGCAGGTTGTTGTGGTTTACAATGCTGTAAATGAATTAGCCGGTTCTGACCAAAAATAGAATATACCGCCGGTAGCTTTTACATTCCAATAATTGATTTTGTCACTTCTGGCGAAACATCCGATGGCGATTTTACTTGGCAATCTTTTCTGAAACATCACAACCTGCTAAATTAAAAAATATACATATTGCGTGACACATCACAAAAAATAGCAAAAAACCCTGTCAAGGAGGCAGCTCTGGAGGCCATTTTCCCAGTTATCCTCTGGGATAGAGGTCCTAATGCCGTTTCACCTCTGGCAGTGAGGGTTCCCATTTAACCTCTGGGACCGAGTTATAGTTCGAGCACCTCCAGTACTTGCTGGGCCGGAGTTTGGGGTCCGTCAGCAAGCTCGACAGTCCCCCCCCGTAAGTCAATTGTCTACGCTGCACGGGTTAGTCAAACAGGCTTCAGAGAGTTGGCCATCTCTCACCACCCTATAACCCCACCAGCACAATCAACCTAACTTTGCCTTAGAAAATCGACCTATATATTTAGATCGAAAACTCATATCGCTCACTTATGGTACGGTTCTTCACAGACGCATGCGTTTTTGGCCCCAAAAAATTGTTTGGACTTTTCGTTGATTCATACACAACATCCCCATTCGCTCAGGCATGTTCAGTTTAGCTCAGCTATGAAAAATATGGCTATCATTTGTAAAAGTTGTTTTTCTTCAAAAACTCGGCTAGCCCAGCGTTCCACAAACTCTTGTTACGAAATCGCACCTTAGAAAGATGCTCAGTATGTTATAAGATTGAATTTGCTATGAACTGTGCATGCCATTGGAGACTTTGTAGCATACATTTTCCACCCTTCGTCGATTTAGGAAGTATCTAGAAAAAATCATGAACATGAAGATCGACGTCAAAAATTTGATATGAACGAACCGGAGATAAGGATACAAGGATAAGGATAAGGATACAAGCAAACAAACAGCTTTTTGTTCCACATAACTATATATGCAAACGACATTCTGGGAAATTTGAGTAGAGGTATACGCTTGGCGTAGTGAACGATGAGCCTCCCACCGCCCCCGCTGGCCCCTTGCGTTTGAAAATGCTCCGCTGCCTCTTAACTGGGTCCTAAGAATCATTTTTATCCGTAAACTAAAAGAAAAAACGTAAAAAGGTTTGGAGATTCATTTGAGAACTGCCGATTCTTTGCGGCATGCCTCTGGTGTCATCTTCAATAGCAATTAGTGAATGCTTTTTTGGCAATGCAATTTAATAGTCAAAGACTTCTCGTTGTAAAAATTGTTCCTCTTAAAATTTCGCTATCGAGAAGACCATGAAATAAATGGAGTTGTGTAAACCCGTCTAGTCAGACAAATTTGTTGTAAAGTTTAATTAGAGTTTAATAATTATTTTTTCTCATTTAAATTCCCTGTGTCTTTCACATTTATAGGAAGCTTGTTTCTTCACTAGCTATTGTTCAATAGCACAAAAAGACGGGAAAACAATCATTAGTGATTTATTTCCAGTATATATTCAGTTTTAATTATTTTTGATGAAGAGGACACGTTTTTTGTTTCTATCAAAATCGAGTCTGATTTGAGGTGTTTCGGAAGGAATAATATAATAGAACGCGCTAATTGTAAAACACAAAATGAAGTTATAACTTTCCAAATTTGACTTTCGTTTTGTTTTTACAGTAAAATTGCCTGCAACTACTGAAGAGAAGTTAACAGTCGCATCAATTTTACACGTATTTTTCGTTCCTTTTCCATGGAACAGAGAAACCAAAAAAGTTACGTAAGTCAGAAAATAGTGGACGTTGTTTAATTGTGCGCGGAAGAATACTGGTAAAATGTCTAGTTACACATTCTTTTATGGAGCAGCCGTTTTTAAGTTCAGAAATAGCCCTTCGTTGAAGATCTTTTCCCAGTGTTACTATTTTTTTTGTCGATTCGACAGAATACCGATAGAATAAATCAAAGTCTTTTAGTTACACATCTCTTAAATGTGGCCCTTCGTTGAAGGTCTTTTACTTTTCGTCTTAGATAAGACATGCTCGTATAAATGGTGCAGTTCGCGTCATATTTTTCCTTGTCTAAATAGCCCTACTGGATTACACATCGGTTGCATTGGAACAGTGGCTGGTGTTAGCTGTTGTGAACAGCAGTGACTAGGACACAGATGATCACAGGCAGTCTTGCAATGGCTTGGACAAAGAGACTCGGAAAATGAAAAAATTTTACAACAGTGCATTGGACATAATTCATGACAGCTTATGTGGCGTTCAGAAGGACATGTCGGTAGAGTTGACACAGAAGGAAGGCTGCAGCAATGATCAGGGCACCCTGTTCCTCAACTAAAGCTACAATGACCTGGGCAACCAACTGCTTCGTGGGACTCAGGAACTTTATGGCAGTGATCTGGGCAGGTTGCCCGTGGGGACTCCCATTTGAAAGGGGCAGGGGTGCTCGTAGTCTTGCTTTTTGGATTTTGGTCTCACTTAGGGTGTTCTGGCCAAAACCTCATTATATTTAGCCGTAAAGGTCTCTTTTAGGGTTGCACTTGAAGATATAATATATTTTGTCAGTTCGTTTTATTTACTCAATTCATGTAATCAAAGTTTTTTAATAACATCAATTCCTAAAGATCATTGTAACAAAATGGTCTCTTTTGGGGGGTAAAAAACGGTGGGCCCATACCCAGGTTGGTCTCCTTTAAGGGTTTAATTCAAAATTTCTGACAGGCATCCCCACCCCTTTCAAATGGGAGTCCCCCTTGGGGCTTGTACACGAATATACACCGTTTGCATTTGGAGCAGACATTTGAAACTTTACTGGAGGAAATGACGCTTGATACAAATGTCCTTGATGAAACATTCTCTTTACAACTTGAATTGCTCTTTTTCTTGGCATAGAGTTGCTTGCGCGAGTATAACCATGCTGTGTTGTGTTACAGCTCTATCTCTTTGTAAAATTATCAAGAAATCAGGCATGGGCTAGTCTTTGTTTTCTGTCCAGCGAGACTTGATCCTCGACTCGATTATCGATAGCTTGTTTTCAATTCTCGATTCTTGATTCTCGATTTGCCCAGGAATCGAGAATCGTGAATTGCGTCAAGAATCAAGACTCACAACAGACTGTCAACTTACTTTTGAACGGTACTGTAACTGTTTGAACAGTTGATTCGCTGATGAAATAATGTTCGATTGATTAACTCAGTGGCTTGATTGAGAACAGGCAGGCTTACTGTTTGAATGGTTGATTGACTGACAGGTGAAATGTTAAATTTATAAACTCACCTTCTCACTTTTTGAATGGTTGATAGGTGGACTGATGAACTGAGTGACATTTGTTGACGTAATTGCAATTTTTTGTTTTTTTCCCTCCAAATTGCCAGACAGAGAAAAGTGAATATATAGCGCGAGGATCAACATACTGTGCTATGCATTTTGTGTTTTCATTTACATACAGCAATACCTAATTTCGCACAAAAAACAGTCTATTTTGAGGATGAAAAAGGTAGATTTATCATTCTTGGGAAGGCTTCAGTGTAACCTTTAGTGTAACCATCAAAATAGCTCATGCACGTTAAACGGTCCTATGTTCTGGATATGGGATTGGCATCTCAGTTTCTTACATTTCACGTACTTCTCAATGATGCTGTTAATCAGGCTCTTTTCTCCCAAGATCCAGTACCCACTTCTGCGAAGTACACGGTGCATTAGGACTCTTCCCTGGTGCTGTACCCTCTGTTGGTAATATCTGATCAGAAGGGATGAGACATGACTTGACTTGGGCAGGATAATGGGGAGCCACTCCTCGTTGGTTACAGGCAATTTAGGTCTGCTTGAGTAACTCTTCCACTTACTCGAAGAATTCCTTCTCCGACTATCATGGGGCTTGGCTTCTCTAGAATACTACTTTTGTAGATCTGGAAACCTCTCCTGAACGTTTGATGCATTCAATCTCTTTGCCAAAGGCTTGCTGTTGGACACTGATTATGATGACAACTTTGGTTTATGATAAACTTGGGTGGTGGTGACATTATCCTGTGTGAGTGTTTCACTCTTTGATCTTACAACAGTGATTAGCTTTGCGACTGCACCTTGTAGTTTTGACCATTCTGAAAACCAGCTGAAGCGTTCTGAGCCAATGGTCAAGCAGACGTCTATGTGAGTAGCCAAGACGTTCAAATCTTTGCTCACCTCTGGGTCTTCAGGAAAGATTTCTGCATCCGTGTCCCTATATTTAGTAAGGAAACTTTGGACCTGTATGCAACATGCTCTCTTTTCATTTACTTAGTTAATACTTCTATTGATCATGTAGCTAGATCTGCAGGGTTCAGATTGGTAGCGCCATACTTCCATAGATTTGCAGCTGATGACCTATAAATGCGTTCCACATGGTTGCTGATGTAAACATAAAATTGGCGGGATTCATTTGTGATGTAACCCAAAACAGCTTGGTTGTCCTAGTAGTAGGTCACTGAGTCTGATTTCTGTTCTAGTTCTTCGTGCACAAGCTCGTTTATCTCAACCCCCAGAATGGCTGAGCAAAATTCTAAGTAAGGTATTGTTGTGGCATGGGCTGGTGTCAACTTGGCTCTTCTGAGCACAAATGCTACTTCAGCCTGGCTGGTATCATGGACAATTCTTACGTATTATGCTACACTGATTACCATCTCTGAGGTATCACAGAAGGTATGCAGTTCCATGTGAGTGGAACATTGCCTCTGTACCGTAAGAGCAGGGAACCCTGATATCCTCTAGAGCTCTAAGAGAATGACACCATTCTTTCCACTCTGTCTCCCTTTCTGCAGGTAGAGCATAGTCCCAAGCATTGGGGTGTGACGCACTAAATTCCATACTCAGTGATCTGAATAAGACAGACTGCAAATTATCTTAGGTGCTAAAAAATATATATCTACGTGTCGCAACTGTTCATCAGTAGGATGCCTAAAATGCGTGCAATTCCACAATTGGTTTCGGCTCCATGGCTTAGGGAGAATCTTATTATACTGTTGAAACTTTATACATAGCATTTTGCAACAGATCACTGTAACAATTCTTGTGTATCTGTAGGTCTAAAGTAAACTGTTCTTATCTGTCAGCAGTCCGAGTCAGCGCCATTAAAACCTGAACTCTGTGACATTTGAGCAATGATTTTCTTACAATCATATGTAATCATGCTGGGTGGTTGCTTACCGGGAAACAGAAAACAAAAGAAAATGTCAGATTTCTGGTCTAAAAAGTGGTCATGGTCACTTAAGAAATTCGAGGAGTGGTCGCTTACAAGAGAGTTTTTGAAACAGTACAGTGAAACCTGTTTCAAGCGGAGACCCTCGGGGAATGCTGTAGTCTCCGCTTAATACAGGGTGTCTGCCTAATGCAGGTTTTGATATATAACGTCATAGGAGGTGTCAAATGCCATTCAAATGAACAGTAGAAGCGTTTATAACACTCCCAGAGACTATGACGATAGACGTTTGCATTTATTTCTTTATCAAAGTGAACCAATTGATCATAGTACCATAAACATGGATTGCAACTCAAATTTGGAGAAATCAGATGAGTGAAACAAGCTCTATACAAACAAAACGAAATAGAAAACAATCTTGTACTGTGAAACTAATCAAGTCACGTTTCTTAATGTAAAAATCAAAAAAATTTGTGGTGGCAGTTGGAGGCAATCTTTCACATTTGCGGTGTCTGGCATGTTGGGTGGTGGAAATTAATTATTACAAGTGTCCGTTTAATGCAGGTTGGCAACAATAGAAATGACCATTTCAGGTACTTTTTAGGTGTCCACGTCTGCGTAAATAGAGGTGTCCGCTTAATAAAGGTTTGGGGACTTCAGCTACTGTCTGCTTAATACGGTGTCCGCTTAATACAGGTTTCACTGTATTTGACTGAGAAGCAAAACAGTTATTTAGAAAGTGGTCATTTATGGGAGGTGGTCGCTTATGTGAGGTGGTTGCTATGTGAGAGTTGACTGTATGTTATAATTAATGTCATTATTTTTATAGTCTAGAAAGCCTGTTTTCTTTCCAGAACATTATCAAACAGTAAATTAAACTATCTATTAGGTCTTTTTCTAAGAAAAACAAACTCAGAAGAAAATTGTTTCAAATTTTTAACCAACATAATGGGTTAACCTCTTTAAAAAAGACTGTTGAAGGGGCCTTTTTTTTGCCTACAGTGTATTCTGTCCTATTTAAAGAGGACAGATGGCAAATTGCTGTTGCTCGAAATATGTAAAGTCTAAAAATTTAAAAATCGAAAAGCCATAACTGTTTGTCGGTAGGATGCCTGAAATGTGTGCAATTCCACAATTGTTTGCTGCTCCATTAAATCCTATACCAATTGTAGAACATTTTTGGAGGAGCGACCCACAATATGAGCACAGTTACCGACAAGGTATATATATGAGTAGGAAAACAACCAAAGAAATGTAAGGCATTATATAATGAACTAAATATACACTTCAATTAGGTAACAAAAGAAAGTGTGTGCTATTTAAATAATGCGTGCGCACACAACCAACACTAACTGAAAGGGTAATAAAAGTATGAAATTAATAATGGATATGGCAGAACCATTCAGCCATTGATTGCTAGTCTCATCTCTTACAGTGTAGTTGATGATAACCCTATGGTGCTTGACAAACTTGTTTAAGTACGTCTTGAGTGTTTATATCAGGCTATGCAAACACAGGAAAAAAGTTTTCTATTGCTTTTATAAAATAACTTTCCCGAAACAAAACGCAAAACTCTTTGTATGGCACTGATTAAAAGAGAAATTCTTACCAGTCGCAAAGACTTGTCCACAAAGTCTTGCATGTGTAATCAGTTCTTGTTTGCAAAAAGATGCTTTCCAAAATACGGACTTTTCTCGCTTAAAATGTCAGCTTAAGCGAAAAAAACCTGACACTTTCTTTGTAACCATTTTCCAAGTTTCAGCCGACAAAGGAATGGGTAAATAAAGTAAATTTGTCGACTTTTGAACTCGAAAATTTTGTCAAATTTCTGCCTGTGTGATTAGCACACGAAAAGCAAAACATCTTGACGCCACAACCATGTTTACATACTCTCATGCAAACACTCCTCTCGACCAATCAAAGCACGCGTACTATTTTAGTTATTTTATAAAACATGATACAAACACCATAGGCCGGTTTGGTGGGGATGTTGCTGTTCACATGCAGAAAATTCATGATCCAGAATACAAGGTCGTACTGTTCTTAATCTTTAAGCCCATGTTCTGATTCGCAATAGTGACTATTGTCCTTGAGAGATTTCTACAGACTCCAATAGAAATTATCTTGTGTAGAACATGGTTTCCTTCCTCACCGTAAGACTTCTCATGATGTGAGACCATGATGATGGCCTGCATATATTTTTAATTTTTGTTTTTGGAAGTTTATTTACATAGGGTTAACCTCTTAAACTTCCTTTTTAGGGTATTATTTGCGTTGTTTATTTCTTATGATACCTTAAATAAAGTATGTATGTATGTATGTATGCATAAATCTTGGAGCAAGAGGCCAATTAGAGCATCTTTCATCTACAGTTGGTAAAACTAGGACTATGTCGCCAACAAGGAAACCCCTCGAACGATTCACCTACTTCCGTCTAGCCTATAGTTGTAGTCCCAGAATACTTCAGAGAGAAAAACCTGTCACCACCTCTCATAATAGCATGTGTCCTCTTTGTGAAATGAACTAGGAGGGGAGCTTAAGGGTTTGCAGTGATGTGGTTTTGTTCGATTTTTGGTGCGGTTTTGCGGACATTTTTATTTTAACTTGCAGTACTGCAGTTATACAAAACCAAGCAGTTTGCGGTACTTACATGTAGAAATTTTCAGGTAATTTCAATGCGGTTTGCAGTTTTCTTAAGTACTTTATTCTGTGCTGTGTTTATAATGTCTTTCTGTGCAGTTTTGCGGTATTCATACCCCCTTACTTTCCCTTCAACCAGCGTTTAAAGTCAGTTCTGACCAAGGAGTAAATGATTTGGTATAAGTGC